>VZTX01017547.1:323328-442512 GCA_013400915.1 Pardalotus punctatus | reverse complement strand
GGTGGGAGTGAGGGGTGAGTGCCACTGGCCACTGGCCACTGGCCACTGGCTGCGGCCGGGCTGAGGGAGGTGGGGTTCCGGCCCCAACTGGTCCCGACGGCGGAGGGGCAGTGTCAGGCCCTTGGGGGTGGTGGGGGCCGGGTGAGGGCGGTCTTGGTGGGGACGCTGACATTGTCCTTGGCTGTGGGGTCTGCAGGGGCTGTGGCAGCGTGTCCTTCCGTGCCCCTGAGGCTGCGGGACCCCTGGCTGCGGGAGCACTTGGGGAGTGTCAACAATCAATAGTTCTTGCCGCCTTTCCGAGTGCGCTGCCTTTGCGCTTCCCCTTCGCGCTTTTGGGAGTTTGCTGGGGTTTTTTTTTTATGGCCACGAAGAACAAGAACTTTTCTTCTTTCTTCCGGTTTCTTCTCTTGATTTCTTTTGAGAGCGGGGGTCTTTGCTGTTAATCAGGTGCTGAGATTTCCACTATTCCCTACTGGGAATGGGCTGGAGAGCCTCATAAAGATTCGGAAGGTGGTGAGGGAAAATGTAACCACTTTCTAGTTAAAAAAAGCCCTTTTATATGCGTTTATTTTGATATGAGCACTTTCTCTGGGGATATGATAAATTAAACTAATGGTCTGTTACACTTGAACGATGCAAAGAGTGAGGCTTACCTGCGTAGGGTATGAGACATTTGACTTCAGATCCTTTTGAAGATGGTCCAGGGATTATTATTATACTTTGCAAGGGTTAATCTTCTAATTGGCTGTCATAAAAGGAAACAAAAATGCAACACTTAGCATCCAAGTTTTTATTTTCTAAAGACATTTGTATTAGAGGAGTATTTTTAAGTTTTGGTTTTCAGAATATCTGCAAGTGTGGTTTTCGTAATAGTTTTCTTTGCAAAGATTTTTGGTTTTCTTCTTTAACAGTTTGCTCCTTTTTTGGGATTTTTCTTACTTTTTCTTGGTTTTAAATTTTAATGAAATAGGAGTCAGGAAAACAGTAGAAAAACTCATGGAGTATTTCAGTGTTGCTTTTATTTATATTGTAATTTACAGGTATTTTCAGTGCAGGTATCTTCCTGTTGCTTTAAAATGTGTCATGTTACTCTTTTGAACGCATAAAACAAAGTCATATCAACAATGTCTTCCTCAAAGGTTGTTCCTCTGTGGCTTTAAAATATGAACTGGCAGTTACTTGCCTTAAGTGGGTTGGAAGCTTCTCATTTTATTGTAGTTGCTGTAAATTACTCTACTCCCTGTGTTGGTTTAAAACTCCTCTCTGGCGGATGTCCCTACCCCTTTTTCCTTTGGAGCTCAGCTTTTGTAAGATTAAGTTGGTAGTGACTGCTCACTCTGTTGCTATCTCTCGTTTGGTTGTGAAAAAAGCAGAGGATCTGACACTTTTTCTGAACTTGTAAAATCTTTGGTTCCTTTTCTCGATTGTTTTGTTTTCATTGTTGTTATGTCATTCCCTTCATATCCCACACTCTGCCAAGAGCTGTGATCTGTGAGCTCCTGGTTGCCGTCTGGGGCTGAGTCATGTTGTCTTGCAGTTCATCGGAGTGCAGGGCCAGCAGGAGGGAGCAGCTCAGTTCCCCGCATCCCTCTGCCTCTGTGCTGCGTTGTTTAGAGAGAGAATGGCCAGCTCCGTAGGGAGAGTGAGTAGTTATCAAGCAGTGTTCTTTCACTGCCTATGCTGTACAGTAAGTACAGATATTCTGGGAATTGCAGTCCTCGGAGGGTCACATGAGTGTACATTGGAGGTAAGCCAGCTGGGAGAGCAGGTCAAAGAAATACCTATGGCTTCAGCATCCAGGCTGCTAAAGATGGGTCAGGATTCTACGTGCTGTGCTATGGAAGGATGAGAAGACACAGCACTGCTTTTGTGGCTTCGAGTACACAGAGTGACAAGGCTGTTTGACAGAAGACAGCTGAGAGGTGAGGCTGAGAGGAGAGGAGCAAACAGCTGCTGTGTTTGAAGTTCAAGGCATGTCTCGTTAGTAGTTAGCGCATCAAGACTTAGCTTGCCCACTGGATCTGAGGGGTGCATATGGATTAAGGGTGGTCACTGAAGGCGCTGGCCACCTGGAATATTTTCATACAGGCCAGCAGCACTGTGTTAATGTCCAGGTCTTGCTACTGTCCAGCTCCAGGCTCTCTAATAGGCTAAACTAAGAAGCTAACCTGCTACGTATAGATCCACTGAGAGACCACGAGGTGTTTCAATGCAGAAACCTAGGTCAGGTACTTTAATTTTCTAAGAAAGAGCATCTTTCTGTTTGGGCTATATGTAAGGTACATATATAAGTTTGGTGTCTAAGGTCCAAAAATTGTCTATGTACAGTTAAAATTGCTCCACAGATTATAAGATCTCCAACTGAATGTTTATTTTACTTATTATACAAAAGAATATGACAGTTTGGATCTGTGATTTAATCACTTTGTGAAGAAAATGCTACAGAATAAAACAAGGTAAATCTGACATGTTGGATTTTCAGAATTGTATGTTACATGAGACTGATGCTCAGCCTAGTCAAGGTACTAATCAGTCATGTAATGATGACAACATTAGGATGTCATCCAGGATTTGGTAAAATTCTGTAGTGAAAACTGTGGAATGTAGGTGATTGGGAGTCAGGATATGATAAAGGAATCAGGACAGTGTAAAAGAAGCCTTGTTTTGAGCTCTTAAGTCCCTTTGTAATGTAGCAATTTCAGATCAGAGCATTTTACTGAAAAGCAAAATCATGTGACTTCTTGAAAAGCCAGGCTGCTTGGTAGGGAAAAAACAGATACAAAAGATTAAAATTAAGCTAACGTTTGTCCATTGCCATGTTTTCCTGTCTTAACTGGTTTGGGTTTTGTTGGGTTTTTGTTTTTGTGGAGGTTTTTTTGGTTGTTTGTTTTCTTACCTTCTTAGTGACTCTCTTCTGGAGTTACTAGACAGCGTTATGAATGAAACTTTATGTTGGTGCTCTTGAATGAATTCCATCAAAGAGCAATTGACAGTCATTGGAAGCAAGAGAGATGTTTTAGTTTTGTTTTCTTTGTTCACCAGCTATTAAAATATTATTGATTTTCTGCAGTCGGTCAATGCGTGTGGTTTGGGAGCTTTTGTCATTTGTGTGTTTTTTGCTGTGGTACAAGTGGCTTTGTACCCAAATACACTGAAACATAAGAATAATGAAGAGGTCAGATGTAGGTTCTATTTATAGCAACATAAATAAGATAAGGTTAATATAGTATATAATATGCTGAGTTAAGGGGTATGGTAGCAATGCATGTAAAAGCTTAAGTCATCTATTTCAAAAATTGAACGTGAAGTGACTTCTTGCTAATTGTAACACGATATCCTGGCTACCCCAGCATCCTTAAACTTTCGAAGTAATCTCTTGGTGTTTTGGCTGAATACATACGATGTGATGAAAAGGCAGCTGTTCATGGGGGTGTAGCATTCTGTGGTGCAGTGTCAGGCAGTGGTTTGATGGCTGAGCTCTGACAAGGTCACCCTCTTCTCAGCGTGTGCAGTGCCCCAGCAAAAAGCAGCTGGTCCCTCTTTGCAGGGAAGCCGAGGCTGTAAGGGCCACTGGAACCTGCTGGTATTTTGCTGCCCTACCTTTATGTGTTCTGTAAAAATGTCAAACAGAGCAAACAAAGCCAACAAGAAACACCGATTCCACAATCCAAACAAACAAAACAACAAAAAAAGATAAAAGTAATTATTGTAACAGATAACTCTTAAGTTCCAGGACTATTTGCGTAAATACACTTTGGCTAACCCATTCTAGATACCTACAATATCTTATGCATATCCTTCTTCTCCCATGTCCAATTATTGCATAATCACCTTGAACAATTGCTACAAATATTAAAGTTGAGCAAACGGAAAATGCTTTCATGTTATTATTTTACAGTGCCCTCAAGGATGCTAGGATCTTAAGATCTAAACAAAAAAAAAAAAAAAAGAAAAAAAAAAAAAAGGGCTGTTAAACTGGAAGCCACCATCAGAAGCCACCATCATGGGTTATTTTTAAAATAGATCGCAATGTACTTACCTGGGTTTTAATGTAGCAGAGACAGAAAGCAAAGCCAATCACCTCTGACACTCAGTATTCTCTTACTGATAGTTTAAGTTGGTATTATAATAATAATAGATGCTTTTCCTGCCTTAGTGGGTAATTACATAGAGAAAATTAGTGATGAGTGGCAGTTTGTTGTCAGATTATTATCGAGTTAATTTGGCTACTGCTGTTTTTCCTCTATTAGCTTTTGCTTTACATGGTAGTCATCAAGTACTCAAGCTTACTTTTTAAAAAATTTTGTTATTGTTTTCTAGAGAAAATAGTCTTTTCATGTATGAAATGTGAATAGTGTAACAGTTTAACCCACTTTGCTGTTGAACTATTGCAAGAAAGAAAAAAAAAAAGACTGCCTTTCACTGTAAAGATCCATCATTGCTCCAGCAGGCTGTTACAGTACAACTGATAATACAATGTTGCAATATTAGTTCCCTCTGCTGAGTAATTAGATCCTCTTTTTCCCCTTGATTTGGAAAGACAAGCTAAATTTGGCTCTGTCTGTACCTGTAAATAAAAGGAGCCAGCCACTCTTCTTGGACCTGAGGCCCAGCATGCTGGCACAGGGATGGTTGCCACCATCCCTGAAATTACACCACCTTCACCACCCCCTCACACCCCCACATCCAAGGAATGATCCCTGACTTGTGCTGGCCCTGAACCTCCCTGGGATTTGTTTGGGAAAACACCAGCTGACACGGGCCAAAATTACTAGACGGTATCTTAATAATCTGCTACCCCACTTTCATGGTGTGCCTAGGTCATTGTGGCAGTAGTAACTTGACAGATGAAAAAGGTATTGCAAGAAAGATAGATATACACACATGTGCATATACACAGTGTAATAGGAGATTTTTCATCTTTTTTAATTTTGGTCGGGCTTCAAGTAATGAAATTGTTTTCAACTGGCTTCTTGAGGAGTGAAGTCTTTAAAGGACAAGAATTTAACTGACTAAGCCTCTTGTGCTCACATTTTCAAATCTTCATTTGCACTAGGAGCAAATCTACTAAAGTATTATATTGTTTCCCATGCAAAATATAGCACATCCATTTGCCTGACTATGAGTAATTAAAAATGCATTCTCTGCTTGCAGAATGAGTATGAAAACTAATTGTGGGGCCAGGCCTGTGTTTGTTTACACCTCACTAATGAGTTCATTTGCTGTAAACTAGACACCCACTTCAAAACACGTCTCCGCCTTAATATATTGTATTAAAAAAGTGTGTCAGCTTAATTTTAAAACAACCTACCCCTCAGGGAGTGTTCTTCTGTTTCTTTTCTGTTATTAATTGCATCCATCTGCCAGAGCAGGTGCAAAGGCTTTAACTAAGTCCTGTCATTTTAGTACAACCTCTTGAATTCTCTCCATCTGTGCAATAGCATAAAAAAAAAATCAATGCCTATATCTTTTTTTTTTTAAAATTTATTATCCCCCTGTTCCTTCTGAGTGCCATGATCTAAGTTCTTCCCATCTTGGTGTGATAAAACAATCTTTAACTCCAACATCCTATTTAATATCTTGCCAAAATACAACTAGGTTTTCTTGTTTGACTTGAGAATTAGGAGGTTTTGTTCTTTTCCATTCAAATAGCTCTTTTTTCACCAAAATTTCTTAAGTTTTTCAGCTTGTGGTTAGTGGTTGTAAAATACTCCCAGGGACTTTTCATTGCCATCTTTTTCTGGAGTAGGAATTGCATTTTGACAGGAAACAAGCCTGTGTCTATTGACACAGTTTAGCATAGAAAAGACATCTTCTGTGCTTCTGCAAGTCAAAATAACCTCAGTTACTGGAGAATTGAACTATATTGCTAGCAGCTTTAATTGAAATATTCAGATGAGACCCTGCCATGTTGGCTTTTCCTTCAGAAAGCAATGTTTTCACTTCAGTAAGAGTGCCTTAAACAGGGATTATGCAGTGCTAGGAAATTGTAGCTTAAGCATGATGATTTATTTGCTTAAATTTATTCTTCTGTGCCATTCATTGTAGCTTCCAATAATCTTGTTCATCCTTCTAAAACAAGACTACTTTTTGTATAATCTGCTCAACTCCTTCACTGTGAATTTGTGGTGTATCTTGTGTTTCCTGTATGCTTCAACTTCTGCTGATATTTTGTTTGTGGGCAATGACAGGAACCTTTTGTCTTTGCCTGGTAAACAAGTTGGGAGATTTTTTCCCTCTGCTTACTTACCTTCATTTAAAATAAGTTATTTTTTCCACACTGAAAAGTAAACCATGTATTTTGTAAGGGAAGTCACTATTTTAATAGAACTGAGTAATTTTTGACCTTTTGCATGGGCCATTTTCAAACATAAACTGAATCCATTTGTGCATTTTTGTAATTATTTGCTGCATACTTCAGAGCTTTCAGTTCTTCTCACACTGAGCTTATAAGATTTTTGCATCAGTTTCTCACTCTACATAATGCAATTGGTGACTATTTTTCTACTTCATTAGGAGACTTTTTTTTTTTTAAAGAGAAAAATGAAAACCAGACTTCTGGGAAGAGGAATAAGTGATTTTTGCCTTTTGAAAATATTCATTTTAATGCATCAAGAAGTCATATTTTGAACAACAGTAAATACTACATTGAAATGTGCTTTTACATTATTCTATTAATTCTGTTGTGTGGGAGAGTATAACATTTGTTTCCATTAAGTTTCAGATTAAGGCATGTTGAGTCCAATCAAATATAAAGAGGTCAAAGTAAAACTAATAATGAAGTGAAGCTTGAATTAACCTCTTTTGCTGACTTTCTTTCATTTTCCTGTCTAGTTTTCAATCTATCCAGTTCTACATGGATGCCCCCATTGTTTAGACAGTCAGCAATTGTCCAGCAGAACATTGTGACTCTTGTATCAAACTGCACAAAAGTAGTTTTAATTACTAGGAATGTGATTTTGTTTCAGTTTGTGTTTGGGGTTTTTTGCTCTGCAGATTTATTTCCCTGTGTTTTTATTTTGTTCAGTTACTATTCACTTGCTGGTAAATGCAAAACCAGCTATACTGGCTTACAAGCCTGTTGTGCCAGTATTTTCCTCTCTCCTTTCTGTTATTCTTGGCTTTTTAAAAAGGGTCTGGTATTTTACAGCTTTTCTTGAAATAGTGTAACACTACAGGGGATAACAAAAAATTACTTCTAATGTTGTTCAGTTCTTCTCAAACTCTTCCTTCATCAGAACTGGCAATGAACAATCTAATGCAATTTTTCTACCTACCCACCAGTAATCTGTGATGCTCACAGGTTTTATCCTGCTTTTATGCAAATTAGCCAGACTGTGTCCCACTGCTCACTTTTTAAGGATTTAAATAATTAAAGCCTTGTATCGCTCAACAGCTGTATAGCTTTGGCACCAGGTACAGTACATGCTTGGTACTCAGTCTGCCACATTAAGTGAAAATTTGTCTTCTGTTTTTCGATGTTGATATGAATAAAATATAGACTTGATAATATTACCTATTTGACCCTGTTTTTGAAGTTTGCCTTATTTTTGTGCCTTTCTGACAGTCTAAATGCTATTTTTCCCAATAAATATTGTTAATATTCTTATGTGTCAGCAGTGTGGAGAGTGTGTTGTGCTTTACTGAGTCTTGGTAGAAAGGAATATCAGAAAGTGAGTTTTTAATATTTGGTGGTTTTGTCCAAACCTGCAAAAAAAGGCTGGAGGAAGTAGGAAAGCCCAGTGCCTTGGAAATTTTTTGCATGTGTTTTCCTTTTAACTATAGGCAATGTATCCAGAATTTTGAAAGGAAAATAGTGATTTGATTAAGTGCCTATTCATGAATCCTTGAAAAGGCAGGCTGATCTTATAAAATATCGTATTTGGTAATTTCTGAAAATTTACTGGATATGAAGGTTTCTCTTTTTCAAGGTACACTGAGGTGCAGAGTTGCCTGCTAATCCTAAAATCCTTGAATGCTTTCCTCTGCTTGTGCCTGGTTTTCTGAAGTTGATTTTAAACAAATACTTCACTTTTTCCATAGGTACATGCCCCAGGCTTTTTAATTTTCATGTGTAGCATGCTTAAATATTGTTAGATTGAAGGAGAATAATACAAATTCATGAGCTCCTCAGTTCTTCTGTGCTATATAAATTGGTTTTGGACTTCTTCTGTCAGAGCCTCAGCAAGACTCTCCAGACATTGTTCATGTGGATATGACATAATTGCTACTTTTCTGTCTGGCTTCAATGTCTAATACAGTTGAAGAGACTGTACAGCTTCCAGGGGATGAAGTCCATATGCTGGAAGGATTGGTTGAAGCTTGGCTCAGGATATCCCAAAGACTTATCTTTTCACTCATCTTAGAAGTCATCTTCTGAAGGAGATGAATGCTTTAAAACAGAAAAGCTGATATGTTCAGAGAGCTTTTTCCTTTTGGTGACAAACAGAAGCAAAGTGCAGTAATTTTGTCCTTTTTTTTTGTAAAATCTCAATGCAATTTCTACAGATGTGTGGGAATTCTTACTGCCTTTCTTCTTCATAACTCTGTAGTCAGCTACAGCAGTGTAAATGCAGGAGTAATTCACTTTGTTGACCCTGAATAAAGGTACATTCTGCCACTCTTAAGTTCAAAGAGACCTCACTTGCAAGGCTTTTCAACCCGATTTCATAGTCTTGCACAGCCTCATGACATAATAAAGTCTATAACTCAGTGGAGCATCTGTTCCTGTACTACTGCCATGTCTCCTGCCCATGTAGAATATCTGCTTTAACTTACTGGCACTGAAATGATAGGTGGTTGTGACTTTTATAAAAATCAGGCAGATCTGCACTTTTAGAAAGGAGAGCATGGTAGGTACTGCGGTGTGTGTGATAGAGTGCGTGCCAGTTCAGATATTTTAAAAATGTGGAACATTCTGTAAAGGGAAAAAAGTCATAATATGCATCTCTCTCTTTTTTTTTCCCTTTGGTCAAGGCTGAAAATATTTTCTCATGGACTTACTTCCCTTTACTCATTGTCCTTCTATATTTATTTTTTTCCCTTCCACTTGGCTAAATTATGCCAGTTGGATTTTAACTCTATTAAACCTGGTTAGTGGGCAGTAAAGCCTGTGAAGAGTGTAGTTGGTTGAGCCAAAAAGGAGAAATACAGCAGGTAAACTACTCAGAAATAAGACAATTTGGACAGTAAATAAAACCTTTTCAAAATCTTCAAGGAATGTAGTGATTATATAAATGGAAAATGTGTTTGATTGCAGGTCCTCTTGTGTTACTGTGTAAGGGCAGAACTAACAGAAGGCTATTATCTTCATATGCAGTTGTACCAATGACCTCTGAAGGAGGCAGAAAGGAACCAAAGAAGAGGGTAAATAATCAGAAAGAGCAATCAGAGAAAATATGCTGTAAGCAATAAGTTGAGATTGAAATCTGTTCAAAAATGCAGGCTTGTGGATGTAGTTAAATGCCTTGGTTTCGCTCACATTATGCAAACATCACCCTGGGATTTTATTCAAAGGACTCTCATGTGTTCATGATTTTGGAAGAGTTGAGACTTCAGACCTGATGGTTAAAATAAATGCATTTGTTTATCACACTTTCCAGAATTTCTGAACCTTTACTGGTAGGTGCTAAAATGAAACAATATTTACTAAGGTGTTAGTTTATAAGGATACTTATTTTTGTAAGAAAAAAATGTGCATTCTTCACTGCCTCTGCAAGTAGCACTTGATCTATTCCCAATTACTTGCATAGCTTATCTGTCAGTCAGTTCAACTTCACTTAAAAGATGCTGCACATTGATGGTCACTCAAGCTTTCTGCATTTTCACTTTGAGTGGCTGCTCTATTTGGCTTTGGAGAATTGCAGCTTCCTTTGAAAGATTGCTTGTTTGCTGAAATAGTGAAACTTGACTGAATACTGAAAGCAGTGCCTAGGAAGGGAGTTTTGAGCTCAAAAACTTTGATAATCTTTGTGAATAATAACTTTGTGAACTGTAACTTCTTCCGCTGAGTAGAACACAAAAATGTCAGGAGACTTGTTTTTTTTTTTAAATTGGGCCTGCCAGCCAAAATTGAAAATATTAAAATACTCTGTATAAGCTGCTTATGAATAAGAAATAGGATAAGAATTAGTCATAATTTTGGCAATAATTTAGAATCTAATCAATTAGTTGCAGTTACAGCTCTTCTATGAAGTGGTGTACCCACAAATGCAATTGTTATGTGAAGCCTCATTTGGATCTTGCTTGTGCAATTTTATCATAATTTAGTGGGATTTTAATATAATCTTGAAAATAATTACATCAGATTAGCCCAAAAAACTGTAGAAAAATGCAGTAGTATTTTTTTAGTTGAAGTTACTATGGGCATGTTAGGAGGACAAGTAACATTAGGTAGATTTGGTTTTCACTCAACTGATGTTAATTTTCAGAATGACAAGCTTGTCGAATCAACAGGAAAACCATTGGCACTAATTATGACTAATGTTTCACTGTGTTGCATGAAGCATTTAAGTACCATGTAGTCTGAAATATTTAATTTTCCATGTTCTCAAAGCTTTTTTTTAATGGTGGTCTTGCAATGCAATGGTAGTATGATATTTTTAAAGAATATTGAGCCTTTTTCAGGAAAAGTATAAAATCAGAGTAAATTGACATTGGTGGGATTGTCTTGTTTTAAACCAAAATGTAAAATGTGGCTCTCCAGATTGTCTTCTAAATTGTCACGTTTACTTGATTTTGTGGATTTGTATCTTCAGTTGTGCTTAATCATTTTATCTGTTTAGTGCCCTATTCATTCTCTCATTTTTAAAGTACTTATATATGTTTAAACTTCATTTTTGTCCAAGTGTGTTGCTAAAATAAGGGTAAATTTTCAACGGTGGTTAGCAGCATAAATGTAAAAATGTATGTTTGCAAAATGTGCATGACTTTACATGAAGTTGTTTGGGGTCTCTCTGTCTATATACATTTATATGTGTGCGAGGACTAGAAAAGCAAACTTAGGCAACTTCTCACATTTTGTTCGTACAGGCAGAACCTTGTCCTGTATAAAGTGGATATATTTGCTTTCACAGTTTTTTTCCATAGACGAGCTTGCTTAAATGCAATTTGGTTGTAAGTTTCAATGGATTTTTTTTTTTTATTTTTTTAAGTGGACACTGGGGACTGCCTAAAAATAAAACTGGTCCAATTTCTCTGAGTTTTTTCTCTTCTTCGCATAAAGTTTACCCATCCAGCCAGATGAGTCAGTTTCATCTTCTCCATGTACATCTGATGTGATGGAAAGAAATAATCGTGACAGTCAGTTATTGCAAAAG
Organism: Pardalotus punctatus; assembly: GCA_013400915.1. Classification (NCBI taxonomy): domain Eukaryota; kingdom Metazoa; phylum Chordata; class Aves; order Passeriformes; family Pardalotidae; genus Pardalotus; species Pardalotus punctatus. The sequence continues at coordinate 431,194 of VZTX01017547.1, read as the reverse complement.
GCTGAATGGGGGAGGAAAATAAAAGAAACTAAGTGGGAGCAAGTCTAGACCAACAGTGGCTAGTAGTGTCATAAATCATGACATGAAAGCCATGTGTTTATAAAACTTTATAGTGATAGTGTGTCCTTGCTCTCCATTACGCTGGCATGAGGACTCAATACTGTATTCATCATTAAAATTAAATTTTGAAAAACTCCCTTACAGACTTAACATCAAACCACTGATGTTAATCAATGTTTGAAATCAAAAACTTTACTCATCAAAAAATAAGTAAACCTTTTTTCACCAATGTACAAGTCCTGTAAGGATGGAAATCATCATTATGCAGAGTTTTACTTTTTTTTTTTTTAAGTGAGGAGGTGTGCTTGTATCCTGAGGGTGGTATATTCCTGTATTTGCTCAGTCTTCTTCATAATGACTTCATATAGTCATATGATCATGCCTAATTTTTACACTGACTAGAAAATACCTTGTTTAAAGTACATCTCATTTTCTCATATGCTTTTAAACTGCACAGTTAACTAAGATCTTGAGTCTGTCAAATTCTCACTGGCATTCTTAGTTTGTCTTGTTCACTATTTTAGTAAAACCTCTTTTATATGCAAGGGACAAGAGGGAAATAATTTCCCATCAAAGAAAACTTTTTAAAAATAATGGGTGGTAGACTCAGCAATAAAGAATTAAACTATTTGGAAGAGAACTTCAATAAAATCTAAATCTACTCTGAAGTATTGAAAAATGCATAGAAGTAAGATCTGCCCTTTGTTTCTGTCACTGTTTGTTCTTTTTTCCTTCTATGCCCTTTTCTTCTCGGTTCCCCAGAGGCCTTTGCTTACAGTGTGATAGTGACGTTGTGCATATCATAGAAAAGCAAATACAGTGGTTCGGTTCCTACTGCCCACACAGATTTGTGATCTCTCTTCCTTTAACCTTACATATTGGTAACTGGAAAGCTCGGAAGGACAAATAAGATAGAAAATGAAGTTATGTACCATGCTGGACTTCTGTTAATCCTTCCTTTTCGAAGGTGACCAAAAAAGTTTTACCCCATAAAAAAACAGAGTTTAAATGGTCCTTGCCAGGTTCCTGTTGATGTTTCCTGGAGAAATGTTCTGAGGAAGATTTTGCTTCTACTCTCTGTTGTCTTGCTGCCTAGCCCCTCTAATCTTCCATGTCAGTCACAGGCAGAAGTACTGAGCTCTCTATTCCCTGAACTAGATTACAAAATTGTACCCCTGATGAATAGGAGATACTGTATTGATAATATTGAATAAGGAACAAGAGACTTAACTATGACTAAGGGCATTTCTGTGGATGGGCTTGGCTCTGTGTTTTCACGGGCTTTTGATTCACTACCAGCATGTCTAATCAAAAAGAATAAGTAGGAGAACAGAGCTCACTTTTCTACATAGCATTCATCAGGAGCACCTTTCTTGGGCGCAGCACTGCTGTGGGCTTGCAGCTGCTGGAATACATGCTAGTAGTGGACTGACAGCAATGGTGTCAGCCATGGAGTGACAACTTCACTGTGCAAAACCTGCTGGCTCTGATTATTTCAGATCCATTTGGTATTAGACAACTGGCTGTTCAGGACAACTCAGACGGAAAGTCTAATCTGAAAAAGGTGTTCACTGTGGCATCCTGGGAACCTTTCCAATGCCCAACACTTACTGCTTTCTTTTTGTGCATAAGCAAGGTTTCTAAAATATATTGGTCTCTTCAGTGGACATATACTTCTGTTCAGTATTTCCTGGTGCCAGTGTGAGTCCTTCAGCTTCAGAGGCACTGAAGGGCCTTTTTCACCCTTGTGGATGACATTTTCATAAATTGAATGTGCAAAGCTGAGGTGTTGCATCACAACAGAAGCATCGAGATCCACAGAAGTCTGCTGGAGTGGATAATAGAGCATGTCCACTGGGGAATGTGATGAAATGGTTGCTTGTTATTGTGTGAGACTGGATGTACCACTTTCTTCCTGGACTGTGAGCCTGTTTGCTAGGCACTCTAGGTATTGGAAAGAAATGCTATAAACATGAATACAAACTCTCACAGCAAAGTGAGTGTTGGAGTCCAGAAAATAAAGTTAGAAACAATATTCCTTTGTGTTTAAGTCAAGGCCTATTGAAATTCATATAGGTTAACCATATTAACATGTGGTTATTAATAGAAATGGATTGTATAGTTGTGCTCTTTCTAAGATATTTTCAAGCAGGTCTCCATTTCCTGACTGCATGACTTTGAAGGAGCTTGTAAATAGGTTGCCTGGGCTGGGGAGCTTGTCTTGTGTTTTCTTGCTTGCTGCTTTCACTGATCACTTCAATTGTAACCCTATGATTTTTTAAAAACAGAAACATAAAAGAGCATACACATCTGTTTGTGTCTGCAGTTCTGCACTCTGCCCCCCTTTAAGGCCAACACAGCCTTGTCCATTGAGAACTGCTCCAGGGAACTGTTCCTCTAAAACTCTGCAATCTTCCACAAGCATGAGTTAAGTATTTCTTGGAACAAAACTTCTCTGCTCATTTCAAAATTAATCCGTTTATTTAATGGGTGATGGATCTTTGAACAAAACACAGCTGATAAGAAAAATGCAGAAAGCCTGGATACTTAGCATCATATTGCTAGTCTGCTGTGTATCTGTTCTTAAACTTTTGAAAAACATGAGCTTCTATTCACTTAACTGTGGAAAAGTTCACTTCCAAGAGAACTTCCTCACTTCCCACTGGGATGGCAAGAGCTGCTGCTAGTTGGTGCAGGAATAGAGCAGAAGATGGTCCTGAGAGAGCTGCGTGTTCTTGCAGTTTGTGTACCAAATTGAACTATCTCTGATTTCAATTGTCTTTTATTTATGACACCTATAGATAAAGAATAAAGTGCATTCCCATATTAGAGGAGTTCTGCAGTGCATGCTCCAGAGCTGTAAACTTTCTTAAAAGCTTTGGGAAAATCTCTACTTCGGTAAAAGTTGAACGCAGGAACTAACCAACATTCATGTTTTCAGTTGTTTTTGCTCTATTTATTTGTTCCTTCAAATTTTGCATTTTGGATGGTTTAACTTTTAACCTCCATGGGGTATGCTGGTGTTTAAACTGCCCAACTTGCTTAATATGAGGGCAAAAGAAGAAAGAGGAGAATGAGCTTGAACAGCAGAGCAGGCATGAAGACAATAAATTTAGCTGACTTCTGGAATTGCAGCTGGAATGTTGTGGAATTTGATACAGATGGAAAATAGGAGTTGAAAGAGCAAAATTTCCAGTGTGGGTGCCATTTTGACTAGGCTGTGTGGGTGGAGAATGATGCTAAATGCCAAGTAGGGAAGTAGAACGAAGAGTCTCTTTCCAGCTAGTAACAGACAGCTAGAAGTGGAGGGGAGAAGGAGTTGGGGAAGTGGTTTAAATGTCCCAGTGCAGCTGTTTTGTAATAAATCACTAATACTTGTGGGTAAAGCTCAGCTCATCAGTGTTTGCTACTTTCTTGTCCATGGAATTCTTTTCCACAGTAGTTTGAGTATTATTTTTATGATATCCTCTTTAACGTCCTACTGTATATAATCAGATGGTTCATGTGTCTCTGAAATGTTTTTTTGGTCAGGCTGTATGACATATAGCAGGTCAAAATTGGTTTTCACTGTTTTGGTTAACTATCATTCTTCTGTATGAAAGTAGCATTACTTTTAAGAATGAAGTGCTGTTCCTTAGAGGGTGAGTATGCAGCATAATGTTAGAGGACATCTCTACTTCTGCTTTAGTATCAGATTCTCAGTCCATGGGCTGATGCTTTGTTTTGGCATCAGGCCCAGTTTCAGGAGCAGATATTTTCATTTGCTCTAGATGTGTGTTCATGTGACTCTCCTTAAAAAAAAAAAAAGAGTATGCAGCAAACAACTCATAATTTGAAAAAAAGGCTTTTCCTCCAATAACTTTTAAGAGACAATTCCCTGCCTTGAGAGAGCATGACAATACTTATGCTGTCTGATACATTATCATACAGAGGAAAAGGGAAAGGGCAAAGTTATTCTGCTTAATAGTCACTAAGTATTTAAGAGTGTCCTTGCCTACCTGCTAGTTAAGTATAGATTTGTTGTTTAAGATGGACTCATCCCCCTTTGAAGACAGAAATCCTCTGTAATGAAAGGCCCAACATTTTTCTTTCCTTGTGTTAGGTTTTAGATGAAGCTGTAATAGGTTTTGACTATGTATATATATAATAGTTCTGGTTCGATTTTGAACAAAGTGGAGGTCATTAAAAACAAAAAAAGTGTTCCTTAATGTTTCAGAAGGATCCTACTGTTAAAATGCAGAGCATTTCTATTGTAATGTGAACAATTTAACTCCATCTTGTGTGTAGGAAGTGAGGGTTGTAATCACTTGGCTTTTATTGTTCTAGGAGAACTCTTTTGTTAGTTTCCAGCTTCTAAGAGGAAAAGGTTGTAGTTCTTGCAATCCTGTCCTCTTCAGATATTATCACGTGGTAATATCTAAAAATCCATCTTCAGCTACAGCCAGAAAATAAGACTGTGCTATATGCAGTGCATACCAAAAGTGGAAATTACTCAGTTCGACAAGCTTCCCAAGTGTATTGATGGCTCCCTTCAGAGAGAATGACACCACCATGCATGTGGTAATTATCTCTGTGAAAGAAGAACCTATGTTCTTGTGATTGAAATTTAGTGTTTAAGAGCAATGTTGGGTGTGAGGTAGTACTTGGGAAGTCATTTGGGATGCAAAAGCAGTGAAAATAGGATGGGTCTTTATATGACTGGAAAGTATAACCATGGGCTGTTGTTCATAAATATTATTAACATCAAGTATTCCTTTCACTGAATTTTAAATTATAACTATCGGGCTTGGAGAAGGGAGGTTGTTTTCTCTTTTATCCTGTATATTTGTAAAGGATTTGGAATGCAGTCCAAGTTTTCCTGCTGCAGCTGGAAGAGAGATGTCATAATGCTGATGTCCACAACTGGTTGTGTTCTGAAATCATAGCCCAAACAAAGGGAAATGCATAGCTTTACCACCTCTCCCAGCTGCTGTCACAAGAAACACTGACTCAAACACACCTGTGAGTCAGAATTCCTGTAGCTCCCTTCCTGCAGCCCGGTAGTAGTAATTTGCCTCTTACTTCACCTGTAACCTTTACTGCTGTTCTCAACCTCTGCATTGTCTCTCTTAATGTAAGCAGGCAGCAGAAGTGAAACTAAGCTGTCTCTTACTGTCCTCTTCCAAGCCATCTATTCTGAAAAGAGGGCAAACAGTCAGAAAAGTGCTCTGTTCCTCTGTGCTTGAGCACAAAATTTTGGTAGACAGTAAATGATAAAAGGACTTCTCTTTTTCTCTGAATTGATAAGTAACCAGGTCATAAACCACATAAACAGGAACTGGACTGAAGAAAATCAAAGGTCATGATGTTTCATAAAAGCAGTGGGATTTTTACACAAGCTGCTTTGCTAAAGGATAGCAATGTGGTTTATTTAAATTAGGTTTCTTTACTCTGGTTTCACAGACAGTTGCGTTGTTCATGGGGCGTCTGTTGCATTACAGTTTTACTTTTCAGAACATAATTTGCTATTGATTTCTAATGTCCTCTTAAAAGCAGTTTATTATACTATCAACTTATTTTTTCCAAACAAGCCATTTGTTTTGATTCTTTTCTTTTTTGGTTGTCTGCCTTAGATCCTCTGAAGGGTCTGAAATAAGTGCTGAATTACCTATTTTGCAGAGATATTTCAAGTTGCATAAGTGACATAAGGCATAATTGCAGAAGAAAATTTATGTCTTTGCATTGATTTTTGTAATGGTAGAATACATAATTAGACATGCAGACAGTAATCTCTAATAACTGAAAAAAACCCGTCCACCCTACAGTATATTTAGACATCAGTAAGAAATTAAATGAGTTAACAACAGGAGAAAAAAATGATCTGTGGTTAATTCGATCACTTCCTTTGCTACAAAAAGGCAACCATCAAGTTTTAGAAGGCTTATTCAGATGTGACGGGGACAACCCCTGAGCAACAGTAGCAGGAACATCCACTGCTAATCATTCTCCTTTGCCAGTTTTTATTCCAATCCTGCAATTGCTCTGCTCACAGAAAGGAAATATGAAATACTGTTTAGTTTGTGCAGTGACAGTCAGACTAAATGGTTAAAAGTACAGATGCTGAAACTTCTTAAAGATTTAAATTTTCATTTAAAATATTCTATAATGAAATGCAGCATGTGTAACATAACTGGCAAACCTTTTGCAGATTGCTTTCCTATTATTAAGCACAACCTGCTTCAGTCTGGGGGATACCAGAAAAGGAAATAACTGTTAAAATGCTAAGCACCTTTTGCTTTATGAGAACAGTGGGACAGAATGATAGAATTCACAGGCAAGTTTCAGTTCCTTAGAATTCAGCATGGTTTGGATTCTAAGCTATACACAGACATCTAAATTTGAGGTGAAACTAGAACTAAAAGAGGAATGTCTTATTGATCTCACTTCAAGACAGATAAAAAGAGAAGAAAGTTTATAGAAACAAAAAATAATTGATTTTATAATCTAACCCAAAATCTAGTAATGGCAGTCTAAGAGCTTGTTCCTGGCAGATCTGAAACAACTCTGATCCTGTTTCAGGTGTGAATTTGGCTGTTGTTGAAAATATAAATTAAGAGAGTGCACCTGTGTCAGATTTTTCATATTAAATGTCTTATTGATAATTTGATAAACAGAGTCATTATTTCCCCTTCACCCCACACACAAGGACTTTAACATCATGTGGACGTTTCATTGCACATTAACTTTTTGCACATAAAAATGTCCTGTTTAAATTTGTGAATTCACTATATACAACTGTGAATTCACTATATAGAACTGTGAATTCACTATATAGGACTGCACTTTATCTTTTTAACAAGTTGGAGCATCTCTGCAAGCATTTAATACTAGAACCTGCATTTGTTTTCCTTTGTAAATATTTAACTCTTAGCAATGTGTTGAAAATCTTGGCATTGCTTAGCAAACAATCCTTTGGGGTGTTCTCTTTAGGATGAGACACAGTCTGTCTGGGCTAAGTATTCATTCAGGACCTCTCATCTTCAAAAACTTGCCTTCTTGAGCAGTTGATAGAGTCTTGGCTTACTTTGCATCATCAGCAGCATGCAAGAAATTTTGTAGTAATTGCAACCACTTGACCAATGACCCACTCAAGAGAAACAGAGCAAAGCTACCAAGTTTTCAAGGCAGAAAGACCCAAAGATTTAGCTATTAGGAATCCTGGGACAAAAGTAGCTTCTGTAATGCAGCACAAGATCTACTCAAGAAGTGCTCTATCAGTGGATAGTAGTCACATCTGTATGACATTTAATGAAAGCTTTCAAAAAAGCCTCTTAATCTGATTGCTTACAAAAGATCAGCACTTTTGCTAATGATAAGAGGCTTTCAGTGTAGTATCTATGCACTGCAGTAAGAAAAATGCATTGGTCAGTAGTGTCTGTTATGTATCATTTGTCTTCCCACCTTGAGACAGAATTTTGATCTCTATTTTGTTTAAGTCCTCTACCAGATATTTGTCTATTTTCCTCTTTTAGGATGTGAGACTGAATTCTGTATTTATTTTGTGTGTGTGTGTGTGTGCATTTTTTGTGAATTTATTTGGATGATGGTGGCTGTCTCCAGTTACATTCTGTGATCAAAATGGGCGTTTCTGAGAGACTACTGGCATTTGCAGAAAATCTTTTGTTAAGCACTTAGTCTTACCTATAGTTTAAAGTGCTTTCGGTTTTTGCTTTTGGTTTTGGTTTTTTTTTCCATAAGCCATAAAAATCTGCTAGGAAAACGACTCAAAAAGTGCGAGACAGAACAAAACTCAGGGGAAGAAGCAGAGTGGTCATTACATTATTTTTATCTCATGGTTTTTTGGGCTTTGTTTTTGGGGTATTTTTTCAAGTTGCATTTAATTTAAAGGCTAACATACGGAATCTCCAAGTGTAGGTGGGAGTACTGAGGGCAACTGACATGAAGTTCATCAGTACTCTATTGGGTTTGCATGGCTTGGTTTTTGGTAGCAGGGGGGCCACAGAGGTGGCTTCTGTGAGAAGCTGCTGGAAGTTTCCACAATGTCCAGCAGAGTCAGTCCCCAATGGCTCCAAAGATGGACATGCTGCTGGCCGAGGCTGGGACAATTCAAATGGTGGTAACGCCTCTGTGATAACTTATTTAAGAAGAAATCAAAACAAAGGTTGGGGCGCAGTTTTAATTCCAGTCAGAGAAAAGCAGAATGAGAGCATGTGAGAGGAACAGCTGTGCAGTTGTTCGCAACCAAGGTCAGTGCAGAAGGAAGGGCAGGAGGTGCTCCAGGCAGCAGAGCTGAGATTCCTCTGCAGGCTGCGGTGATGACCACGGTGAGGCAGCTGTCCCCCTGCAGCCCATGGAGATCCATGGGGATGCAGAGATCCACCTGCAGCCTGTGGAGGAGCCCACACCAGAGTGGGTGGATGCCTGAGAGGAGGCTCTGACCCTGTGGGAGACCCATGGAGAGAGGGGCCTTGCTGCCATGCTGGAACAGCCTGTCCTTGAAGGACTGCACCCTGTGGAAGAGTGACCCATGCTGCAGCAGTTTTGGGAGGACTGTTGCCCATGGGGTGGACTCACGTTGCAGCAGTTTGCTGAGAGCTGTTGCTCATGAGATGGACTCATGTTGGAGAAGTTAATGGAGAACTGTCTCCTATGGGAGTGACCCCACAGTGCAGCAGTGGGAGAAGCCACGGGTAATGAACTGACCATAACCCCCATTCCCTGTCTCCTTGTTGCACTGCTGGGGTAGGAGGTAGAGCTGGAAAGGAGAAAGGGCTGGGAGAAAGGTGTTTTTAAGGGCTTATTTTACTTCTCATTTTCCTGCTTTGATTTTGTTAGTAATAAATTCACTTCATATCTCTAAGCTGAGCCTGTTTTGCCCATGATGGTATTTGGTGAGCCATCTCTCCCAGTCCTTAGCTCAACCCGTGAACCCTTCATTAAATTTTCTCTCTTCTGTCCAGCTGCAGAGAGTCGTGAGTGAGTGACTTTCGTGGGTGCCTGGCATCTGGCCTGTGTCATCCCCCAACCAGTATCAAATCATTATAACCTATACACTCTTCTAAAGAACTTTTTCTGTTGGGTGAGTAGTGAGTTTGCAAGAAATGTGATAAATGCAGCAAAAACCATAAACATGGTTCAGTTAAAAGGAGGTATATTGTATTAAAGCATACATTTTACTTGGGTATTCATAAATGTATTCATTTAGCAAATTATATTCCTGTCATGACCAATTTGTAATAGTTTCTCTTCTATGTTATTGCTGCTTATGTTATTAACAGACTATCTCTGTACGTGAGCTCAAACCTCTGTCGCACTGAGTGAGAGTCTGCATCAACAAGCAGCAGGAGTGGGATTGCTAACCCATTCTCTCTCTTCTCCTTTTTGGACATTTACCATTATCAATTATATGTTTGGTAATCACCTCAGATATACCTTTTTGACTGCCTACTGGCCAGTCTACTTTCAAATAAGCCTCCCAGGATCTCTAATCGACATTCATAGACCATTAACAGATGGAAGATTTCTTTTCAGAAGCAGGAAATGGTAGCAGCTGCATAAGAACATATTTTTACTCTACTAGAGACTCAAAGCATGCTTTCAATGCCCAAGCACGTTTTCCTGTTTGTATTTTGATTTCTATAATTTATTTATGTGCTTTTGAAATGAGCTCATGTGTGGTTTTCTCCATGAATTGAGCCACCAAGTATTTGGGTCAAACTGCTACCTGCTAGAAACTATTCCATCATGGATGCATCATTTCCAGGATGGGTATTTACAAATTTGGAAGAAAATATTTTAAAACTGTTAATTGCATTTGGAAATCTAAGTCTCTGTAACTGTGAGTTATGATCTTGAATGATAGAAACTGGAAACAGTAATCTTCTTAAAGTGAGTGTACCTCATATTTTAAAACATTTATAAATTATATATATGTAGTATTTTGGAAACTGAAAATCTTAAAATATCTGACAGCTGTGGAATTCTTATGGTTTCTTTAACCACATATGTTGGTCAGTATTGCTCATAAAGTTTGTAGTCATTGTATACTCACGTTCTAAAAAATTTCATCAGTCTGGCAATGTGGCTTCCTGAGGGTCTTGACTTAGTTTTGAAAGATGCCTGGGGTTACTTTTCAAGAGTGACTTAAATTTTGCGATCTCAGGTTCTGTGTAGAAGTAGGAGTTAGAAGCCGCTATTGCATCCTGTTAGGTTGTTTATAGAAAGTCACGGGTGGGTGTTACAAGCTAACAAGTTATAAAACAATTTTATCTGATATACTCCAACTGTGTGCATAAGCTTAGACTAGGCCACTTTGATGCAGGAAATCACTGATGTGTTTGCAGGGTTGACATCTAGAGGAAACAAGAAAATTTGGAACATGTGGTGAACATAGTTCTAGCACTTTGCTAGATTGCTCCTGTTAAAGATTAATATGCCAGTGTCATTTACAGTGAATTGAGTGTTGCCAATCTCTCCTGGTCATCCAGTAAAACAAAGCATGTGTGTGTTTGTATGACAGAGGCGAGTGAAGGAACTTTGCAGCCCCTACCACCAAACCCAGAACTGTAACATGGCAATTCCCATTGCTAAAGTCTTTGCTTCCTTCAAGGACTATATGCGGCTCCAGTGTCATCTTAAGCATAATAGGACCTGGAGACCATAACTGATCCTTTTCCAATAAAAATGTATCTTTGGGTCTTCTTTGGGAATGTAAGAAAATATGCTAACTTCCATATTTAAGCAGGAAGAGAAGTACGAGTTTGCATGCAAGGATGGAATTAACTGCAAACCTTCCTTTCCTTTTTTCCCCTCCCTTTGTTTTTTTAACTCTGTAGCTGGTATCAAAATGACAGCAGGAACAAACTCATGTTTCTATGTACTTGCAAAAAGATAATGGGAACTTGAGGCATTGGTGCATGTCCTTTGTAAGTTAACAAGACAAATATCAGGGCAATTTAGGATCTATGTTCAGTCTTTAGTTCAGTCCTTTCAGTCATGAAGCTGCTAAGAAAGTGCTTCTTTTTTTTTGCTGCAGTATCATTTTTAATGCTGCTGACAGGCTTGGATGCTGAAATTCAACCTCTGGTTATTCACAGAGCAAATATAACAGACAGCTGCAGTTGCATTTTCTTGAGCGTGTTCCAGAAACCATACTTCTCCCAGACCTTTGGGGACCACTTATTTAGGAATGTGAAGAACTTGGTGTCAGTATTTACACAGTCCTTGGACTCTTTTCTAAGGTTATGCAAAATCTCCTGGCAGCATTGTCATAGCAGCCACCACTCACTTGAAACTGAACACTGACCACCAATTTTATATGCAGCAGCTTTTTCTTTCAGATTGGAACTAGCGACCTGTGGGTAGAAATGTTTTGTATGCAAGTATTGATGTGCTTATCTAAAAACTAATTTTATTAGAATATAATTGGTGGTGGCAGTCTAGGAAGCTAATTTCATGCTTAATTTTGACAGTGAAGTTAGGTGCCTATTTCTCTCAAGTAAGGGTGGGAGTTTGGCTCATTAATTTAGTTTTCTGAATTGTAACAAACAAGTCAAAAATAGATTAACCCCCCTAAATATATACACTGTACAAGTCTCTAGTGATTGTGAGTGAAGATACAGCATAAAAAAGTCACTGAGTACCTACCTATACCTACATACCTGTCAGCACTTTAACTCCTTTGCAAGAAGTTGCAAATGCAGTCACTTTAACTGTAAGATGCTGAGGACTGGGACACATTTAAATATTGGTATAGATATTGGCATGTTTTTATATATTTTAGGCCTAATTATTCCACTTTTACTTGAATGCAGGTTCTTAAAATCTGGTCTTAAATACATAGTGAACAGGTATTTATGCTTATGGTACTATGCGAATGTTTAATTTATTTAATAAAAAAAACGCAGTTGAACCCATTTTACCAGTATTTATGGATTTAGGAGCTCCTGGGGAATAATAGGTGAAGACAGGATAAATTAAGGTTTTACAGTAATCCTGTTCCTTCTTGAGCCCTCTCATTATTATGTGTATTAGTCTATCATAAGTAACCTTGTACATATTCCAGCTCTTAATGATTCATTCTGAACATAAAAAGCAAAACTTCCATTTATGTAGACAACTGAGTAATTTCTGAAACTCTTAAGGGTTTTTAATTGTCCAGCAATGTGGTTAACTTCCATGTGGTATATATTTCTATTCCTTTTTTTTTGGTGAATGAGTATGCTTTGGTTCCTCTGCAACATTTACAGGAACAGGAAGCAACAATGCTATTAGTACCCTGAGCCTGGATTTTTATTTTGTTCCAGACAGAGTTCCTAGCCTTGAGAGTGAGTATGTCACTTGGCAATTTGAAAAGCTTTACCTCCTTGAGAAAGTAGTTACTTGCAGCACCCTATAAGGGCATGAGTTCTTTCTTGTTGAGCAACAAGTTTTTCATAGTTGGGACTGTTATTTCTGTCTCCTAGAACATTCAAGTTTAACAAACTTATACTTTTTTCACAGTACTTCTGTATATCTACAGAATTTAGGCTGCTCCTAATCTGAAAAATTATGGATCTAACTGCATCTGTAACAGAATAGGAAGCAAATCAAACAACAGGAGTATTTTATCTTACCTCTATAAAACAAAACGATCAAGCCGTGATGGACTTTCAGAGGTTCATTTCTAAGCTGTATTAGGTTTTAATTGGTGAAAGAACCTAGTGAGTTACATTATCACTTATTTATCAGTAGTTATTTACTCTACTAAACCTGCATAGATAAATTTTATGTTGGACTGCCATTTCAATTCTAATTCAGAGTTTACAGTTTGTCAAGTCTGACTTTATTTTTAAAATGTATTTCAACCAGTATCAATAGCAAAAATGCCTTGAAAACTAAAGATTTCCATCTGAATCCATTCCATTAATGAAAAAAAAAGAATATATAATATATTTTGTTTACTGAAATGCCATTCCATCCTTTAGTAAGCAGTATTTTAGTAATATCCCAGCAATTATATTTCATTCTGGGGAGGTTCTGAAGTCCTTTTTCTCTCTCTACCCTTGTAATATTTCTTCTTTGCCCTAAAATCAAAGGATTTTTAAAAAATAGATTTAAAAAAATTAAAAATCCCCCTGAATCATCCTTTGCCAGACAGTGACTCCATAGTTCTGGTTTTCCCTATTTACAAATTACTAAGGACCATTTCATACTGTCCATTGCAAGGGACACCACTGCACTTTCAGAAACCATGGCTAATTGGTGTGGTAAGAGGAAGGAAATAGCAACCTATGAAGCATTCAGTCTTTATTAGTAGAAGTTGTACCACATTTTCTCAGGGTAGGGAATCCCATGTGAATTGGAAAAAAAAGAAAAAAGTAAATTCCTGCCTACTTATACAAGGAGCAGCATTTCCTCTCTTAATTACATTTTTTAATGCCTGATGTAGGTACCTGTCCTCTGAGAAGCCAGTTCATTCTTGCAACTGATTATTAAAAATGGCATCTTCAACCAAAACTCTGTGATAGCTGAGTGTTTGGGGCTGCCTACGAATGTCTGTTCTGAAACAAAGAAATTCAACCCAACATAGAGGTTAAGTGAGAACTTAGAGGCTTTAAAATCAGGTGGGTGCAGAGCCCATATTTCCTAAATAAGGTATCTTACAAAGGCAGAAATTCTGTGGTGCACATCATATCCTAAGCCACAGTCGGGGTCTCAAACTCTGCTCTCTTCACCAAGTTTGAAGTCGGCAGAAACATACTAAATGACAACTTCCACACTTCATAGCTCTGCATGGCTGGTTTCTGGTGGTTTCAAAACTGTGTGTGTTGACAGGAATACCCTATATAAAGTAGTTCTGTAGCAATTCAATGAATTTTTGGAAGTTATCTTGCCCATTTATGTATTTGAAGCCTCATACACTCTCTCACTCCCTTTCTCCATTAAAATGAGACATTATAAAGTTTGTAGGTTTTTATTTACTCATTTTTAACATCCTTTCTGTTTTGATATGAACAATGTTTTTTCCTCATGGAATGTGGTTTAGCAGAGCAGCCAACCATTTCTTTTGCTCTAAAGTTGTTTAAATGGAGTCTGGGTTAAAAAGAACTAGTTCCCAGCCTGTCTCTATAAACAATTGCTTCAGGCTAAAACCTGAGTTTCCTTTCTTGAAGGAGCCCAGGGGAGGGATCCTTGTTTAGCCAGATGTGATGCACAGTTATCTAATGACACTCATTATTTTCCCTCCTCAGCTGAGTTCAGTGCTACCTGATCGTAAGACTTTCAGTATTCAGCACTGTACCCCAGGCTGTCATGTTTTGAGTGTGGCTGTGTTCCCCATAAAAGATATAGGTATCCCATTTTGCTGTCACAAAATAGGGTGAGTAGTGCCAAGCATTTAAATTGTAGCAAAATAAGGGTCCTCAACTGTCACTTGATAATATAAATTATTTTTGTTAATATAAATTTTTCTCTTTTGCCCTCTGGTTGCTACTGAATGTCACATATTTGGTGAAATGTCCTAATAGAACACATTGTGTTTCAGTTTAAACTTAATTTTTGTACATCCACCAGTAGTTCTTTTTATTTTGATATACATATTGGATCAAGCAATTGGCTGCTTGAAGTGGTTGTTAAAGTTTTTATGATATCAGCAAATGACCGAAGTGTAACTTTGGGAAGTTTTTGCATGACTTCCAGGAGCTGTAGGGCAACTGAAGTAATAAGTGATGATGACTCATAAAGAATAAAAGGAGCTGAAGTGGGAAATTACAGGAAAGAGCATAAGCTCTGGCTTTTCCCTGCTGTGATTTCAAGGCTATTTTTATTAGAGACATGGGAATTTTTGCATGCCTAGAGAAAAGGCAAAATAAACCGGGACATAGATATCCTTAGAGAAAAAGGTAGGTGAATGAAGTAAGGAAGTAAGACACTAATAACCTCTAAATTCTGCAGCATGCTTTTTTTTTTCTTTTTCCTTCTTTTTCCCCCCTCTTTTTCTTTCAACACCCCCCCCCATCACATCCCATCCTCTCAGTAATCAAATGCCCTAAGGTTAGGGTGCATCCCTACAGTTTTCAGGGACTTGACAGTTGAAGTTACTGTTAATTTGCAACCAAATTGTTCATATTAGAGCTAGTGAAGGACTTCAAGCTGTCCTGAGTATGACTGGACTGTGAAACCCCCTATTTTACTGTAACTGGGATGAAGGATGCGAAACATAATGAGCAGTGTCTTTCTGAGCCCTGTGTTACACACAGAGCAATGCCTGCATATGCAGAAGCTGTCCTTGAAATTAGGATAAAAAATGATTTTTCTATTCTCAGCAAAACAAATGTAGAAATTAAAAAAGCAAGCTGGATGTAATTTCTCATTAATATAACATGCCTTCCCTTCCAATGCCTGCCAGATTTTCAGAAAGCACTTTTTGAAATGGGCAGAACTCCTCTATGTAGCTGACTAAATTCAAGGTGAATGTTTGTGCTTGTGGATCTGTTGAGGCCAAGCAGACAAGAAAAATGTGATCATTTCAAAGACCAAAAAGATAAAAATATATTTTAAGAAACCTCATAAGATATATTCTTGTGTTAGAAAATCTCTCATCCTACTCCTCCCTCTGAATGCAGCAAAAAATCCCATACCTACAGCTGCCCTGTGTCGCTTGTGTTAGCATAACTCATCCACACCCACAAAGGCACACAAAGCTGTTTTGCTTTGTGCTGGAATAGTGCCATCCAGGAGTAACAGCCAAAAGGAAAAATTCCTTTCAGCAACATTCACTTCCCTAAGCCAAAAACAAAGCAGGGAGATGTGCTTCTCTCTTTCACGCTTGTGAAGCTGGAGACAGTGCCAACATAAACCGTGACTGATGCTCTGAAATCGTGCAAGTCCATGTCACTATTTCAAATTCAGTGATGCAACCTGAGTTTACGTTAACTATCTTTTTAGTAAGTTCAAGCTTTTTAAAGTAGTTTAAAGCTTTTTGGCAATGGTGCTGATGAGGGACCAGAAGCACATGTCCTCCAAGGAGCAGCTGTGAGAGCTGGAGTTGTTTAGCCTGGAGAAACGAGGCTCAGAAGGGACCTCAACACTCTCTACAACTGCCTGAAAGGAGGTTGTAATCAGGTGGGGGTTGGCCTCTTCTCCCAGCCAACCAGTGACAGGACAAGAGGAAGTGTGCTCAGGCTGCACCAGGGCAGGTTCAGGTTGGACATCAGGAAGAATTTCTGCACTGAAAGGATTGTCAGGCATTAGAACAGACTGCCCAGGATGGTGGGGGAGTCACCATCCCTGGATGTGTTCAAGAAACAACCAGACATGGCACTCAGTGCCATGGTTTAGTTGACAGGGTGGTGTTCAGTCAAAGGTTGGACTTGATGATCTTGAAGATCTTCTCCAACCTTAATGATTCTATGATTACACATTATGTTATACTTGTTATAAATGAAAATTTCATAAATATGGTATGCTGCAGGCTCAAAGTAGCCTGTACCTCAGGTACTATGTTTTATGTATTTTTTGATTACTTCCTTTTAAAGATGTAAAAGGGAAATGAGATTACACTGTATGAAGGAAAACTGCTTACTTCAAGTTTTTAGGGTCTGTACTTTTCACTCAAATCGAAGATAGGAGAATCATTGATTTGAGGAAAGGGGCTTTCATTTATCCTGGATGGTTTACCAATGAAGAAACGTGAGAAATGCATATCCTTGTATCTGAAGAGATGGCAAAAGAACAGCTAATTTGAGGAAAATGAAAATCAGTTGGGACAGAGAATTTTAAACGGTATCTGTGCTTGGAGACTCGGACCACCTTAGCTTCTAAATCTAAATAACAATAAGCATTTCAGCTGCAGTCTAAGAGCCAGGTGCACATAAGCCAGCCAAACTTCACATGGCCTGACAAATCAAAAATATAAGCATATAGTCAAATAAAAGCCATAACTTTGATCCAGATTCTTGACCTGAATGATGTGTGGTTCAGGATCTGGGAAAGTTTGTAAATGTATAATTGATGTACAACCTAAATAAATACGGTAGCTAGTGGTCACAAAGTCAGATTCTGAAAGGTCCTTGATACCATGTCAACTGTGCTTAATCATCTAATTTGGAAAGTAATGCACAGATAGCACTGAGAATGTAGACAAGGATGCTCAACATCACCTTTAAACACTTCTGAACAAAGATTTAGAGTAGCATAAAGTAGAGGAGTTTGATTGGGAATGCTGATGTAGGGCCAGTAGTTGCATATGAGGTAAAGTTGCATTGACAGTCAATAACACAAAATAGTAACAAAAAAATGTAAGCTGATTTCAGAAAGGAATTAGAAAATATTTGAATTCATACATTTAGAAATGTAAAGCAGAATACTTTACAGTGAGAACTATTAAATGTACCAAACCAGAGCTATTATGTCTGTGATTTATGTAAGGCTCACTGAAAAAAGAAAAGTTGTTCTCTCCCTTGACAAAATCAAAGTT
Organism: Pardalotus punctatus; assembly: GCA_013400915.1. Lineage (NCBI taxonomy): Eukaryota > Metazoa > Chordata > Aves > Passeriformes > Pardalotidae > Pardalotus > Pardalotus punctatus. Next base: position 413,676 of record VZTX01017547.1, on the reverse strand, counting down.
ACCTGCTTTTTCTTTGCAGAGCTGTTCATTTTTTCGCTAACTGCATTAAAGACAAAAGCCAAGAAAGTTAAAAAATTACGTTCATTCTCCAAGTAGTCTCCATGTCACTAAAGAGAATGAAACTGCAGATGCCTTTGTTCATTATTATGCAAAAGATTTATGAATTTTGTTCAGCTTTAGACCCTTATGCCATTTCTAACTTCCTTAATATTCTTCTCTGAAACAAAATAAAATTACATATATAAAGTTTTTGTGTCACAGAAGTCATCCTTCTTGGTTAGATTTCTTGGATAATACTGATCCTGCATTTTCCCAAGACCTACATCTTGTTTAAAAATTTGTAAAACCGTCCAAAGTCCTGCACCAGTGAATGCAGCTGCTATAATCAATGTGTCAGCTGAGGATCTGACCTCTCCTTTTCAAACCAGACAGTATCTCCCATATTACAGCACATTTTTGTGCATACTCTGCCAGTTTGTTACGAGAACCACGGCTTTTCTAACACTGAAAGTTGCCCAGAGGCAATAAAACAGCAGAAGCCACCACTGTAGCTTAAATGATGACTTCCATCTGGGGCCACTGTGCAAGGCACAGTCAGATGCAGTCATATTCCCCCTTTTGTTCTGTGTGGCTGTTCTGGAAGGTACATTCTAGGCAAGCTACAAAGGCAAAGTAATCACTGTATGAACAGTTTTAGGTAGTGTAGTAGAGTAACAGAAATGTTATCCTGTGAGTTCTGGCCAGAAGGTAGAGAGGAAGACTTTCAGAGAGAGGAGAACAAGAGAATTTCTTCAAGTTCCTCCTCCTAGCCATACATTCTTATTGTTTCTTATATTGAAATAGTCCAGAAGCAGTATGAGTGCTTGTCAAAATAATGAAAATGTTAATTATCCTCTTGGGAGAAAATGGAAACAAAAATTCATTGGTGAAGAGCATGCAAGCGCATTTTGCTTTAGAGGTGTTTTTGATCACCCCGTGGTTCCAGCTTTTGCTGATGTTATTCTAATGAAGGCGTATTCAAACTACTGTCTTTTAGGTGCTTCAGCAGCTAAGTGAATTTTAGTATGTTTGGCAATAAACTCCTCACATAAGAAGAATGGCAAAACACTTAAACAGGGCACTATATTTAGGTAAGAGTCAGTATTTTTTTTCACAATTGGCCTAGAATGCACCACGTTTGCAGTAATCCACCACCTGCTCCTGTTTTCCTCAGCTGAATCTACCCCAAGCTCAGCTTTAGAAATTTATATAAATAGATCGGTATCCTATTTCTACAGACTGGTTATTTGATCCTTCAAATTTTTTTCTTGTTACTAACTTTAGTGAAATACTTTTCCTACTAACTTCATGTTGTTCCTTGCTGTTTCTTTCATTTTTCTCTAAGTAGTTCTCTAGCTCTGCAGCATATGAATGCCAAGAATATTCCCAGTCCCAGAGCAGTGATCTCAGAAAAGCAAATCTAAATAAGAGAAATGTCAAGAAAAATAATTCTTATTGGTATTTTCTTTTTCTGCTATCACTAGACAAAGAAAAATCCATGATGACAATTTTGCCTTTAAGGGCTCAGTTTAGCCTCAATGCAAATTCTCATTATGAGAATGACTAGCAGATATGACTCTTGTGTATCTTTTTGTAGCTAGTTAATTATGCTGACTTTAACCACTAAGACCCTTTTCAGGGTTATTTCTTTTGGTGGAAAAACTCAATTAGTCAGCCTTGAATACACTGAAGCCAAGTTGAAGAATCTATTCCACAAAGCATCTGGGCCCCACCCTTGTTCAAAGAAATCCACTGGAGCTGGGCTTTCTGAGCTTTGACACATGGGAAGCTGCATAGGAAATGTGAGAACGTGGGGATTGTTAACTCTACTGGAATCTGAGGCTTAAATTGGTTGTTTTGTGGGTTTCCTTCCATGGTGAAATGGACTCAGTACTCAAGTGGTTTACCCTTTCCCCATGCTAAAGTGGGAAAAATGGAGAACAAATTCAAGAGTTTACCAAATGCTGATTTTTTGTCATGTTCTTTGCAATTTGTTCTCTGAACTCAGTGGTTAAGGGATTTTATTATTTAGTAGCCAATGAACTGATCTCCATGGTGGGTAAAAAATCTTGGGTATCTTTTTGTTTTCTCTGTCTTTTTTTGTATATCCAATGGTTCACACTTATGAAGTACTGATTATTTTTTTTTTCTTTTTTTAGCAATGCCAAGGAGGATTATCACATTTTCTGTTTGGTTTTGTCAATTACAAAATATTCTTTGAAATGGTAAAGGAAGTTTAGAACATATGGTAAAAAAAAAAAAAAAAAAAGTGGCCATTTGAAGTTAGACCTAGAAAAATTATGAGAGATGTGTCATTTTAAAGAATTTTATCTTAAAACATCTTCATTCTTAAAGTATCTAGGATTTAAATGCTGTTTTACCAGATTTATTATCCCTTGCTAATTTTAGAATATGCTAATTGGAAGTGATAAATCTTGATTTTTTTTTTCAAAAGCTTTTTTCAAAATTTGAGCAAAAATTAATTGTTTCTGAAAAGAAAAAAGTCATGATCACTATTTTTGATGCTTTGGGCATTTTTAAATCTTTTTAATGGCATGTAGAAGAGAGAACATGCTAGAATTTATCCTTATTTTCAAAGTATCAGATAATTGTATATTTATCAGTATGAACCTCTTGGACCACAACAGTTATTTCACTAGTAGACAAACTGGTTTCATTGTCTTTATAGAAGCTGTTTTCAATGATTTTCAATGATTTGAGGTTATAGGTATAAAACATGCTTAAATATCTTAAATGCAAGCAAGAACCTCACCAGCTGCTGTGTTTTGAACAGTGAGTGGCAATGCTTCTGGAGCACTAGGTGACTTTTACATAGCTACTTAGTTCTTATAGAAGATCAAGGTTTTATTTACAGTGCTTTCAGTTTGTGTAACATTAAAAAAATGTTGCCATTCAAAAAACTGAAAAAGTTGCCATTAAGAAACTAGCATAAGGGTAGTAGCTGCAGTGGTCTAAAAATTACTGATTTCCAAGGGGTTCCAGTGACAAACCTTTTCTTTCATTTGTATGAATTAGTAGAGATTTGGAGAAAAAGATTGTGGTTTTGTTATATCAGACTGTGACAATGAGCACTGGTTAGAGGGAGTACGGTTTAATTAGCATAATTTAAAGAGTAGTAATCTAAGCCTTTTATGTTTAGGTTGATCTATTGCTTCAGTGTGTATTCAAGACATTGAAGTGCTTCTTTTCTGAATTCATTTACTTCGTATTCTGCCTCAAGGAGTGCTCATGCATAAAGAATTTGTGGTTAATTTCTAAACTAGTTCTTAGGAATTAATGTGTACATGCAAATCCTTGCAAGTGGAAATGAATTTGTTGTTGTAGTTTGTTTAGTTTTCCTTTCTCTGGGATAAACTTCAGTAACAAGTTCCTGTGAGTCTGTGTGTGTGTGGCCTCAGCTAAGATTTACAGTTCTTGCTTACCGTAAGAGTCAGACAGAAGGAGAGGAATAAGCCTTGGTAGAAAGGTGCCATTTAGCATAAAAATAAAATTACCTGATAGTATCAGTACAAATAAATGTTTCATAAATTACTTTGTGCACAAAGGAATCTGTACTCAGAAGCTTGTCTTGGTTGCCCAAGGCTAATGCTGCTAGAGCAATACAAGCTCATGCACTGGGATAGCTAAGGAAGATTCTGGGACTGTGTGGATTTGCTTCCATTGTTGCCATCTACACGATGTGGTGAGCATGGAGTCCAGTTTCCATATCTGTAACTGGGGAATAATCATCCTCCCCATTGGTAATGCACATCTTATGATAAGTAGCTGCTTGTTATGCTGAACATCAGCTGCAACCTATTTTGATTTGTTGTCTTTGGTGTGATTGATCACAGCAGAAGCAGATGTTAGGTCCTAAGCAGAGGGAATAATTCAGGATATGCATCCTTTCAAACACTTTTTGTTAAGCCTGGGAGAACTGACAATAGTCAATTCAAGCAAAGTTGCAGGCCAATAGCATGTACTGTATTATGCTATTCTGTACTTAGAGCAAATAGGTGCATTAATCCCAGAATATCACAGGTTTCAAACCATTAAATAGACATAATGAGGTGATGTATTGGTATAATTACAGCTAGTGGCAGGAACATAATTTGGGATCTGTGCCTGGATGCTTACAAGGGCTGTGCCTGAGGCAGCTGAATAGGACCAGTCGCTTAAGACTGTGATAGGTACATCAACTATCCCTCAAAAACACCCTCATCTTCTTCTGCTTCCTACCATTTGCTGTTCTGTCATTAAATGCTTCTCTGGTTGGGTAGTGGTTCCATATTATCATGTTCCAGCCTGTTAAAATTCAGGTTTAGCAGTCTTTGCTTTTGAAACTGATAGTGGTCATAGTCTGTAAAGTTATATTATTGATCTAAAAGTACATTTTCAGTCTTTTAAATACCAGTCAATGAGATGTCTCTCTAGTAAGCCAGCTTTTTTCTGGTTTGGGGTTTTTTTGGGTTTTTTTTTTGTTTGTTGGTTTTTTTTTTTAATTTTGTTAAGAGGAGGAAATAAACCTCAAACAACAAAATGAAAAACCACACCTGAATACAGAATTTAGCAGCACAGGTTTCCAATTATAAGACAAAAATGGATATCAAAAATACAGTTGCATACTTACTCCTGACAGGGTATTTTTCCACTCCCATGCCTGTAAAACTGTTCACTGCATTTTGTCTTTGGTGCTGAGCACATACTTTCAGTCTCAGTCATAAACTGTATATGGACAAGTAGGCTCAGAGTGTGCAGATCTGATGGTGAAACACCAGGTGAAACCATAATTTCTAGACTAATTAGATGTCATTTCTAATCTTTCTCTTTTGGTTTCTCATTCCCAAGTTAGTTTTAAACCTGGAAGGTGAACTTTCTTTAGAGCTAATGACTGATTTGTAGGGATTTTGTCAATGTCTGTCTGGAGATTATTCTCCCATAGGAAATTCACTCATCCTCTTTAAAATTGAACTGTTGCCTAGCGTGAGATACATGCGGGTGGGTTTGGTATAAAACTCAGGGGGACATTATTTTTGGATGTTTATATGTATGTGTGTGTGTGTTCATGTTGCAGAAGGACTGGGGGGTTGTTAGTCATCCTATTATTGTTTCTGCTGGCTTTGACAAAAGAGCAGCTGGCTCTACTAATGAATGTTTAAGGTGCCCATTTTTTCTCTCCAGTCTCATCTGTGCTGTAGGGAAATATATTCTGATGGCAACATTTCATGACACAATTATTCATGAAATGACAATGTAGTTCCCAAGGTATAGTGTCTGCTTTGTTTCCTTGGCAGAGATCTTCCACTGTTTCCTTCTGTAGTCAGCCTCATGCAAGACAGGGATGAACAATGATAGGAATCAAAACACCTTGAGCTTTGGACAGATTCATATCTGAACACGAACAGTGTAGTTTTCTGAACACAGAGGGGGGGTTGCAAAAATCTCTTGATATTACTCTTAGCTTGCCACTAGGAAAGCCAGTGGTAAAACTCCTAAACTTTAAGGAAAACCTGGCTATGCCAACATTTAACCTTAGTGATTTTTTATTAAAATCCAAACCTTAGGTTTGAAATTACTTGTATAAGCAAACACATCTCAATCCATATTGGCCACTTTTTATTGGTCAGTGTACACTGTTGAATGAAAACTGTTTCTAAAAGCAGTTGGCTGGCTGATGCATTAAAAACTGAAACTAATTCCTTTAAAGTCATCTTCTTGAGATGGTAACTTCTAGTAATTTGCAGGCTTTTGGTTTATATACTGTGAAAGCAACAGTTACAAATGGTACATTCACACACAGTTTCACTTATTTTAATAAAAAACCACAAAAGCTCTGCTGCAATAACTGTAAAGAATATATCACTGCTTTAAACTCTGCAGTAATTATAACAAGTTCACAAAACCTAGGTTGAGAAATAAACAGTCCAATCAACTACGGGTTTTGACTGTCTTTTTTCTTTATTACATTCATGCATTCAAGCTTTCCTCCAGAGGACCTCTAATTCCTTCTACTTCATACAAAAATGTTTAGTTTGGTGAAATTTCGTTGAATATTATGTTCCTTCTAATAAAGGTTAGAGGATCCAGTTTGCCCTGATATTTATTCCTTCCATTACAAATTCATTCAGTATCTTTTGAACTTTTGTCCTGCTTGCTCTTATGAATCATGTTATAGTAGCACCTGTAGGAAATCAAGTGCTGTATTAGGACTTTGTACTGTAGCAGAACACCCTCTCTAAAACTGCCTGCTAATAACAGTGTATATTTACCAGCTGCAGGGGAGGTTAATTATTGTTTTCTTCTTTTCTCTTTCCCACTTGCCACCAAAAGGAAAGGACTTAGGTATTGTTTGCTTATCCTTGGCATAAAAACACCCCCCAAAACAAACACTCCCCCCCCAAAAAAAAAAAGGATTTATCATGAGGGGTAGTATAGGCAGTGTACAAGGTCAGTGAATCAGACACAGATGCACCCCTAAGGAGGTGTTGGCACTTCCTGCTGTGGCATGTGTCCCACAACAAAGTCATGGGTGAGAGCAGTGACGCCTTAGCCATCCATGTCTTGGGTGTATCTAATGGTGATGTAAAGTTTGAAACAGCCAGGCTGTAACAGGGCTGATAAGCTCCTGAGAAATTCCCCTGAACAACTTCATGTGGCACAAATAATGCTTTTTGTTTGAAAGAATATCCATGTGCTTTTCAGATATTTTTGGGCCATCTTTAATTGCCTGCAACTCTTTCCCATTTTGCCCATTTTTGACAATCTTGGTAAAACCAAGAGAGCTAGAGGATCTAGTTTCAAGGTCTCTCCTGGAGTTTCTGTGCACCAAGAGACACTAGGAGCTGAAGCTGCTGAACATTATCCGTGTCTTAATACTTGGAAACACCATTCACCTTTTAAAGAAGAAATTATCAAAACAGATACTCTTCTAAGATAATATCACTGATGGGATCGAACAACAATACACATTTTTTTCATGACCCCCTTCTCTTTTTTTGAAATGAAGTAAGAGGAGACCATGGTCTTCTATTACCTGTAATAAATCTACAGGATCCATAGGCATCTGTACTGCTTTTATGAACACATGTGCAATCACAAGCTAAAATTAGAGAGAGTTAGTGACACTGTGCTGTACAAACACCTCTCTCCTTTACCATTTTCAGAGCACTGTAAAAACACTCCATGTAGCTGTAATGATCAGTGGTAATTTTACCCAGCCCTTTATTTTGCAGTTTGAACATGAAATAGGTAACTACCTATTTTATCGATCCATAAACTGAAGCTAAAAGAGGGGAAAAAGCCCAAGCTAGCTCTACTAAAGCAAATGGGGATGTTCTGTACTGCTTTTAGAACAAATTGGATATTGCAAGCATCTTGCCTAAGGCCATGTAAGAAATAGCTGATACAGGTAGGAGTGGAACAAAGGCACCATACTCTTCTATAATAATGTTCTAACTGCTCAAAATCAAAAGCACAGCATTAAATGTATCATTTGTTAATGCCATTTTAGCAACACTATCATCTGTGCAATTTTTTCATTACGCAAACTATATGTTAATTTTTATTATTTTGGCTTTCTAATATTTCATAGATTCTTAAAGATATATGATCAAATTTTATCCTTTGTACAACTGGAAATTAGGTGTATCCATAAATGGAGTAACATATCATGCATTTTCACTGGTGTATCACGAATCAAAATTTGGCCCTATTAATGTCAAAAAACTCCTAACTTCTCTTAACAGGATGAAATTTAATGACCATCTCTTTATTAGTGGTTTTCATGCTGAGCTATAGATTTGGATTAAAGAATAAATTATTCGTGATTTCCATAGTGCCTAAAAGTAGATATTTAATTTAAAAAATAAACAAAAAACAACACAACCCCTCACTTTTTTTTTATTTGTATCTTTTTTTGTCTGACTGTAATTTTTAAAGGAAAGGACTTTATGTGGTAAGGAGGATTTTGTGTGTTTTTGACAGCCAAAGTGGGTTGAGCTTTCGACTCCAGTGAGGTGCCTGAGGCACCATGAGTAGAAGATGGAAAAAGAATCTTTTCAAAAAGACTCAGAAATCATTTTGATAAGTCTGTATTTCCTTGCTTGACTTGACAGTTTTGTTTCTTTGTAGAGCCACTGGCTATTTCTGTCTTTGATTCTTCTAACTCAACATACTGCAGTAAAGCATTTAATACCTTACAGAATCTGAAATTGTTTTTACTAAGGCAAAGAAGGGGGGTGGGGGAGTGGGCAGCAAGGAGCAGCAAATATGGTGGATTTAGTAACAGCTGCAAGTAGCTCATTACAGGGCTTTGAGTTTGGTTCCTGCTGGATCCCTGTGGTAACTCAGCTTCAGGCAGCGCAAGTCTAGAGAGGCGGTGACATGAAAGCCTCAAGGAAGAACAGGGAAACAAGCTTCCTATTGAGCAGGAAGAAGGAATATATACAGCAAAAAGAATGAAGTGTGATAATCCTTGTCTACATCAATATACTCGCTGAGTGTTTTGGGTTTTTTTCCCCCAAAGGCACGTATAATTATTTCAGATATGTTTTCTGGCTTTTGACACCATGTGTCCAATTGGAGCTGCTCTTTTTCTGGTTGCACGGTAGTGTGGGAAGTGTATCAGAGCTGCCAGACTATGTCCCTGTCTTTGAAAGTAGGTGGGAAGTATGTGGATAGTCCTGATTTGTGCAGAGAAGCCAGAATGGGGAAAAAAGGAAACACTTGCATCATTAGCTTCAGGATCTGTACCTTCTGAAATCTTTCTTGTAAAACAAACCTACTCCCACTCCAAAAACAAATAAACAAACAAAAAACACCACCAACAAGAAAAAAGCCAAACCAAAACCACCCAAAAAAACCCAGCCACACCTTAAAAAAACAAGCAAAAAAAACAAAGAGCAAAATCCCCTGAAAGAAACACTTGGAAGTCTCAGGCCAGATGGAGGTGGTTATGGTAGCCATGAATTTGATCATAAGCAAAAATAGTGCTGGTTCTTTCTCACATATTAACAATTTATACCTGGAATTTTTGTTCTCCATATTAATAGAGGGTTGCCCTCTTAAGTGGAGGCGATGAAAATAAATTTTTTGTTGTTTTCTGGACTCTCATTGGAATTAATGTATGGGAAGATTATCCCATACATAAATGGGAGAGAAATGTGCTCACTAGAATTTCAGTTTTTAAGTAAACAAGAGTGAGATTTTATTTTATTCTTCCATCAGCCCTTTATTCTCCAAGAGATCAGGAAATGAGGAGATGCACCAAGTTGGCTCCAGGCAGAACAGTGGCACTACTGGCTGTATGGATGTTGCTCACATGCCACATAAATTTGGATATCAGCAGTTTTGACCACTGGAATGGGAAAAGTTCTCATGCAGCATTGTGCTACTGGAATGGTATCACTGACACAATTGACAAAGGGTTGCAGTCCCAGACCATTCTTATTTTCTTATTCTGTGTGTTGAGGAGAGAAATACTGGATATGTCCAAAGCCTTCTAAGGAGTTACTCCTGTTTCTGACCAGTTGTCTCATTTGCATAGTGCTGTAAGAGCTCGGGCAAACCTCTTTACATGGCTTATGACAGGATGGGAGAGGAAAGAAAATGACATTCATGAAGCAGCGGAACAGGCAGACGGAGAAAGCCTGGGGGGGAAGAAGGAAGATGAATATGCCATTTGGGGATTTTTGAGACAAATTGCCCTCCAAGGGAGGCTATACTCAGCACATGCTTTGCTCAGTTACTAAAAACTGAGAGCTCTTTTAGAACTGCAAATCTATGTCCTGTGCAAAAAACATGCATGTCCTGCTGCTTTTGCATTACTTAGGGGTCACTGCCACTATGATTATCTAACCAAAACACGTGAAAATAGCATGAGTCACCCTGCCAAATAACCATAAGTTTTGAGATCAGCCCATATCTGCTTGATAAGTCATTCTGTTTTAACATACACTGCACAAAGACATGGCAACACTTCTCTTCCCTTAAAGGAAGTTGTCCATTAGGCAACATTCTCTACAACTTGGTGAATCTTGAATTTGCTGGGTTTTTTTTCCCTCTGCAATGTAGGTGTATGGACTTGTGAGTATTCTAGAAATCAAGATGAGAGATCAAACTTGCAGTTGATTCCTGTTATGTGGCCTCTCACCAATTGTCTTAGTGATAGCTGCCAAAAGATCTGTGGACTCTTCTGCCAAAATCCTGACAATTACTAGCTGTTGAGACTATAAAAAATGGAATTCCTATAGTTCTTGGGTTATCAGGTACCCTAAACGCACGTAGCAGCCAAAGTTTAAATATCAGGGCACTAAAATTCATGCTATTATTTATTGCTGTCAGTGTGTACATATGGGACGAGTATGACAGAAGAGCTAGCACAAGGTAATGAATTCTGAAAAGTGCTAGAATAGAACTATGGGTGCTTCCCTGGTATCTTAGAGCAAACATAACTTTTGGGAAGAAAGCACACTTTTCTTTTAGAATACATCTTTGCTCTCAGCAGTAAGAAGAGAGAATATATAAATCGTATAACTGGCCAGGGCCTTAATAATCAGTTTTTGTGCAACAGATTTGTAAGTGGTGGGGACTGGAACATTCTGCTGCCTTTGTTCTTTCAGAGTTATAACTTTGGAAAATGAAAAACTTTTTTCTCTTTACTGAAATACTTTTGATATTGGCACTGCTAAGCAAGAGTAATCCTCACTTACCTGCTTCCTGCACCAGTGAAGTTCTTCATAGCAGAGCAATTAGATAAGACTTCTGAAATCTTCAGAGTCTGTTGGTGGGACACAGGAGAACTTGTGAGCTTAAAAAGTGCAATAAAGGGTAGAACCTTACTACATGAATCAGAGAGTCAGTTTGACATTCAGATCAAAGGTAAAAAGTAGGTGGCAGAAGTGCGAAAATCTTTTCCTCTGAGACACCGAAGTGAATGAAACCTAATTTGAATCTCTTGATTGAAGTAATGATTTTCAGATTTTATTTAGCCTTCTGTGCTGTGCAAGGCTGGATATCACCATCTAACTATGTTTGGTTCTGAAGAGGTCTTGAATTAAGGGTCCTGCCTGCAGGAAACTGTCTGAAAAGGAAGGCTTCAAGGTATTCAAAGGTGCTCATTGTCCTGCAGTCTGTCCTGTCAAAACAGGACTGAAATAGAAAGTGAATGCTTTGTGGCTTAGAGTAGGGGGAGGTAGAAAGAGAGGTGATAGAAAGAGATTAATACAGAATTTTGGGGAGATGTTGATGCAACCTCTGCTGCAGGTACTTGTTTTTAAGACTAAAGCCTTGGAAGGCTAGGGAGGGAACTAAGAGAGGGTGGGTGGAGGAAGGAGGACTTGCTATTTTTTTGTAGACAATGCATCAATCCTTATTCCTCATGACCTCCACACTTCCTTGTCCTGTCATGTCTTTTTAGCCAAAATGATTAAATAGCAGTTACCCAACTGCTTCAGGAGCGAAATACTGCTAAAGCAGGGGAAGCAAGTATGGTAGTGACACACACACATCTTTTCACCTGGCAGGAGTGCGACAGCCAGTCTCTCAGCTGCTGCAAAGCAACGGATGTCTTGGGGTGCTCATAAAGGCTGACTAATATAAACTTTCCAAAAACCTATAAGTTTGTCTGTGCCCATTACACAAGTTAAAGATTTGTTATGATAGATCTGGTATATTCTTTATTCAGCTATTTTCTGCACCCACAGTGCTACAGTTTCTGCTGCTTAGAAAATGAAAGTGAGAGTGGCAGGTGAGATGGAAAAGACATTTTATACACCTGACACCGAGTTAATTTTTCACATCTGAAAGTCACGTGTGTGTTTTGGGTGCTGTATTCTTTGAAAGGTAATTGCTCAGCTAGGCTATTTCAATACCTGCATCCCACTAGGTATCCACCATGTTTTGTACATATACTTGGAGGTAACAAGTTGCACTCTGCTTTTTCTGAAGTGTGAGTAGTAATGCTTGGAAATGTCTGTTTTGTGTAAGGGTTGGAGAGTGTTCTGTGAACTACGGATAAAAGGTGCTGAAGATGTAAAGCAAATAACCTTTTCAATACTGAATGATACCCTGTTTGCCTGTCTATTGAAACATTTGCATTTTTTATCTGGACAAGCAGTCTAAAAGTCAGAAAAAGTGATAGAGGAGGCCTTCTTCAGACCACTGAAACAAGCTTCATGTTCCAGGTCTGAATCTTCATGGGAACTTTAGCCAGCTTGGTATCTGCTGAGAGGTGAATGCAGAAAGGCACAAGCAGTCAAGAGGGTTTCTAGAGTGCATTCATTGTAACTTCCTGAGGCACCTGCTGAGGGCCCTGACAAAGGGTGCTTTTTGCTGGGCCTGAGAACAAATGAGGATGAACTTGAGAGAGATGAAGGTAGGGGCAACCTGGCTGCACTGAGCACAGGATGCTGGAATTCAAGCCCTTGAGAGAATGGAACAACGCATATAGCAGGATTACAATCCCTGGACTTTAGAAGAGCAGATTTTGGCCTCTTTAGAAATTTCCTTGGAAGAACACTGTGGGATACAGTCCAGGAGAGCTGCTTGGGTGGTTTGTTGTTGTTTTCCTCTTAAGTCTTGCATTCTCTGAGTTCAAGAATAGTTCATCCCAACACAGAGGAAATTGAAGCAAAGGTGGTAGGAGACTTATGTGGATGAACAATGATCTTCTGATGAAATTAGGCACATAAAAGAAGTGTACACAAGGTTCAAAAGGTCAAGTGACCCAGGAGGAGTATAACCAAATATGCAAGGACGGAGTTAGGAATGCCAGAACCAATGTCCTGATTTTTCTGTAATAACTGAGTCCCAATGTGTGCCTGTGGATGGACTGAATAGTTTGCAGAGTCGGCAGCATTGCAACCACTCTGAGGACAAGAGATAAAAAATCCCACCCTTTAAGAGACATCCTACCTACATCAGGGATTTTTTTCTGATCCAACTTGTACCTACAAGATAGAAATTTTTATCAAGGGCTCTTTCAAGATAGTAAGAGAAGTTTTAAAAAAAGGGTTTAAAATGTATAGCATAGCAGGTAATAAAATAACTTTCAAAATGTGAAACACTTTTTTTTTTTTAATGGTGTTTTTTTGCATGTCATGGACTGAGAACAGTTTGATACGCACACGATATTCTAATATCAACTGATATGCTAATATTTCAGTCTGCATGGTCAAACCGGTGATGCCTTTTTCGGGTCTAGTCCCTGTAGTCCCTGGGACTCTTTCTTATGTGTATATTTTCCCTTGTAGGAGGTAGGAAATGGTTACCTGGGCAGCTAGCCCATACTGATGGATTTTAAATGCTTGGCCACATGTAGACAGAGATATTTCTGCATCTGTGGAGATTTAGAGGGGAAGTAGTGTTGGAGCCAAACTTCTTCTGTATGACTCCATGAAAATATTGACTGCAAAGAGAAATATCAAAATGTGACTCTTTTATTGTCTGGTTCCTTTTAATATGGGACTCTTCTGTGTGTCCAAGCAAGGCTCACTCGGTTTTCTTTTATTTTTTAACATCTGGAAATAGTAATGGTAATATCTGTGTTTTGGAATAGACTTTAGATAGGTGAGATTATGTACTAATGAATTGAGAACACTCATACTTGGTTCCTTCTGCAGACTTTCAGCTTTGCATTTTCCTCCTCTCACAAATACAATCTCTCCTTACATTCCCTTCCTGTACATTTTCCAAATTTGGAACTTCCTATAGGTGTAAGATAAAAAGGGGAAATTGAATAGTGGACACCTTACATCATGGAAAAAGCTCTCCACTTTTCCTTCATGCCTCTACCACTGTCCCCAGTGATTTGGCTCTAAGAAATTTCATCCCCATATCAAATTTAAATATTAATGCAAAGTTAGTTTTGCTTGTTACTGGCTCATCTGGCTATTGATTTTTTTGATTCTTGCTATTTTTTTGTTCTGGCAAGTCTGATCACCTGGAAGGACAAGACACGTCTTCAAGTCTGAGAGGGGCATATATGCTCTCCATATCTGGTTTTAGGGAACTCCTACATAACAGTGAATTTATATATTTAGTGACACTCTTTGTGTGACTAATGCACGGTTACATATAGGAAATTCCCAGTTATCCAAACCTCCATTTATAAACAATCTCTGTAATTCCATCTTCTCTTGACTACTGATCATTTGACCTCAACTTTATCCAAATATCCTGGATAAACCAAATGTGGTTTGGCAGCCAGGCTTCTGTTATATTTAAGCTTGATTCATAATGTGGCAATAGTCTGGTAATGACACATATCCACTTTTCCATAGCGTACTCAAAAACCTGTGGATAAAACATGAGTGCATAAATACTAGGACTATTTTGCTTCAAATTACAGTGGTAAGAGAAAAGAATGTATTTTTAAGATCACACAAAAACACATTTTCAGATTACTCAGTTTCAAAGGGCTGTGAGGAAGGGAGATGTCTCCTTCCCTAGTGTTCAGCATGCCTCTTTGGCACAGAAATGCATCTTTCAGACACAAGAAGAAAACCAAAGAGGGAAAGATGTTCCTGTGTCATGCAGAAGTGTACCCAGCTCAGAGCAGGTGTCAGGAGCAGTGAGGTTGGTAGAAGAAAAGCAAGGGGAGTAAAAACCAGACTTCAGAGATGAAGGCAAAAAAAAAAAAAAAAAAAGATATTTTTCACAGAGTCTCCAGCAGGACTTTATAGTTTGCTACAGCACAAAAAACTGATGGCTAGAAAGGGAACACACCTGAAAACAAGGGATCCTTCCTACCAGCAGACAGGGATCTTGGTTACAATATGTCTATGTGGAGATTTTTTTACATATATCTATATCATATTTTGAATGTATTATTCTATTAAAGCCTAGTCTCCATGTTTCAAACTCCTGGTGTATTTTGATGAGTTCAATTTGCAGGAGAGGTTCTGGAAGATTCACTAAAGAGTTCTCACTGATGATAGTAGTTTTGAGGTAGATTTGCAAAAATTCCTTTCCAAGGAAAACACAATTTTTAAGTTTTGTGGGGATTTTTGTTTGATTTAGAATTTATTTTTCTCTTACTTGAAGTAGAGATACAAAATTCTGTATTTGAAATCTGAATACTTTCAAGACTGAAACTCTTGTGGAACTTCATCTGTAGCCTAGATTAAATTTCCACGAACAAGTAAATGACTGTGAACTTATGGGAAGTACCATTTTTCCATGAAATGTCACCATTGTCTCAGTTAATGAGAAGATCCTGCCTTTCTAAAAGTTTTATTGCCTTAGTGGATTATTTCTTTCTGACTGCTAAAGAAATTCCTGCTGATGACAAATTGTCTTTGTATGAAGTGTGAACCAGAATCCCTCTGACCAGTTGTGGTTAGCAAAATTCCCACACTATTTTTGCAATAACAGTGTTTGCCAGAAAATTCAGCCAAAATTCTATTAACATTAGGTATTCTTCTCCTAATGAACTTACTGTCCTATTCCCTCCATATTCTCAATGCAATTTTTAATGGAATCTAATATAATTCCTTTTATATTGTCCAAAACCTTAGAGCTTTTTAAAATTTTTGTTTTTTAAGTAAAACACAGATTCAAAATCTCAGATTCAGACTGTAGCTTCATTGCAAGTCTTCACAGCTGTGACAGTTCATATCATTTAATGTTATAGGTCCTCAAGTGTTTCTTTATTTTGGGTAATTGGAATAGATAGACTTTAGTCTTCTTCTAGCCCGGTAGATGAGATTGAACACTTTGATTTGGATTTAATGTCAAGATTCCTGATGAATTCAGGAGCAAATGGATTAATACCTAAAATTGACTGTTGGATCTTTGGTCTGCCAAAGATGTAGTTAGAGAAGTCTGTCATTGTCTTGCTCAGTTAGTGTGTGACCTTCGATAAGTCCTTCCACTTCTCTTTTCTCTGCATTCGGTCTGTAAAGAATGATAATGGTTACCGAATCTCTTAGGTTTATTGTGAGAATTAATGGACTAATAATTTTAAAGCCCTCTAGCTCATCAAAAGATATTTCAGATTATTTCTTTTCCCCCTCTTATTAATGATCTAAGAGAAGTTTGAGCTAATGAGTAAGAGGTGAAAATATATCTCCCATTATTAGTTCCAAGAAACATCCACCACTTCTGTATCATAAAAAAGAAGCACAGATTGTTTGACAGGATTTCCAACAGTGGCCATGAGTGATTCTTACTGAAATTGCTGAGTCATTCTGCACAATATTTTACGTTCTTTAAAAACCCACATGTTCGGTAAATCACCCTGAAACTCCAATCTTACTTAAATTAACAAGCGAGTTTTATCAGACCATTAATTTAGGCTTTAAAAAATTTCGTACAGCTGCTACAGACTTGTGTGAATAATTCAATATGCTTGGTCATCCAGCATTGATTTTAAAATTCAAAAGTATCAGCCTGAGCTTTAACAGCACCTAATTTGTTTAAACCTCCTTTAGCTTAAAGGCCTTAATTTGCTTTAACTGATACATGTTTAGGGAGGAAAATTTACAGTCCCAAGTAAAAGCGGTGAAAGGGAACAGAATTGTACAATGGCTTTAAGAGACAAAGGATGCAGATAAAGGAATATAAAGTATTTTTGTATCCACATCCTAAAATAAAGTGGATTTGGGCACAGTTCAGTTGGAAGAGACACAGATCAAAAGAAACAAGTATATATGATGCTCCCAAAAGCCACAAGTGGTATGAATGTCTTGCTGTTATTTGTGGCTTTGGAAATGTTAGCCTTAGTTCTTCTCCTCTTGAATTCAACAACAAATCTCTTGATGGCTTTGTTGGAGAAAAATTGGGCTTTCATCATTCCAGATCCTGTGCTATCTTAGTCAGAAAGTCCATTCTTCACAGTGGTGGGCTGATGCCTGACAGACTGATGTTGTTAATGTTCCTCGAGTTGATTGCTTGTGTCTTTTTAGGGATAGATACCTGTAGTGTTTTCTGTTAAGGAACTATTGGTTTTGGAGAATAAGTGGTCTTTTGCCTGGCCCAAAACACAAGAGGGAGGACCAGTACAAATTAGAACTTGCAGTTTCTTTCAGATATTTCTCAATGTCTTCAAAGTATACCCGCTTAGCAAATTTGTGTAATTTCCTCTTTAAAGCTCTCTGGAGTTTACATGTTCCAGGACTAACCTGTACTTTTCACTATCTACTTTCACCTTTGTAGAAGAAGTAATATTGGGTAGTAGTAGCCTGGTTTGTCACTGTACTGAAAGAGAATAGCACGGCCACAGAAATGGCACAGTATGGTTGAATCTTAAAACAAAGTCTCTCATTGAATTTTGTTGTTCATATTAATCACTTTATTCTTTTGTTGGCTGAAAAGAGAGTGATATCGTCCTAGCTACAAACTCTGTCGCACACGATGAAATACTGCACTAAGAGCTCTGGAAGCATCAACTTCATTGCTGTCTTCTTTTCCATGCATGAGATGACACAATGCTGAATTTCTGCACAAACTTTTGGTTAGAATCTGTTTCTTGCTTTGTTAGCAACCTGTTCTGATCAAGGGAATTAAATGGTTGTGAAATCAGATGCTTTTTGCAATCCAAGAGGAGATTGGTATCTGGTCCTAAAACATCACAGACATAATGGTGGGTCTTTAGAAGCTGCATTCTAAGAATAGGTGGCCTAATTGGCTCTTTCACAGCATTGATACAGAAAGCTGATGGTGGTTGCTGCCACTGTCGTCTTTCACCTGTAAGGAAAACTCTGGGATCATACTGATATATGCTAATGTCTCACCCTTATTCTCTGGGAAATCAGATGCAATTTCTAATTATTTTTTCTGTTTTATGGCATCATTCTAGTGAACAGTTTGATAAATACACTCAATTATGTTTTGGGTTTTTTTAATACAAAATTTGTTTGTGCCAGCACGTGAACAATCTGAACCCCCCTTCTTACTTACTCTGCAACTGGACATCACAGAATCTCACAATCAGTGAGGCTGGAAAAGACCTCAGATCATTAAGTCCAGCCTATGACCAAACACCACCTTGTCAACTATACCATGGTACGGAGTGCAACATTCAGTCTTTTCTTAAACATTTCCAGTTATGGTTACTCCACCACCTCTGGGCAGCCCAGATGGAAATGTCTTTACATACAACCCAGACTGAAATCTCAGTCTGAATTTTCACTTTATGTATTCTCTGTTTTACTTTTTCTCCATATTTCCCAAAATAAATTTCCAACCTTTCTAAACCTTCATATTTTTAACATTTGTTCCCCTTATTTTGACAGAGAGTATCTTTGTGGGTAGTTCTTGCTACAATAACTGGCAGGTATAATCAAATTTCTGGCTAATAATAGTAAAATATCACTTTGTTTCATACTTTCATCTGTCAATATTTGTAGAATTTTTCCTAAAGGTGAAAATCATTTCTGTGCAGGCAAACCATGCAGTCCTTTGGTGAGCCATTATATTTCATTAACTTGGAGGTGGGGGGCAGAGTTTAAGAAAGGCAGTAGCTGTGCAATGGCTCTAAGGGGAAAAGAAAATTATTTTTCTTTTGAAGTAAATGTTTCTCTTGAGCTTTCTACACTTACAGCTGTAAATGAGACTCTAAGCTGTGGTAGGTGCTGAGTAAAGTTTGGTCTACAGACACACCATGGATCAGTTTTGAATGGCACTTGCAGGAAACACCATGGCAATAGGTGGTTATGCTTTCCACTTCTGAGATCTGTTGACCTGTGGCCTTTAGGTCAAGGTCTCCTGCTGCCAGACTAGACTGCAATTGTTGAATTTGTGGGCAGCTTCTCAGGCAAGCTGTGCTAGGGTGCTGTTTGCTACCTGTTGGAGACCAACAGTGAGGGCTGCTTTGTGTTGTGGTCTGCAATGTTGAAGATTCAGTAAATTTAACTTGCTTTCCAAGGGGATTTTGGGAGGGTCATAGACCATCTCCAGTACCTTGTTCTATTCAAATGTCTGTACAGAAAACCATTATAGATCAATCTTCCTAAGGTCACAGAATCCTGACCCCTCTTATCAGCAGAGTATGAACAAAAACTTCAAAGTGTTGGAGATAGAAAGAAATTGGCTTTTTGCCTGGATAGGACTAGACTGGCTTACAAGAGGCAATGGAAATGTACCTGCCAGGGGGTAAAGGTCATTTGCTCAGAGGTAGAATTCCTGTGATGTAGTTAAGTGGGAGAAAGCTGCTTCTTTGAAATGCCTTTTGTATTCAAGGTACTGCAAAATGCTGTGCAATAATGAATTAGAATTGCAGCACCTATTTAAACAAATGTAGCTCCAATTGTACATTTGGCAAACACTTGCATCCTGTCTAGAACAAATTGAAAGTGTTATAAAACACAGAGATGTTTGATTCGGGACCAGAATGTACTGCCCTCCAAAATTGTCCTGTAGTCTTAAATACCTGTCTAGAACCAGTGGCAAGCATCAAACTCTCCTAATCTTTCCTGAACATGCACCTTTATTAGATAAAAGGTTATTATCTAATGCCAAATTCATTGTAATAAAATATTCTAGCTGAATCTGAACCCACAACAGCCCACCACTTTATGGTTCCTGTGCATTCTTCAAAAAAATATGAATAATTTAGTGTATATACTCTTAAGTACCACAGCTGCACACACTCATGCAAAATAGTTGAGACAATATTACTTACGTTGGATTATAAGTAAATAAGTGTTATAGGAAAAAGAAAAGTTTAGTCAATATTGAATCAGCCTCAAAAATGTTTACATGCTAATGAGTATTTCCCTCAAAATTGTCAGCCAGGCTTTTTTAAAATAAAAATCTCTCAACCCACTGCTTGAGTGGGGTTAGCCAAGCCTATTTTGTTTTACACCAGCATAGAGAGATACTACATATTTCCTGTGGCTCTGTCCTTGTTGTGCCTCCTCACTGTACCCTCTCCATTACTCTACTGAAATGATTTAGTGATATTAGTCAAGAAAGAAATCTGAGGGAGAGTAGGGCTGTTTTCTACCCACTGCTTGTGATCCCCTCCCTCCTGGCTGGCAGAGCCAAATGCAGAGTGGGGCCATGGCTTTTCTTATCTTTGAGAAGTAAATAAGATTTTGTCTATACTGTGGTCAAAAGCTTGCGCTAGTCCTGATCTTAACTATTAGCATGGAAAAGACTTCTTCCCAAGCCATTGTAATAACAGCAAAAACTGAATGCATGACCTCAACTGTTACTCTTGAACACTTCAGAGAAATGCATTAGTTAATTACTAACTATTATTACTGCCAGCTGGTACCTGGTTAAGTCTGCAGTTTCTTTTACTACACCTGCTGTGGAATAATTCTTCTGTTCCATGGTATGCAGACATTTTCCTTAAATCTGAGAAACTCTCTATAGAGGAAAACACACTGGTTGTTTTAAATGGGAAGTTCTTTTGTGAACCCTTATTTCTCACCTGTATTTCCCATCTGTCCCGTTCCCTACCTGTTCTCCTACTGTCTGTGAACTTAGTGCTCCGTTCTATGCCTGCATTCCAGTACCTACAGACAGCATAGTAAAGGCAACAGGAGTCACTTCCCACTCTTGCAGAGGTGGCTCCTGTAGGAACATGCCCGTTTTACAGTCCCCAGCACATTAATTCATTCTTGCAGCAGGAACTGCTGAAAGTGCCAAACCTAATTCTTAGCTATACCTCTATCACATAGGAGGTCTGGTTTACCTATTTCAGTAACCATAACAACATCTGTGCCTTTCATCTGAAGGATATCAGTGTGATAAAGAGCCTGTATGAGTAATAAGTTAGCCAGTTTAGTGGCGAAGTTGGGTTGGAAAAAAATAATTTCAAAGGATACCAAAGTGTACTATTCACCTCAAACTAAAATGTTTTGTTGTTTCTTCTAGATTATGTAAGTTCTGTTTCTTTCTAATTAGATTTTTTTCTGTTTTTAAAACACTGTGTTTTGATTTATAACTTTTTTTTTCTGTTGAAATTCTCTGTGGGAATTGCAGTGCTAAACTTCCAATAGACAGCTTACAATGACAATTTTACTTATTTCCATAATATATAAAAAAAAATTTACTTGGTTTTATTATCCTATTACAAGTCTTTATACAATCATCAACCCAGCTATTTATGAAGTAGTTAGAAATCACTTGGACCCAACAGTAGCTGAATTCTACTGTAAATGAGGCCCCTCTCAATATAAGAACTGCTTTTCACCTTTCTGTTGGGAATCTCACAGAAGTACATGTTGTCATACCACATACTCTCTTGACTTTAGAGAAACTTATGCACCTTATATTTAATTCTTATTAAATTAAATGTTTCATAGTGCAGCAGTTACTAAATGAATTGTTTTAATGACATAGCACATTCCTAATGACAATTAAAACTAATTATAAAAATATTTCATACAAAATTTCAGAGAAAGGTGAGGGGCAAATGCAAAATAAATCCATAACAGGTCTTAGAATGAGGTAGCACAGATTTTGACTTTCAGTTTTTTGTGAAGTATATAAAAAGCAGGAACAAGGACTTCTCTTAGTATCTCCTTCCTTTCTCTGCCTCCCTCCACTTTGCAAACCTCAAAGCACTAAATTGCTTTCTAATTTTAGGTAAACAAAGTCCTTACGTATTACACAGTGGTAAGTACAACAGGGAATACAGTGAAGCTTTAGCTGTAATAAATGACCCAACCAAGCAAACCTTATCTCTGTGGCTTTAAAGTTTTGTGTGTGCGGTGTGTTAGGGGATTCTGTGCTGGTATTGAATTGCTAAATTGTTCATAATTGAGCATTTACAAACATTTGGTATATACAGAGTTTTTGATTTATGAAATGGCCCAGTGGTCAAAAGATATATGATTCGTTTCAGTAACATATTTATCTGGTGGCACCTGATCTATTAATCAAGAGAGTGATTTTCCAGTCAGGCAAGTGCTTTGCGAGTAAGACTGATTTATAAGTGTAGAAAATAATGGATAGTTCATGTACCTGATTTATAAGTAACATTACTGTCATACAGATGGTTTGAAACTCAATACTTTATATCTTGGATGTAAATATCTATTTTATTAATAAAAATGGACTGATTTATGTGACTGATTTATAAA
Organism: Pardalotus punctatus; assembly: GCA_013400915.1. Classification (NCBI taxonomy): domain Eukaryota; kingdom Metazoa; phylum Chordata; class Aves; order Passeriformes; family Pardalotidae; genus Pardalotus; species Pardalotus punctatus. Next base: position 391,603 of record VZTX01017547.1, on the reverse strand, counting down.
TCTTTATTCTAGATTTTAGTAGAAGTCATGCTCTGATATACATTATTTCTCAAACAGGCTATTTTCCAAGGTCCAAATTTTGTAATCACAGTTTAGCTTATTGATATTTACTTTACATTCTTCTCAGTTCATGTTCTTACCAAGATGAATTACTTTCTTTGTCCATTTTAGGGTACTGCCTTGATGAATGTTGTGTATGGGTGATTTTCTATCACTTCACACCTTCTTTCATAGTGATGCTTTCTGCACAGCCTTCATATTTATCAATAATTTCTGACCTCTGTTTATGTCTGGATGCCATTTCAAGAGCATCTAGTGCTTTTTCTTAGAAGCTGCATACAAATTACCACAGCAAACAAACTAATGAATGGGTAGAAACCGTAGCCAAGGGTTGATAATACTTCACAAATCTGTTAGTGGCTTGGGAATTTGGGCTATAAACCAAGTACTTTGAGATGGTAAGCTTTCAGTTGCATAATTAAATCGAATAAATTTGTTCCATCTGAGATCAAAAGAAAAAGGTGCCCGTAAGGTGGATCTTTCTGCAGTTTTTAATCAGCGTTGGATTATATCTAAAATGTATTCATCGTATCTAATCATTTTTTTTCCCTCTTCATACTATTCCTCTGTTGAGAACTTTCATGCAATTTTTACAGAAGTCTGTATTCCCCAGTATATTCTTTTCACCAGTGGAATTCTTGAATAAAGGACAAAAATATTGAGCTTTCAATTAAAAAACACAACCACCCCCCCCAAAAAAAAACAAGAAAAAAGAACCCCAAGCTTTTATCTGAAAATTATACAGCAGATTTGAGCCCATTATTTCTGGGATAGCTTAAAAAATATTAGTAATTTGGATGCCTACAAGCAGTACTTTACAAAAACAGTGTCTGATTGAGCTATTCATAGTGGGAATTCAGATCATTATTGAAATGCTTGCTATTGGTCATCTGGTTTTGTTTGCTGTTTAATGGTTCAATCTTCATACAGTCTCAACAAACAGCTACTAAATGAGTTGTGATTACAGTCATGACAAACATATGCAGAAACCACAGCTCGAGTTTACTAATTTCTCTAGGAATACTGTCAGGAAGAGGAGGGTGAGTGAGAGTTTACAGCACTAGATATATGTAGCACTGCAGAGTATCTTGAGGCCCTGGCTTAGGCTGTCCCTCATTTTGCGAGGCAACTGTCAAGGAGAAAAAGGAGCAGCTCATGGATATGAATAACCCAGATCACTTTCACATTAAACTTAGGGGCAGATCTCATTATGCTATAAATGGAGATGCAGCATGCCACGAGAGAGAAAATGGGAGCTATGACCCCTTTAGTCAGTGGTTAAATTCTTGACTGTTGGAAGAGACATCCCAGTTAGTAAACAGCTTATTGGGAATTTGTAGCACAATGAAGGTGGGGCGAGATCAAGCAAGATTTTCATGGAGTAAAGCCAAATAGAAAGGGTCAGGAGTACAAAACCTTGCAGGATCTCTCATACAAACACATTGTGACTATTGGTCATATCCCTGACCTGTGGAGTATCAGTGGATAAAATAAATGGATATTGATGGAGAAGAATTCTGGAAGCCCACAGAAATGCAGCAATTGGGCCAAGGCCAAAGAGAGTGAGAATGAAACACAAATATCTCAGTCCTGTGATAAGTGGATGTTTTCAGATTCGTGATTAAAACTTTGTTCATGTTCTCCTTTTCTAGTCTTCAGTCACAGCATTTCAAACATGAACCACAATAAACTGTAGAGGGTTTTGTGTGGCTGAAAATTTAACCAGGTTTTATGTTAATTAGAATAAGTTTGAGTAGCTTCAGATCTTATAAAGAGCATCATTTTTATGATCAAATTCATGTTGAAGAGATTCACTAGCACCCCATTAACTCACTGTAAAAGATCTGATAAAGTTTAGATGAGCTACACAATTGACTATATTTCTTGGAACATTAATTATAATTTAACTTTAATGTGCTTTAAACTTTTATTTGTAGAATAAAAGGACAATTTTAAATGACAAAACATTAGTTTTTTGTGGATTGTGCTTCATTTACACTACCATATTTTTAAGTTATTATGGAATTAGATACTGTAACTTCAATTTATAGCTGGCTGGAAAATTTCTGGGAGTTTTTGTATAATGAAAATTTGCAGCTGGAGAAAATATTTAGCAATCATTTTTTCAAACTCCATGTTTGAGAAGCTCACTCTGTGCTGTGAAAGCTGAAAAGAAATACTTTGGTGTGAAATCAGAACATGTGATTTCACATAAAATCACATAAAAGGGCAGTTTGGTACCAAATTGATCTCCAGCTTAAGAAGTTACATGTGTGTTAGCACATAGAAAGGGTTCTGTTATCTTGAAAGTCCTGGCAACCTCGTGGTTTGGGCTTTCTCTCTGAACTGCAATATTCATGACGCTTTGTTTCCTACCTTAGCCTTGCTCTTATCTGTCCTTTCATGTATGTGCCAAAGCCCAACCTACTGACTGAGTCAGGCAGAAGGAATAGGCAAATAACATCAACCTATAATTTTCTGACCTAGTGCAGTAGATTGGGTGAAGAGAATTTTGTGACCAGTTAGCTTAAAACATCTCTTTTCTGTTTGATTTGAAAATCTGTTTTAGTCAATTTTGTGTGTTTCCAAACATAGGCGTATTTTCACCTTTTCTCTTAACAGTTACACCTTTTATCTTTCAAGTTTACATTCCAATTCTTAAAAAAAATCTCAGAATTTCTTATAGGACAAAAGCAGTGGTTGATGACAAGTTTCACCTCCAGCTGTTTCACAAATATTCGAGTAGGCACAAGGCTTTGAATTCACGCATTGAGTTACAGCTGTAGTGCCTATATGGTAACTCACAAAGGCCTTCATCAGTACCTGCAGTAGGTTTTTTTTTATTCTAAATCTAAAAGAACAACATATTGGATTCTCAGCTAGTGTAAACCATTGCTGACTGGAGCCTCCCAGCATTGACACCAATTCTTTGTTAATTTCACTGATGTTGCCTTCTCATTCACCCTTTACATACACAAGCACTTTAATGGTGTTATGCAATTGCTTAAGAATTTCTGTTAATTTCTCACTTTTTATTTTTGTCGTGTCTAGAAATAAATACACACACAATACATGTGACTGTCTTGTCTTCCTTCCCTTTCCTTAGAAGGGTTTGTTTACTTCCCATCATCAGGTTATGAATACTGCCTATGAATTTATCATGAGTTGTGGAATGTTCCTCACAGCTGCAACTGTTACATTCTGCCCTAGTGCTATTTGTCATGACCCTTTTTTAAGATGAAATTAATGAAAAACATCACTACATAAATTACTCAGTTCTGAGTGTGTGTGTCTCTGTGCGTGTAGGACTTGGGAGGAGAGACCTTTTGGAAGTATCTGCTGTTGGCAAGCCACAAAATTTCCTACTGACACAAGGAATCTCACAAATGTGACTAACAAGTGAGCGTAATGTTGTTTGTACAGTGCGTCACCAAGAGATACACACTCATTTTATGTGAACTTGCTTCCTCTGTCATAGAAACATAGTGCCTGTATTATTAACTCTTCTGATGACTAGATCTTTGTGTTAGGTGCTCTTTTTAAAGTAAAGCACTGCTGTAAAAGTCTTAGTTGTGATCTCTTGGAATATTACGGTAGATATTGCAGCTTCTGTGGTAACAGAGATACTGGCTTTGGTAAAGAGCACCAAACCACTGGAAAGAAACAAAGCTGGCAGAGTGGGAACCAGGATATAATCCCTGTGTATCCTCTCATTTGGAGGCTTCATTTCTTTCCCCCATTTGAATCAGCAGGTATAGAGATCCATGAAAGTGAACCATGAATGCTGGGACAGAAACAAACAACTTGAACCTCCACAGTTTGGCTCCTACCCAAGGCAAAACACAGAACCCTGAATTGTTTCTGTATTTTACCCAAGTGGTTTTCCCATTTTTCCCCTACACATTTGCTTGTGTTTTGAACATCAAGCTGAGTGCATATGCAGCAGGATACAGAACATTATTAAACTGCATCATAATTAGTAGGATCCAAGCACCAAGCTCTGCAGCGGCCACCTAGGAATTGGACTTTGCTGAAAGAGCATAATGACCAATGGCATTTAAATAACATAGATATTGGACTACAGTGTATGCAATTCCAGATTAATTTTTGACAAAACTGAACCCCAAACGGTGTTGAAATACTGAACTCTTATAGTCCACTGTGTTGAGCTGCAATGGAACTCACGTATTTAAATATTCAGAGAAACGTTAGGAACTTTCTTGGAAAATTCAGTGACTATAGCAGTTAAACTCTGCTGTGAGACATAAAATCTTAAAGCAATACTTACCTGAAGAATTTGCCTTAGATCTCTGATGTAGGTTTTGATGTAGGGTTCTGGAAGAGGTCATTAGGAGGCTTTAACTTCAGGTGCTTACATCAGCCCTCTGCTAGAGACTGTCAACCCCACAGAATGTTCTCATGCACGATTCAGACAACTTAAAAATGAGGAGTTCAACCTCAGATGCCAAAGCATGAAATGACACCATTGAGATGCATTCATGTATTTCTTCCTATTTTTCTCCAAGGATGACTGCTGGGTAAAATAATGTTATAAATTGCAACAGCATTATTTGCTAAAGTTCATCTCTTAAATCCATCCTTAGTTTTATTTTAGTTCAGCTCCCTGGCTTTCTTCATGACACAGTCTGAAGAACTGAGGTGCTGAGTCTCTGACAAACTGGGTTACAGCTTGAATAAGATGGTTTCTTGAAGTATTCTAGGTTATATTTGTAGCTGTACTTTTTTTGTTTCTACAAACAAAGCTGAATTTTTTTTCTTTGGTTGCTTGTTATAAAATGTAAAAAGGATGGCTGACTTGTTAGCATAGCATTTAGAAAGCATTTAGGGTGTTTAGTGACCTCAGTCCCATGTTTGGGTGCCTAAGAGATGCATTGCTATGAATTTACTGTAGATGCACATTTCTTGACTGGTGTAAACTACCAGGATATATCTGATTAGAGGTAAATGTTACAATTTTTTGAGAGCCGAAGGTCCAACTGATGTCTTATTTGCATGTGCCAGTCAGCAGAATAAGGAGAGTGTCTATTTCCCAGCAGGTCTATTTGGGTCCAAATGTTGTGCCTGCTGCATCATTTGTTAAAATTGTACTAGGGAATTGAAAGGGGAGAAGGGCTGGGACCATTACTTAAAGAATTTTTAGTGATGTCTGTCATGTCATTGAGTACCAGTGTTTTGGAGAAATCAGGTTTTCCCCCTCTACTTTGTAATATTAGAATCGGTAGAAGTCAAATAGCTGGCTTGCATCATGCCTTTTACTATTTGACTAGACTACTGTCTGTAATAAAACTCAGCTTCAAGCATGAGTCATAGTTTGTAGAAGAACAATAAACTTTAGTAACCACTGTAATAAGCCTCACGCTTTTCGTGCCCACAGGTGTACGTATATAGGTTAGACTTCCTGTCCCTTAGCCAGGAACATGAGCTTGGATCAATATTTATGGCTGCTGTGGTCCTGAAAAGATTTATGTGTTTGTTCACTTTTATGGTTTTTTTCTGAATTTATTTAGAAAGATGTGCTCTTCATTTAAGGAAATGAAGCAGCAGCTGTTGCTTGGAATTAAAATTTTGTTCAGCTGAGGAGGTATAAGGCCAAAGCAACATCCCAAAATAGTGGAATACCTTCCATTGTTAATACAACAGTAACCTTCAAAGCTGATAACACAGTTTTGTGATTCCAAGTGAAGTATAGTGTTACACATTTTTTGCTGTGCCAGAAACTGAGAGCAGACACTCTGGATTACTGGCAGAAAATGGTGAGTGATTGACTGGTGCCAAGATAAAACATCTGTAGGATAAAAACCCACCACTGAAATCTGTGCTTTTGGGGAGTAATTTGCTTAAACAGCTCATATTTATGTCAGCAAAACCCTCAAGAATGTTTATCCTTAATTGCAACAACATAAATGTTGATAATCAAGGACTTCAGGAAAAAATTACAGAGATGACAGTGTTCTCTAACTAAAGTATTAAACATCACATTACTTTCACATATGAATCCCAATGAGCTTCTGTACTAATGTGCCTGGGAATTACTTGGCATTGGTGAGGAAAAAAAATTCTTTGTGAGAAGGTGACAAGTGCGATTTTGAAATCCAGACTTCTGGCAAATTAGTGACTTTATTTCCTGGCATTTGCTTCAGGGGAAAAATAGTGTTACTGAAGATATTTTACAGTAGAATGAACTGAAAATAAGGAGAGTAGGATACCGCTACAGCAATAATGGGGGAGGAGGATGGGTCTGGACATGAGCAGGGGACATCCTATCATTGCATGAGCCAGATTGTGCTCTGCTGCAGGGGTGTGCCATAGAGTCTCCTTGTAAATCCGTGGCAGCTGTAAATAAAAGGAGAGAGAAAATTAAAATGTCTACTGGTTAATACTTAATATGTTAGTAGCCCATCTTTCCAAGAACACGGTTTAGGACGTGCATGTGGTATGAGCTGCTTTTCCAGGAGCAAGGGGGACAGAGGGAGGGGCTAAGGATCTTTTGTGTGTTATGTGGTGCTGAAGTATGGGAGAAGGGGAGAGAGATGACATCTGGTGCTGATCTCAAACACCCACGCAACGAGATGAATAGATCATCACTCCATCCTTAATTCCTGTTTACTAGGAATCCCGGTTCTTCCCTGGAATTGTGTCAACCATGCAGAATAAATCAGTATGCAAGCCAGGTTGCTTTACTTATGGCACATTTCTTTAATACAGAAAGTGAAGAAGCCAAAATCATACCATTTGTAATTTATTTCAAACATACGTGGAAGAAAAAAAGTTAAAACTCACTGTCCTTGAGTTACACCTCATATTTTTATCACATGCTTAGCTCTCTTAATAGATTCAGATCCAGAAGATAATTTGTCTGTGTTGGCCATCATTTCTTTATTCCTGCTACATAACTTAGAATTTTCTCTTATGGCAGATCTGTGGGGATCAGCTGTTAATTGCTCGTTGAAGTCTTGGTCTCTAGGTGAATGTTTTTGAAAATGGCAGGCTTTGCAGTGTGTTTCTAAGGAAAATAAGAGAAACTGTATTTTAACCTCTGAATCTTTCACCACCAAAGACTGTAGCTTGAAGCATTTCACTTGCCTGATCTTGTTGACAACCTAATATTTTCAAGTGTAACTGAGCAGGTAGGAAAGACTACTGATCAACCTTGCATTACCTGCTTGAGGTTTAGTTTGTTTCTGCTAGTTTCTGGCGTTATGGGGGAGGGTGTTAGATGTTCTGAGCCATCTGGAGCTTGAGATCCTTTTGCTCAGAAACTTAAGCAGTGCTCTTTTACCCCATTTATTCTCACTGAGCATTTGTCTGGTTGTTTTTCTTTGCCTCAGCATGCTAACCTGAATTTTACCACTTGAATTTCATCCTCCTTTTTGTTCTGACTTCTCTTTTGCTTTTTTTCAGGATCATTTTGAATTCTATTTGTATCCTCCAGCATACCAGCAATCACTCCCATCTTGATGTATCTGCAAAATTAATAATCTTACTGTCTTTTTCATCAGCCAGTTTGTTAAGAAAAGCATCAAATAGTCCTGTACTTAGGATAGGCCCCTGTGGAATCTTGTGGTGTGTATGCCAAAGATGGTTTCAGAACCAGTTCTCATAATGAACTATACATATTGGCTAATAAACCTTTTAAAATTACTTTTTATATTGCTTTGGGAGCTGTAATGTATGGTTTCCTCATAAATTTTGTGGCATAGTGTACTACCTTAACAATTAGTTCTTCAGTTTGCTTGAGTGAAGATATTTACCTGGGCTTTTATTTCTTCTAAGAAAGCAACCAGATTAAGATTGATAGCAAGGCCCTTTAGGTCACAGGACATTGTTAGTGAAGGGAAGGCTTGAACAAGCATGCAACTAGCTGCCAGAGTGACAATGAAGTCAGAAAATCCCCTAATATCTGCAATTACACATGCTGCATTCCAGATGGTAAGAAGCTTAGGCTGATTTATGCTCACCTGGTCCCATAGGCTGATAAAAATCTTTATGACCCTTCTTGGATGGCTTGTATGTTGTCTGAACTTGGAATAGCCAATATACAGAGGGATCTTCCTCCTACTTAAACAGGGGTTTAATGCTAATAGCTTTTCTTCAGTAAGTTCTAGTAGTTGTTATGGATAGGAATAGATTCTATTTTGTATCTTTTTATTGCTGTGCTTAGAGAAGCTCAAGGGAATGTGTTGTCAGAGGTCTCAGAGATATGGAAATAGTCACCTTGCAGAACTCATGCAAGGGACCAAGTTATTGACCTCCAGAAGTCATGCAGATGCTGTAAAAGGAGGCATAGCATATTCTTAAAGGTAGAGGACATCTGATGTAGTGAGTTCACCCAGTACTGGGCCATACAGAGTAATTGGTTAGGGCCTGAAAGGAGAACTGTAAATTTTATCTGTTAACCTGGGCTTGGTGCTATGTGGCTGTCAATATCTGGACCTAGGCTTGTTGTTTCCAACCGGTTTGTGTGTGTACACTGTGCTTTATTCATGTTTCTGTTTCTGGGGTTTCTAGAGTAGTCCACACCACCCTGGTTTCTCTGTAATCAGCAGCATACCCCTGCTCATACATGCTGACACAGCTGCATCACTTCAGGCAAAGGCAGGCTTCAAAGTTTACCTCTACTTGCTGCTAACATCTCACTTCTTAACTGAAAGCTGCTATTTGGGTACAATCACAAGCTTGGTATCCTAGAGGTTGCCTTAAGTACGAATCTGAAGATATGCTGGAAAAGCATATATTTCATTTTATCTTTATTTTTGAGTATGGCATCAGGGTGCAGAGCAAGCTCTGTGTGTGGATTCAGCCATGTTCCAGTCTCGGCCTCAAAACATACAAAACAATACATTCTGCATTTTATTAAAAGTCCTGCAACCCTTATTAATGAGAACTAGTCTCTGCTGTCTGTTTGCAAGTGGTGTCCTTACAAAGAAGTTCCAGTAACCTCATCCAAGATGGTAGTACTTTGCAAGAAGCCTTGCACAGGTTTGGATGGATTGAGAGGAAGAATTGTCATGTGCTTTAAAAAAATAGCAAACCTTCTGAACATATGAAGTCCCTCAGCCTACAGCCATATCCGGTGCTCACAGGCTGAAGTATTTTTCACTTCATGGATCACTGTCCTTAGTGGGCCCTAAGTTCTGCTGAGCAGGAATCATTTGACTTTGCAGGCCCTCTCTTGATGATGAAATTCCCTGTTGCCACTAGAATCTAAAAAGGATTTAGCTGCCAAGATCATTACAGGTTATCAAACAAGCAACAGCCTCTTAACATTTCATGCCTTTTTTTTTTTGTGATTGACCTGTGTCTCTATCACATTCATATTTAATAAATGCCTTAATAAATCAGTACTTGATAACAAGATCTTTCTAACAAGAAGCATCTCTGGCACAACAGTGGAAAAGCACCAGTACAGGCATAATGATACTTTCTTGAGTTTGAAAAATGTCCTCCTGCAGTTTAAGACTGGCACTTAGTGAAGGTAGTTTTTATAGTTGTAGACCACCATGGCTATAAGGGAAATTTAGTACCTCTAATTAGAGAAAATACTGTCTTTCTCTGCAAGCCTGTCCTTAGTAATTGAAGAATAATGTGTTAAACCATTATGATCATTAAATATATGAAGAGGAGGGTATACTTATTTCAGTTTGCCTTTTAAAAAATGGCTCATTAATAATTTAAAACCCTTTGCTTCAGGGTTTTTTTAACACCTAACTAAAAATTAGACTCCTAATTACATGTTAATAGTGCAGTGGCAAAACGGGAGGGAAGAAGAGAATTGTAATTACTCATTCTCCCTGGCCTTATTTCAGCAAGTCATTTAAACACGTGGTTTAAAACCTTCAGTAGTCAGAGAAGAAAAGGACTACAGGCACTCAGTAGTATAAAGACAGCAGCCACAGGAAAAATGAAACTGCAGTGTGCAAATTCTGTTCTATAGTGCTTGCTGTCAGAAATGTCTGAAGGATTGAGGTTCTGCTTCAAGAGAGACTTTGAATTTGGAATGAAACCAAAACTGGAGAGAACTATTTTTTCCAAAGCAAAATAGAAATAAGTACACTATTTTGAATGAATACAGAGATTCATTGTCAACAGAGTCACAATAGTTCATTTTGAAAGGTGGCAGAAGAAGGCTGGCTGGTACACTGGCCTACTTCCATGACAGATATCCATATGTGCTTTTGGGAAAAGCTTGTGTTCCTGAGATTTGGTCCTGCATAAATGTACTGAATTGCCTAAGATGTAATGATTGACAGATACTAGTGGAAAGGATTCCTGCTTTTTAAGTAGGTTTCCCAATGCAGTATTCTTTTCTATGAAGTAGTGGCAGCTTTCGATGCTATGTTTCTAATGAATGATGTATGTGCTGAGTACTGGTGAAGTTTACTTCTTTGACTCACTCCTGGTGGCAAAACTATAACATTTTTCTAGCTTGTAAAGAGCTAGACAAGTTTTTTAATGGACTTAGACTTAGACAAACTGGCATCACCAACATTTCTTCTGCCATTAATGCTCGTATTTCTGTTCAGTTTTCTTCATTGTGTCCAAATGGCCAGAAGAAAAGTATAAGTAAAGTATAAGATCAAAGGTAGTAGAAAATAAGAGCACATCCTGTTTTAAGTCCTCCTCTGACATGTTTTTCTATCTGTATAAGTACCAGATCATGTTAGTGATGCCTTTGCATGGAGTAAAGGATAATACAGACCTGTGATGTGTCTGCATATTGCTGGTCTCTTGATGACTGCTAACTGACAGCTCACCTTATAGCTGCTGAAAAGTATTGCAGGCTTTTGAATTTAAATTGGTGCATCTGTGATTGAATCAGGATTGCCACTCTGTCATTTGTCTCAGAAACTAACAAGTTTCAGCTCCCTACCTTGAGAGAGATCTTTTCTTACTATTGTTCTATGAACTCTAGATGGATTGATTGAATGTTCTCCATCTTATTCCTAACAGATTCTTTGGCTAGTTTCAGGAAGTCAAATCTTTAGCTTTTTTGTGGTCTTTCCACTGTAGAAGCAAAATGACAGTAGAGTCCATATTGTCCTGCAGCAACAAAACATTTGTAGGCTTGTACTCTTTTTCAGGTGAAACAGAGAACATATCATCAGATTCTCCATGTGCTTGATTCCTTTTATAAGGTTACCTATTTTGGTCTCCAAAGAGTCGGAAATTTTCCTTGGCTTGTGAAGTTTGTGATGACCTTGTTCCACCTTTATGGCATGTTTTACTTTCAACCACATTGAAAACAGAATTCTGTAATTTTCTGTAATTCACAAACGTATTAACAGATTAAAGCTTTCAGCCATGCAGGCAATGCCTAATTTTACTGCCACAAAGATAAAGCTCCTCTTGCAATAGAGGACATCACAAGCAAGAAATAGAAAAGCTGGAACAGAGAGCAAGACTTGCTTCTCTCCCCTTGAGGGTGGTATGGTGAAACTGTTAAATGGTGCTGGAAGGAGAAATGCTTATTACCCAAGCAGTTTCCATTGCCTCATGCACAGACTGTTCTTGGTGGGACAGCACCCACAAGTTTGGTATTTTATACAAGCAAAGGCCATGGAAGTGTGACCTTGTCTTAGTTCATGACAGTTTATGAACCTGGATGGCAGCTTATTTCATCAATTTGAGGGCTGACCTTGCTTGCAAATTTGATGAATGCCTCTGTCACTAGGAATGTTGGGACCAAGGCAGTAACTAAAAACAAGAGCCTTTTTCTTTGTCTGTGTGTGTTGGTTTAGGTTTTGGTGGGGGGTTTTGTTTTGGGTTTATTGTTTTTTTGGTTTGGTTTGGTTTGGTTTGGTCTTTCCCTAGTCTTTCAAAAGATGCTGTTGTAATTTAAGCTTAGTTCAGCTCTGTGGACAGTGACTCCTCTTCACTGACTTCCATGGGTTTGGGCCCGCAGCAGCCCCGTGATGTGTTTTAGTGGGGGAAAAGACCTGTATCAGAACTTTGGAGATTTACCATTTACATTTCTCTGTCAGTAATGCACAGAGACCATCTCTGCCAGCTGTTGCCTCTGTGCTGCAGGTCTGAGTGAGCAGGGATGTGCACGTGCTCCCCTTGAGGACAAGGCATGCTGATAACGTGTTGTACCTTCCGTGCCGCTCCGTATTCCCCACAGCACAGCAGCAAGGCAGTGCCTAAGGAGCAATTGCTAAGTAATTCAGAGAGCCACAAAACAACTGGAATGGATCCCAAGACTTACTTAGTGAATACACAGCAAAACTACTCAAAGGATTTCTAGACAGTGCATGTGATTACTCATGATGCCCTCTTTTAAGGTTTCTCCTGTTTAAAGTAAATAAAATGAAAAATGCTTTTCTGGCAGAAGCAAAGTAGTCTTATATCCATATCAAATTCAGTCAAATAACTGCAGATCCTGTATTTTAATATCTTGAATGAAGCAGAAGGTTTCTCTTTGACCATGACTAGGGAGAGGACCAGTTGGGAGAGTTAATCATTACTGAAGGCAACAATTATTATTGCTTTCTTACATGTTTCTTGCCTTGCTTGGTTACCCAGACTGAGCTGAGACTTTCCTACACTCCATATGTACTTGCTTAACAAACAAGAAGTTCAGCAGAAGGATATACTATAATTTGGGGAAATAAGTGAAAGAACAGTTTAAGGAGAAAAGAAAAACTTTCCACATCAAGTTAGCTTTCTAGCACAGATAAAAAAATGTAGCCTAATTTTATACATACATCTATCTGTGCTTTTTACTGGCCAGTCTTTATAAACAAAGGCCTGGATATGCCAAAAAGGTGAGGCACACACTGAATACTTACCTTTATTGGCATGAATACAGCAGAAGTAAACTAAATTTAAAAAAAAAAAAAAATTTCTTGGGATTGAAAAGAGCTTTGACTTTCACTAAAATTATAGAGGGACCTGACCTTTTTTCCTCTGTGGTTTCTAGAGTATTTTTCACCTCTACATCTTTGAAAGCAGTGTACAAAGGTGAATATGAATAAATGGGGCTGTCTTTGAGATGGGTAAAGCAGGAACACATAGATGAGTTATTGCATGCACTGTCTTAGCCAGTCAGTACCAGAGCAGAGAACTGAACCCAAGTGTCTTGATTTCACCTTGGAGTGTATCTCACTGTCTCTGGTGAAACCCTTAAACTCATCTGTGGCTTCGCCAAGAGAATAAATAGCTGCTTCCCTAGTGTATTCCCTAAATGACCTAGGTGAGAGGGAATACTTGCCATGAAGAATTTAAAGATAGACAAAATTATGGGAAGAGACCCAGGTAATGAATGTAACTCTTAAGTTTTAGGATTTGGAAATCTGCAAAATTTTTATAGGAACTGGAACTGTAGTGCACTTGTATTTGAAATTGTATTTACAAGTCACTTCAAGGAATCTGTAGAAGTGATATGGAGAACTGTGAGTTAAAACTGGGGACAAGCAGCTACAGAAAGTAAATTTTCTCCTCCTTTTAATCCTTACATTACTGTTGGAAGTAGAGATGCAGACAACCTATTTTCAAACAGTGCCAATTATTGATATATCTCTGATTAATCTTTACTATAATAAGTATTTATGTATTTGGAATTTTATGATCCCACCAAAAAAATTAAGTGATTAACAACAATATGTAGTTGTTAATCTATAGTCCTATGGTTTCTGTAGTGAAACACAGCTTCTCCATCCTGTGTTGGTTGTGCAGTGGGGTCTTGAGTCTGACAAATTTCCAAAGAGCTCACTCCACAAAAGAGAGGCTATCCAATGTCCTATGGCAGGCTGTGGGCAAATCATCCACCCAAAAATTAAGTCTGTCTTGGGCATAGAAGAGTAAGGCCTTTGCACACTTCATGAATGTGTCCTTGTGGAAGTCACCAATGCCTCTGCAGAATGCTAACATAGGCATTGTTAAGCACCATCAGGCATGTGAAGCAGCAATATTGCCAGGTCTTCAGATTTTTGTGGTGGTTTGAATGAAGCCTCAGGTCTCAAAATTGTTATTATAGTCTGATAATCTGTTCCACTTTTGAGAAACTGATACTCCAGTCCACAGGTGAACTAGAGACAAAGGTTTCTGCCATTCTCCAGCCTTCAAAAGCTAAAAGGAAAATGAGAATGTGAAACTCATGATTTAGAACTCCAGCAGCCTAACTTGAGTGTTTGGGTTTTGGCCATACTGAAACAAATTTACAGCAAGATGACTGCATCTGAATGCAGGAAATTCCTCCTTCTACTTTCTGTAAGACTTGTTGAGGGCTATATTAAAGAATATCCATTCATTTTGTGTGCTACAAGGATGGGCTGTGCCTTGTCTGCAAGGGTTCTGGTGCAATGAACAATACACTCGCGTGCAGCTGGAAGCTGAAAGGTGTGTCCTGATTGACTTCTTGCATTATGAACAGTCAAAATTATTTTAATCTCGATTGACTGGAGGATCATTGAGAGAAATCTCAGGGCGTGGAAAGAGCTCTTAGTCTTGCACAGTTTGCATATTGTCACTGTGGATTACTTTTTGTTTTTCCTGAAGATCAGCCCATGTAGAAAGTAACCATTTCCAGAGGCTGATTGCTCTGAGAACAGTAGTTTGCTTGAGGAGAAGAGAAAGAATGGATCTGCTGCCTCCTTAATATAATGATTTACAGCTGACTGCACTGTCCTTTGCATGAGATGATAGTCCTCCGACAGTCCTCTGAATTTAGCGGGCTCAAGGTTTCCTACAAGAGGTTTCTTCAGGCTGCAAGCTGCTAAAATGAGAATTACTGAGGTCTCCTGTTACAGCTGAACAGAGAGACCAGCCTCTCTTTTGCCTCTGGCAATAGGTAATAAGTCTATGCAGGAAAAAAAATATAATCTATTTTTCTGATATTTAGTGGTCATAATGGCCAGGGATAAGGGCTTCACTGTGCTAGACACTGTTAAGTTAATCTCTGCCCTGCAGAGCCCCTGTTCATAAATATGCAACAGGTGTTAGTACAGAGCTATAAGTACAGGAAAGCTGAGTTCATCTTTGCATAAATTAATATCACAGTGACCTTAATTGGCACAAGGGAGGCACTGATCTAACCAGTGCCAACAGGCAAAAATCCATCAGCATCAAGGCAGCTGCAGGTGTGTGTGACTCTGGTTCAGCTGTGGTAGGATGCAGACATGCCAACATTACATTCTGCTAATGCAGAACCACAGGAAGAATAGGAGCTATTGCTGTTCCAGCCTTTCCTCCTCCCTTCCTCCCCTCTTCCTTCTCTTTCTCTTTTCTTTCCTCACAGATGCAGTCTGCTGCCGCTTTTGTCCACTTGGACAGAAAGACTTCAGGCAGAGAACCGGTCCTTTTACAGATGGAAAATTCCTGTTGGGGTGTGGCTGAGGGAGGGGGTCAAGGCCAGCTGGCTCCCTTTTAACCTTCCCTACCTGTCTCTTCAGGTGGAATAACACTGCACAGGCAGATTTCCAGAGGCACCAGACCCAGTGAGGACACTTGCTCTAGTGAGCTAAATTAGCCTTGCCCTTTAAATTCACTAAATTGCAGAAAGAGCAGACAAACAAACCAGCTCTTTATGTCTTCACAGCTTGCCCAGATTTCAGAGGGACTTTGGTGTGGCTGAGAACTTTCCACTTCTCCAGACATTTCACTGTTTTCTTCCATTGCTCTGCTATGCTTTATTGTGCCTCACTGCAATCCACGTTTCTCGGTTTTCAGCAAGAGAATTTTTGAAATGGGACGCTTGTATCCTTGTGCTCAGTTGGAGAGGGGCCTGATAAAGCAGTAAGTTAGACACAGTTACAGCCTGAAGTCCAATTGCTGGAGGAACTTTCAAGCTGTATCACCTTTCTGTGGACTGGCTCTCCTGAGCAACCCTGGGGAAATACTTGTTTGCCCAGCCCTTAAAGCAATAGATTCTAATTCCAGTACCAAAATGTTGATATAGTAATGCAGAAGAAAAAATTATTTTCTTTTTTTTTGAGGGACTGTGGAGAGAGGGAATGAGACAGGTAGATGTTGGGGCACGTAGCCAGGCAGAAAAGAAAGGGTAATGGCTTGTGAGGAAGGGATTTTCAAACAAACAAACAAAAAAAATTGACCAAAACCAGATTCACTTTAAATTGTTCACTGCAAAACTGCTTTCTGCTAAAATCTGGTGTCAGGCATTGTTGCATTCAGGAGAAAGCTGAAGTCACTGTGGAGTGTTGGTGTTTCACTAGCCCATTCTTGAGAGGAAGACTAGGCTGGGTATTGTTCTGATGAGTTTGATGCCTGCTTGCTTTAATAAACTTCCAAACATATAAGGCAGCAAAACCCTCACCTTCTTCCCTTAAACAAGGATAGTGTTTTACTTTTTTTTAAACTTTTTTTTTCTTTTTCTTTTTTCGTAAATTTACTAACTGTAAGCTTGATTTATCAAGCTGAAAATGAGGAAAACTTGCTTAGTAGTTTTAAGTTCTCCTTAAAGTCTGCAAATAGTGAAACCATTTCCTCATTCTTATTGGTTTCATGGCCTCCATTCCCTCACTTCCTTCAAACACCTTTGAAAACTCTTGAGGGGGAAGGTAAGAATTTATTTGAGCCCACTGGTGTAGAAAGTCAAATTTATCCATCTTGATTTTTCTCCTGCTTTGGCCAACTTGTGGAAAATTGCTTTTTGCTCCTAGCAAAGACTAAGAATTACACCATTTTGGGGGAAAAGATAGTATGAGTTCATACTTATTGGAGAGACCACAGAGCTGTTATCTATTTGGTTGCTGTAACTTTTATTTGTAGGTTTTATTTCAGAGCTTTTTACATATGGGCTTGAAGGATTCCTCCACTCAGAAGCAATTAATTGAATTGACTTATAGATTTGTTTGACAGTGTAAGGTTTTTGTGTGTGTCCTATGGATAGGAATTTTTCATGCCTTCTTATAGGACTCTTTTGTGGTCTTCCTGCACACGACTTGTGCAAGGTGTATTTTCAGGTAGTCTTAATACCATTGCACTTAAAACACGGGGCAGAAGTGAGAGGGGTTCTTCAAGTCTGAGGTGAAATATTTTGCCAATTTTCTCCCTAGTTTTCACAGGGAATTTAAATCTCCAGTTGTAACCAGTTGCAATAATTTTCTCATCCTGAGGTACTGGCCAAGCATAGTGATTTAACCTAGTGTGTGCATCCATCTTGCTGACTGCCCAGATTTCTAATGCCATCTCATTCCA
Source organism: Pardalotus punctatus (assembly GCA_013400915.1). Classification (NCBI taxonomy): domain Eukaryota; kingdom Metazoa; phylum Chordata; class Aves; order Passeriformes; family Pardalotidae; genus Pardalotus; species Pardalotus punctatus. Next base: position 374,368 of record VZTX01017547.1, on the reverse strand, counting down.
AGCTGCTGCTCCTCGTCATTTTCTCCACTGAGTTGTCATGTTTCTTTGAAGGGTTAAATACCTACTGCTCACCAGAAGGGGGGCTGAATTTCGCTAGTGCCTTGACAATGGAGCCACAGGACACAGAATAAAATGAGAATATTTGATCTGTTTGGGTCAGTGGGTTTAGTGTGAGATGGTGGCCTGCAAAGAAAGCTCTGTGGAAGGATTAGAGAGGTTGAAGAGCCAGGATACAGAGAACACAGGACAGAATTAAATTAGATACTGTGATGAAGGGTACAAATACAAAATACAAGCAGATCAGAGACATCTCTGGAGACTAGCCTGAAAGAAAAAAAAGGGACAACTACTATTTAAATGGAATGAATTTTCAGTTCAATAATATTGAATACTGACTGTATTATAAGGTAGAGATACAAAGTAACTCCTTCCAGGGAAAAGAGGTTCTTTTTGCCACTTTTCACTGTATTGAAGAGACATATCAAATTTTGTACATTCAATTTTGGTCTCCATTTTCTGAAGAGAAATATCAGATGACATGGAGCTTGGGCTAAAAGGAGAGTTCTAGTTCAGTTAGAAGAGAATTTTCCAAGAGTATGACCCAGGAAAGGCTTCATCCCCACTGTTCTCTAAGGTTTAATGAGTTTAAAAATGATTGACATTAAAAGAAAAAATATAAAAAAGAGGGAAACAGTATAAGTTACTAATTGACACCTATGGTGGCAACTTGAGTACAGCGATAATGGGAAGAATGAATAGAACATTTTCAGAGTAAAAGTGAGCTACATTTTTAAGGTAAGAGTGTTTAGTTTGCCATATGTATGAAGCTATATAATACCTGACATTGGGATAATGAAAATACACTTTCTTGTGTGCACTGATTAGACATTTTTAGAAAATAAAGTATGTACTTTGATTCTAATTCTTATAAACTTAGCTATCTCTTTAAAAACTTAGGGAGAAGCAGCACATTTGAAAAAGTTTCCATAATAATTTTTTAAGAAGTTTGGTAAATAAATGAGAATTGGACATCTATCTATATTCAGAGAAAGCTGAACCTTATTTATTTTCAGCTTTGTATAAACTACCACACCAGACAAAAGTCATTAGAAGATGCAGACATATTCTTCTGGGGCTCTTTCAGCTATCTTGGGGAAAAAAAAAAAAAAAAAAAAAAGCATGTGAATTTATAATCCTTTGTTTTCTTGGTTTTCTGTGAAATCAAAATACAGCTGTATGTTTACATGTGCATACTAAAGATGAGTAGGTGTATGATGCAGATTTGTGGATTTTTTTTTTCTTCTGCCCAGATGCAAGCATGAGAAGAGGAATAGTGCTATGGGCAGACTTTGCATGCAAATCTCAGTTCCAGAACTCAGTCATCACATCTGTACTACAGCTGTCCTCTACTTTTTAGGAAGCTCTCACTTGGTTTGAAAAACCAGATATGGAAATAAACTGAACACTTGCATTTGAGAGCTTGAAAGTCCAAAACTACTTTTCCCATGATTTTACTCAACAAGAAGCTTGTGGTCTTGAAGTGTTGCTGGATGAACATTTATTAAAAACAGAAGTTATTTTGTAATTTTTAGGTTCAAAACTACCATTCTGACTTAATTGAGCTGAAGTTATGGCAGTCTGATTTTGGGTGCTATAGAAACACATACACCAACTATGATTTTAAATCCTCTGTCCAGCTTCATAATTTCCATTCTAATGGGATAATTGAGTATCAGCCAACTCATCAGGAAGTCATATTTAATGACTGGTTGATCAAGTTCATCATCTGTCTCGGTAGCATAAAGGTGCAAACAGAACCCCCTGCACACGCTTTGGAAGGTGGGAGCTCTGTCTGGTGAAGCACAGAGTCTCAGAAAGCCTCACTACACTGTTGGAAATGAAGGCAGATGGGGTGTACACCGTCTGTGAGCATGACTGGAAGTGTTTTGGAGTGTCACTGTTCATTTGTGAGCTCTCACCCAGTTAATATGGCCATCCCCAAGCTCCTGATTTTACAGTACATTTTTTGTGTCCCCTCACAGCTGCTGGAAGCAGTGATGTCACCTAGACCTGTGTACTGTGCCCTGGTGTGAGGCCCTAGAGGTGCCTTTTCAAGCCTGTTGTAAAGTTTTTGAAATCAGCTGGTCTTGTTTTATGTCTTCTAAACACAAAGTATCTGTAGATAATTAACTCGTTGTTAGAGGACAGTTGTTATGAAAAAGCTGGAAGGCACATTCCTCCCTCAGGCTGGGTCTGACATGAGGGCTGCTGAAGTCGCATGAGGCCATCTCGTAATTTATTTTTAATTTACTGAATATGTTGCCTTGGGGTCACATTATTGCTAGGAAATCTGAGGTGATTTATGTCATGTCTGTGCAATTTCCACACACAAATTTGCTGCAGACACATTGCAAAGTCAGGATCACCAAGAAAAAGGGAAACCCTTCATAAGAGAGTGCGTCTCTCAGGCTTCCTGTGCTCAGTGATGAATTACAGGGACACAGAAGAACTGAGGATACTCTTCCAGTAATTTGTGGAGCTTTTCCCTTCAAAGCATCTCCTGAAATGTCAGGCAGTAAAACTTGCCTTCCAGGAGTGCTGGCAATTTTCCTGAACCCTAGGGGTCTTAGCCTGTGGGCGCAGGTGTTGACTTTAAACAGGGAGTACGAATGACAAAACCAAGGAGGCTGAACACCTGGAGTGGAGCTCTGCCTGATGGAAGCCAGAAAGTACCACAGCCCAGAACAGGACTCAAGAGTCAGACTCATGTCTCACTTATGGGACACTGTTATCCCAGAGCACAGAGCGTTGCTGGGACATGCTGCCCTGGAGTGACTTCCCCTCCTTTATTTCAGTCTTAGGCTTTAAAAGGAATCAAAATCAAAACAAAACAAAAGGAAACATTCTTAAAAATGACTTGTGTGTGTTTAACTAGAAGACAGTATTTTGGGAATTATGAATTTGCAGAAGGCAAATAGAGGTGGAGGTCAGCACAGCAGCAGGTATGAAGAAGATCCCATCAGATCAGAAAAGCCCCAGTGACCAAATAAACCTGTGTCAATCCAAGACCGTACTGCAGTGAGAAGAGTTGGGGGACGCATTGGGAGAAACAGAGAACTTGTATCAAAGTTTGCATCAGAAATGAATTTGTGGGTAGAAATGAGGATAGATGCGAAACTGAGCTTCCCTAATTGCAGGTTCAGGAGTTGAATTTATCGCAAACATTCTTCCTCTTCTCTCTTTTGCTGGTTCATCTATTTTGTACCTTTCATCCAAAGTGAAAATGCTCTCAGTGGTAGCCAGTGGCCAGCTACCCTTTTTCATTTTTTGTTCATTTGCAGGATTTTGAAAAACCATGACCAGACCACAAATAATGATAATCTCTTCCTGGAACATCCTGAGGGGTTAACAAACAAATACTGTGAAATGCTAGGGGATTCCTAATGAATGCAAGGACTTCCTGATGGCTTTCCTTGGAAGGGAGAATGCAATGAGGGAAGTGGCTTGTGTATGGTTCTAATTGCACTACAGACCTTCAGAAAATATTTTGAAGTAGCCTCTTATGAGTTGTATTTTGAAGGTTTTGTCTCCCTCAGCTGTAGCAAAACTCATTCAGTTGGGCAGTTATCACAGGAAAAAGTGTTCAATGTTCTCATCTGTATTTTCTCAGCACCACTCTGACACTCAATCTGTAAAAGAAATACTGGCTTTACAAGGATCTAAAGGTATAATGCCCTGAGAAGTCAGTTTTTCAGTTTTAAAAACACACACACAGAATTCAAAAGCCAAAATATTCATATTTCAAATGTTTTTGCCTGTAAGGAGGACAAGAAAATAGCCAGAAAATAATTTTAGTATTGACAAAACCCAGCAGATGGGTACATTATTCCTATTACATTCTTTTGTCAGACTTTCATGATAATAGTTCTCAGTGTACAGATAATAGCAGGATCATTGCATAACTGTGTTTCTGCGAACTAATGGCAACTGTGATGTATTGGCTTTAAACCTGCTTTATTAAGTTTATTCTCCTGAGTCAGATCCTCAGGATCTATCAAAGGATACAAAAAATTGTATCCTTTTCAGAGCATCTATGCCTTGTTATGAATTTTTTAAGTCAGAAAAAGAAACCAAAGATAGTTGGACAGTCATTTGCATATTCCTTTGATCTAAATTACTGATTTGTGCACTTTTCTACTTTCACTTTGCCCCTTTGGACAGCTGATATCACAATTTCCAACCATGCTTGACTAGATAGCAATCAAGTATGGCCCATTCTGGGTACAAAACCACATATGAAAGGATATTGCTGCCTTAGAAACCAATCTAAGCATCACCAAGGAAGCAGCAAAAGGTGATATTACTATAACTAGCTAACAGTGCAAAAATAAACAATTCCAGCAAGTTACCACTCTATTGTATTCTACCTGGCTCGGAATTTGTAATATTGCTGTCACAGAAATTCAAAGTGAATAGCACATAGCTGTGAAAAAAACTTAGCTATTACTATGTGAGAGCTGTCAGGGAAATGGGCTTATGCCACCCATGTCAGTATGGATGATTTTCTTATTTACCTCGCTAAAATAATTGCATTTGTTTGTGCCAAGTTGTAAGTAGTTTGCACTCCATGCTCCAGTTTGAAGGTGTTATGTGGTGACCAAAAAGTACCAGTGCCTGTGTACGACAGATGAAGGATTCAGCCCTGGCCCCTGGAAGGCAATGGTGATCTCTGAGGGATGCTGGCAGTGACAGGATGTTAAATGAATCAACGAGCAACAGGCTGAGAAGTTTGGACTTAAGCCTAGGTCACCTCACTCCCCCTCCCTGGGGCTTCCTGTTTGGAGGGTTTGCTTCTTTTCAAGGGCTCAGTTCCCAAATGCCTCAGATGAAGTGTGTGTTGTAGTAGGCAAATTTTCAAATGGGCCAGGCACCATGACCTAGACTGATGTTTATCTGTGCTTCAGAGTGATCAAAAAGATGAGTGGGAGGGGACGCAGATAATGTGCTGGGTGACCTTCACTGGGTGGCTTAACGTCATTGCACCTCTGTTTCCAGTAATGGGAAATGAAGATTGCTACACACATCTCTAAAACTGCTGTTTAAGTTTCTGGATATGATCCATTATTTAAATGTAGCTAGATCTAGCTCTGTAGCTAGCTCTAAATGCTTCTGACTTTTTGAGATGGTCTGTCAGGTTTAAACTGCACATCTAGTTCGGGGAAAGGGAGTCAAAGCATGCTTAGTAAAATGGTTACCCTGATCTGATGCAAAGTAAGAAATTTCATTCTAAATTGATAGAACTTTTAAATCCCCTACTCTTAGAACTGATTGAACACTTGTTTGCAACTCCATACCTAAAACAGCAAAACTGAGTTTTGCAGTTTTGTGTATAATGACCTGCAATGAGTTTATTCACACTACTGGGTGGAAAACTTATATAAGATGTATCTCACCTTTTTCATCTGCATAGTGTGAGATTCAAAATGATGGGATGATGGATGATTAAATCTTTCTCACCCCTCAACTGCCTTCCCCAAGCATGTTTTGGTTAAAGAATTGAATTTATGCTTTTAGTGAAATGAAGCATATCCTAATGGTGGATAGTGCTATAGGAAGGGAAAAAAGCTTAGTCAGTGATTCACTACAGGTAGAGCCTCCAAACTTCACCATCTCTTGGTCTGTTTCTCTTTTCAAATTCCATTTACCACTTTAGAATCAGATGGTGGATTGTAAGCCAGCAGCAAAACAGCCAGGATCAAGGAATAAAAATCTATAGAATGAACCTCAGAATTATGGAAGCCCAGTTGTCTTGAAATCTTTGTAAACTGGTAGCTTTTAAGTGCCAATCTTAGTGGAACAGGATATCTTTGGTTATACTGCATCACTTTTATGTTGGGATTTTGCTTATTATGAAGATTAAATGTTACCTGCTCCTTTTCTTCTTTACAGCTTTTGTCTAATTCTACGTTAAGTCTCATTTACACTTGCCAGAGATCTATGTCTGAGTCTGAACCCTGTGGAGCTGGGTGCTGCACTTTGCACAAAAGCTGTGCTATCTCTGAAAGAACTTGTGGTCTAAATGACTGGTAGGAGGTAGGAGTATCTTCATTTTCCGCAGTCTTGTGTAGTTGCTGATATTTACACAGAGAAGGTAGAAAATGCCAACAGATTTCAATTAATTAGCAAAGTCTGATATTTTAGTGATTTTTTTTCCCCAACTTCATGAAAATAAGAAGGACATGCAGGGCAGTGGGAGCAATGTTTCATATTTGAAGTGTAGGGTGAGATTTTAGTTTTGCAACACAGGAAAAACAAGAAATGTGAGGACATGATCATACCATGTTCTCCTGCTACTCAGTTACATAGTGCCATTGCAGCCTTCCTACTGCAGGCTGTGATTTTTGTCAGCTGTTAAACTGAATTTAACTTCATTTGTTTAGGATGAGGGGTCACCCAGGGAAACTCACAGTGAAGACAGTAATGAGCTGTTGGTAGGAAACGTTCGTCTCTTTCAGGACTGACACAACTTGACGACACTGGTGACAAAAGGCTGTTTAACACAAGCTGTGGGACCTGGTGTGGCAGGTGAGCTGTGTGTGACTCTGCAGTGCCCATCTGTGTGGATGAAGAGAGCAGGCAGGACTCTCAGCTCTGCTGCTGCATTCCCAATTGCCTGCAGGGCACACTGGAGGCAGCCAAATCCCTTCTTGTTCCATGTGCCTTCCATTACACCCAGAACCATTAAGGTAGAGACAGGGCTGCCTGCCACAGGGACAACTTTCACCTAACTTCACTGTTGTCTTTCCTTCCACCCCTATAAAGGAATTGTCCATCTGCTGCTTATGCCAGGAGGCCAGACTCTTCTCCAGTAAACAGCTGCCTCCAGCAGAACTCCAGATGATGAAAGGAGTTCTGCACATGGTGTTTCCCATTAGGTAAACCTCCCCTACCACTAGCTGAAAGCTTCACCCTAATAAGAGTGACACTGACTACCCCTGGAGAAACCACTCTGTGCCTTTGAAGCAATTGAGGCCTGAGGCTCAAGTAGAAATGAAGAGGAGGCAAAGGATGATGGACAGAATCAGCATTTTCTGCTTTACAAACAATTAGGGTAGACAGGGAGGCCCTTTTAGTAATTGTTTTCCATTTAAACAGTGTGCAGCTGTATGCTATTCTGATTTTCAGGATAAATATAAATTGGAAAACATTTTTCAGGAGCTGACCTTGTGCAAATGGCCAGCATGTGATGGAGTGATCCCTTAGGTAGTATTAGTTTGCATGCTCCTGCTCTTCCAGTGTGTACTCAGACTGGCAAGGCAATGTCAGTGCTTGTACTTGTGTTATCAGGTGTCTTATTTTTCTTCATACAGCTTTGCCTCAGACCATTTTTTGAGAGGATACAGCAAAGTTGTCAAGGTTCATTTTCATCAATGTTGAACTCATTTATGTGAAGGAATAATCTGTGGGGCACTTACTCATTATACAAAATTCTCACACTGTCCTAATAAATTTGGCCCTAACAGTGAGCTTAGTTGAAAAGAATCTGAACATAAGCTGAAAAAAGTTAAACCTTGGCCATTCCTTCCTAATGGACTGTGAACATACTTGTTATTGCTGTAGGTTGTGTTAGCTCTTCATGCTCTGGTAAAAATGTCCATTAAATGTAAGACCTGCAAGCTCATTTTTTAGGAATTAATAGTCAACTTTGTCTTCTGCTGTCTGTGGCAGCATTTTACTTAACACCATATTTTTCTTTGGGCTGTGGGGGATTGTCTACTAAACTGTGCTTTTCTACCCTATTCATAGCCTGTTCATAGGGATAGAAATGGATGTCTAAAGCAATAGGAGTGAAAAGGCCAAGGCAGACATTGGGAACAGTTTTTGCTGCAGGCATGTACTTGCCTGTGCATGGACTTTTTAAAAGTATATTTGAGAGACATTGCATTTTGAGAAGAAAAACAACTGTTATCTACATTCTGTACTAGTACACTAAATCAGAGTGACAAAACTATGCACCCAATTTCTAATGCGGCCTCAAAGTTTGCCTGGTGGCTGGAGGTCAGCTGCTGGGTTATAGGGTTGGTCAGCTTAGATGACAGATAAAATCCATATGCCTACCTAAGAGGGCAAGAGGGGAAAGCACAACTATTTTGTTTCCTAAGGAGTGAGTACCCAGAAATTTAATTTCCAACTCTGTCAGTGACTCAAGACACGTTCTTAGTGCAGTCATAAGGTTAACACTTCAAAGAATGTCCATTTGTTTTGAAGGTCTCAACATCTGAAAAGTCTTTTTTTTTTTTTTTTTTTTTTTTTTGTTGAAAGTGCTGTGAACTTTTAAAACTGCTATTGGAACAAAAGGTATCAAAGCAGCTTGTACTTTACTTAGGAGAGATTTGCAGTTAAAATACTCCTAATCCCCACAGTTTCCAAAATTAATAGACATTTTTGAGAATGTTGCCTTCATCTTCTGTGGATCTGTTTTCATCCTGTACAATGGACATAGTCATAACTTATACTTTACACAGGTATTTCAATATATGATTAGTGTACAGGAATGCTTTACGATTCTTGAATGATGAAATTTCCTGATAAAATTCAAGGTGTCTTTTACATTATCAATATCTTTGTACTTGTTCTTCAGAGATTGCTTCCGTCTCCATTCTCAAGAATAATCATGCAGCAGCTTTTTCTTGAGCAAGGTGTATATGTTAGTGGTGCTTAGACCAGGACAGTACCCCTGGCTCATGCTCACTGTCATGTGGGGATGCACTGGAAGTTGGGGGGGTCACAGGGTCACACTGTGATCAGTAGTTCCTTGTTCTGCCCTGATACCAAGTGTAGCTTTAAGTCCCCCTAATGCTGGGTCAATGCCATGAACTCCTGTTCACTGAGTCCTTCGTGGGCATTTACTCCTGGTGGATGAAGCTATTTGCTGTTGGTGGATTGTACTCTGCTCCTATTGTGATATCATAAATGTTGGTATTCCAAATCCAGAGATGAAAAGGAGAAAAGTAATTATCTTGGCATTGTTTTTCATTCTGTTTCAATGGAATTTCTCCAAGTTACCCTATCAATGATAAATGTATTTTATAGAAATATATTATTAATAAAAAATTATTGTATTTCTTTAGATTCCATTTTAAAAATCATCTTCTTTGCTTATAACTTTAGGCATAGTCTTGAGTATCTGGCTAGCTGTTAGTTTGCCAAACTTCTGGCATAAGCCAGAGGTGCAGAGTCTCACTGGACAACTTCCTCTTGTTTTGCAGTGGAGCAGCATCACTGTGTTTTATTACTTTCTTACACCAGTATTCACAAGATCAAAATCAAGCCCACCCTGAAGTTTATTTTCCCTGGGATAGTGGTTGTGACTAGAATTTGACTTGTGCAAAAGGAGGATGTTCGTGTGAGCATAAACCCAAATACCACTGAAGAAACAGAAGGAACAGAAAGGCCAGCGTTACTGATGCTTGTGTCTGCTGAGGTGTTAATATTCATACAAGTTGAAACTATGTTCTGCTGCTTTTTTCTTTTTTTAAGCTCTTGTGGAAGAAGTGGTGTCTTGAGTCATTCTACTGTTTGTCACCATCCAGATCAAAGAGCACAGAATTAGGTTTCTGTTTTCACAGAGATTGGTGCTGATACACAGCTGTCCTTTCTTCCTCCTCAGCACATCAAAACTAAATGCTTTGCAGATTATAAGCTTGGCCCTGGTGAGGAGTCTGAAATAAAACTTTGAATTTCTCATGTGTTTTGGTGTTTGCTCTAAAGAAATAATCAACCTTCATTGTTTATTTTTTCTTCTGCAAGAAAGGAGGGGGATGGGGTAACCATCCATGCCTCTATTTGCAATCTTAATTTTAAAAGTCTAAAAGTAAAGAGGCCCCACAGTCCACCCAAAAACTGTGTTCATTGGCAGTCTAGAACCAGGGGCAATGTATAATTCAGAATCAGTTTATCTTAAAAATTGTGCAGACTGGAAAAAAAAATCAGTGATAGTGTTTACCACTTTAAAGCAAAATGTGTATTTTCAGACATCTGCATAAACACAAATACTTACTTCTAACAAGGCCAGAACACTACTATTTAAATTCCTCTTTGCAATCCACTCTTTCTTTCATCTCTTGTTCTGATCCTTCAGTGGATTGTGTTGGATATGAGGAACCACTGAAATACTGCTGTGCTGATATGAAAGGCTAAAGAAGGTTATCTCAGAGACAGAGTGTGTGCTTAGATTTTTTGCACACAAGACAAAATTAGCTTAAAGCATGACAAATCTTTTGCAGGGCAACCCCATGAGCTGTGGTATATATATTGCATAAGGTAAAGCTTCTACCATGGTGTCTACAATGAAATATTGATGGCTAAGGGGCAGTGATAGAGATGGCTTCAGGAAAGGCTTGATGCTGTTCTATGGCTCCAAAACTATTGCTAACCTACAATGTTGCTGCTGTGATTTATGTAATGATAGAGCAAAGGCAGAGACCTGTAATGGGGCTTTTGTGTGTGTGTGTGCATGTGTGTGTGGCCCCCCCTTAAATTTCCAGGGAGTTAATTCTATTTCCTCTGGTCTGTAGACATATTTGCACGAAGGCAAAGAAAGGCAATGTTAAGAGCTGAGGAGAGAGCTGTAGCACAGGAATAGACACTTGTTGGAATGTATTTATATGCTTGCAAGTACATAAAACAAACAAAAATTGACATTGTAATTAAATTGGAGAGATATTCAGTGTTAAGATTCCCACAGCATCTGTTCACAGTCATGGAAAAGCTCATTTTCTCTGCAACTGTTCATCTCCTTTTTTCTCTTGACTTGCTCTTTACTTTAGCCTGTTTGAAACTTCATAATGCAGGAGAATCAAAGCCTAAAAAGCAGAACTGTCTAACTGGAAAAGTCACAGCATTGTTATGGTTAATTTGGCTTGGGTAGAAAAGCTGCTCACAGAGTAGTATTGTTATCAGTATTTTATTTGATTTCTGTGGATGGGGATGGGATCCCTGAGCAAAGCATGCAGGCTGCAGGGGTTCTTCATTCTTCTGTGTTATGCTGACACTGTGGTCTCTTGTAGAAAATATTGATGCCTCTAAAAAATGGATCTGAATTGATCTAAATATTGAAAATATTGATCATCTCTAAAGACGGAAGCTGTTTTAGTTGGGGAAAGCAGTAAGAGGTCTGCACAAAGACAGAGAGAACTTTAAACTCTGGAGGGGAGGGAAGGCTCTTCTGGTGTTACGCACCAGAGGAAATCCCCTGTGTGGAGTCAGTAGGCTCTCTATGACATTTCATTCTTTGGAGTTCTCTCATGAGTCTCTCTGGATTGGTTGCTTTCTGCTAAAATTCCTGCAGCACGTTTCAGTCTGTTCTCTCTTAATTTCTTCAAGCAGGCTGATGCATTTTCTTGTTTACTTTAGTTTTTTTCTCTCCATCTCAGGGTAGTCTTTTGTCTCTCTCTAGCTGTTAAGTTACACACAAGGTCAGTTGATTACTCAGAACTTCCTGGAAAACATCTTGTTTGTTTTAGGCAAAAGTACTCAGGAAGTTCCTCAGCTCTTCCAGCAGAGCTGTCCTGGCAGCAGCCTGCCAATCCTCCAACTGCACTTACTGCATTTTTTGGAAGATGTGCTAAAATAATTTTTAGTACAGTATTAAACTCAGGGTATATCAGCATTGTCCCATATATTTCAAATGCTGAGACAATTTTCAAGATCTCCTGCACCTCAGTTAATAGAAAAATGTCTCCTCGCTCACTGTGATGGCAATGTGACAGTTGGGCTTTTTGGTGTTCCCTATCAAGCCTGCCATCTTCAGATTAGAACATTCCACTCCAGGCACAAATTTGATGCATTTACAGCTCATCTTCCCCTTCTACACACAGGCTTTCAGTCTTACTCAGCTGGTGAGGCCTTACCCCGCTTCAGACACTTTCTGCAAGGCACAGACTCAAGGAGCTAAACGTAAGTACATTAAAAAAGATAAAAGGAGTGGAAAGCAAAAAACAAAACACAAAATCAAATGACTTGGCACATGGATTCTCTTTAGGCTCACAGCCCCTGGTGGATCATTTCAAAGCACTTGAATTTATAGTCAGGTAGAATATTTCCTGTGATGTTGGGTGATGGAGCAATCATTTAAACATATTTATGTCTTGATACTAGGTGCTTCTCTTACAGCCCTCTCTGAGCAGAGACATGTTGATGTGAGTAACGGAACACCAAGGGGCTGTTGTGTGCATTTGGGTGTAAAGCTTTAATTCTCCAAGCAGCCACCACATAGTGGGAGAATTAAAGGCAGAAGGCAGCTCCTTCCTTATTCTGACCTCCAAGTCCTCTACACCTACAGCATGAGGTGTTTGTGGGAAGGAGGTCTACAAGCTGTTGAATTCAGCTGTTACCTTGGAAATGATAACTCTCTGTAAATAAGGCCAGCCACAACCAATGTGAAAGTGCAACTGATGTGGCTAAATTAGTTTAGAGACTACTGGTGGATGAGAGCACTTGCAATACTGTTTGTAATAGTAATTTCTGCTGGCATCTTAGCTTCAGCCACCATCAATTATGTGACGCTTTAAAAATTGATTCTGAGAGCTCCACTGAAGGGGCCTGTATGGATTTAGTTTCCATGAATTGGTCAAATATTGCCATTGTGGACTAAATCATTTTGCAATCAACTCTTTAGTTTGCAGTGTGTGTCTGCATTCCCTCTCCAGGAAAAAAGGTGTGAGGACAAGAAGCTGTTGGTGCTGGGATCTGTGCTCAGCTTGAACAGCAGGATTCAGAGGTCAGAATAACTTTGAGTTGTTACCTTTCTGGCAGCTCTAAACCTCACTGAGGCTTAGGCATCTGAAGGAGCAGGGTGAATCTCAAAATAGTATCATAATTTCCATGGAAAATCCCAAAATAAAATAAACCCACAAAACTCAAAACTACTGCAGAGTACCTGTGCCTCTTCTACATGAACCACTGCTCTTCAGCCAGGTGAGTCTCAATGCCAAACAACACTTGATGGAATTTAATCTAAATGCTTTGGGGCTGAATTGCTTTCCAAATTACGAAGACATTCTATTTCAGCTTTTTGGCAAGTTTTCAAGTGTATATTCTGTAGATACAGTGCTGATTTGTTTGGGTCTTTTCCTTCACAGAAAGAGGGAGCTGCCAGAAGACAGAGCAAGAAAAAATAACTTTGTGTTGAGCTCAATGAATTCAATTCAGCTGGTACTGGAAGAGTGAGGTTTTTCTGTTTTTCCTCTCAACATGCCAAGAAGGCCTTTGCAGTAAGGACTAGGCAAAATGTAAGTGCAATTTATCATTCTTGTTGTTTTATTGTATTAGGAAACGGCAAAATTTTGTTTTGCAAGAGGCTGTTGCTAATTCTAGATCCCCATCTTTTCTCTTTGAAAGCAGACCTTGGAAATTTGTTCCAAAGTGTCATGAAATACTCAGTTATAGTGAAGCTGTGGTTTACTTCCTCTGACAAAGTATTAGTCAAGCCTGAAATTATGAGAACTGGTAGCACTAAGTGTGCTCTGCTCTTTCATGCTCGAAGGTCATCAAAACTGGGTCATAACTGGGGGTCTTGTAGAGAGGCCCTGGCTCACAGCACGTGAAGTCAAATTCAGAAGCAACTTGGCAAGTGTCTGTAACATTGGGCCTGTAAGCTTTAGATTATAATTACCCTTTAAATAAAATAATCTTGTATGATTATTGCAGCAAACAAAATTTGTACATACCCTCTGTCTTAATGAAAGATCGGTGCCAAATTATAGTCATGTATAGTTGTTTCAAAACTGGATCTAAACCCCACAAATATGTTCCCAAAGTTTATGAGAACTGTATCCAGTTAACACTTTCCTTGCATGAGAGAAAAACTTCAACCTTTTAGTGCAAAATTTAAGCATTCTTTTTGTTGGACAAGTTCTAAGAATTTCTAATGTTAGACATTATAATATTTTTTCATTCTTATATGTGGAAGAGCATGACATCCTTCTCTAGTTCTGCTTTTTAGACTTAATGTTTCTGAAATAAAGATATTAATAATATGTTTGATCCTCAATTGGAAACTGGCCAGAAATTAGCGTTCAAAGCATGACAGTATTTCTTTAATAACAGGAAAATGATGGTTAGACCAGGCAAGTAAGGCCTGTAGTAAGGAACAAATTACATCCTTGAGGAAAATAGACAGTAGTTGTCGATGTTTATATTTTTCTGTTCTGATTCTAATTCTTGCATTCATGGTGTCTGGGAGCTCAGAAGTCAGTTATGTATGGACATTCACAGGCTTTGGCATTTAGTGGGACAGGAAGAAATCTGCCAGCTCATTTCACATGGACCAGTTCACAGCTGGAAGTTTACAACATCATGTCTACTAATATGGATTGGTTTCAAACCAGCAGACCAGAGAAGAAAGTGATTTGCTTTATTTTACTAGTTCCCTTAATTCTTTAAACTTTTGCATTCTCTCTTTCCTAGACTTGATTATATTTGTCACGCAACGCACTGGTGGCTGAATGAATATGCATGAAGTGTGTACCACTCATTTAACAACTGAGCAATCGGTTATGAAAATTGCCTGCTGGAAACATATTCTACCTAGGTGGCTCTGTTTATACTGTTTTGTTGTTTTTAAGTTGCATCCCCTCCCCAATTTCATTCTGAATAAGTGATCCTACTAATAGGTATGCTCTCAATTCGTAAAAGTAATTTGTTTATTGTACCTGCAAATCAATAAGGATGGATTGTTTTTTCAATAAATCTTGTAGTCATCCACTGTGTAGTTTAACCTAACGAACACTATAGTAGCTTGCATAGCACTAGGCTGAGCCTCTTCCTCACCTGGATGTATGATTTTTGAGATTGTTAGCATATTGCCTTCCTTAGGCACAACTTCTTTCCACAGGCTGTGAGCATTCCTGCAAATAACGGAAGCTCAGTGTTTCCATGTGTAGTAACCACTCATCTTCAAGTTCTTGGAAAAATAGCAAGAGGGGAATAAAGGAGGCCAGAATAAATTACAATTGGGAATGCATGACTGTATCTGTGGATATTATTTTCCTGCCATTGTGCCATTCTTTGTGTTTCACACAGTCTTATGTTTTTTAAGACAGGGCAAAACTCAATGAGAGAGAAGGGCAATGGTAAATACCTAACATCTTAGGTGATAGAAACATGATATTCTTTAATTCAGATTTCAAGATATTTGTTTGGCTTATATTTGAACTATCATTTAATTAGTTTCTTTAGAAGACTAAGGTTATGAAAGAGGCATTGCTGAATGTTTTCTTTGTAATGGATAGTCTAAAGCTTCCCGGAAAGTCTTGGAAACACAGGAGTTCAGTTATAATAGCGACAACCATATGTTTTATAATCTTTCCTAGGCAGTATGTCAATCTAGGGTGAAAAGAATTCATTACAAGTATCTCAAGGAATGGCCATCCAAGTCTTGCTTTTCCAGCAGAGGCTCGGTAGTATTTACTTAACAGCAATTCACCTCAGGAGACTCCATTTTGTAGATGTGAACTTAGGTCTTTCTATATCTATAACCTTCAGAGTGAGCACAGAATAACATTTCTCTTACTGCTCTTTTCTGCATCTGGTGGGGAAGCTCAGCCAGTAATGTAGAAGGGAAGTTAGGATCCCATGGCTTAGATTGCTCAGCTAATGAGTACCATTTGTGATGTCTGTGTCAGGTCTCTGAGCACTAGACCAGGTTGTTTTATACTCACCATGAAACCCTCTGTCAGAAAAAGATCATTTTTAATTACTACCAATCAGTGCTGAACTATTGATTAAAGAGGGTAAGGTTTGTATGCCATAACCTCATATTAAAAGGAGGAATGGGCCACTTCTAAGCAGGGGGAGTGCTAGCCTTGCTTCTGATAATGTATGAAAAAGTTGCAAAAAACCTCAATACTGAATCTTCTTTGGAGATGCAGGCAAGCAGAGATAGGTGCCTAATTCTAACATTTAAGCTCACTTTGTTTCCAGATGTTTGTTTCCAGATGTTCCAGTTTCCAGTTGTGCTTTACTCTGTCAGGTAACATGCAAGGACTAGATTTTTCAAAACCATAGACGAGCTGCAAGGGATGGACTCTGCAATCTTTTTCTGTGTGATGCAGAGGTTTGGAAGTCTAGCAGTTGCTTAATACTTCCAAAAATAATTATTTATAAAATAATGATTCATAGAATAATGATTTATAGCTCCCTGTGGTTACTAATCTTTGTCTTAATTTTTGTACTGTGAATCTTTAGATCTCAAGGAGATGCATCTGAGGGCAGTTCTTTATTCTAGGATTGTTCTGGGACAGACAATATGTTATCAAACAGCTGATTCCCTTGGTGGAGGGAGAGAAGCTCTAAATTTACTGCATGGGCTTTTTAACAGAGACTTGCCAGCCTAATCTTGTGAAACTAAGACGTTTGATTAATTCTGCCACTCAGCGGAACTGCCTTATCTTTACTCTGCTTGAATCTGCCCAAAAGAGGGGGGGGGTGGGGGGGAGGGGGAAAGGCAACTGAAATCGATTTTCCTGCTACATTCAAACATAACTTTAGCAGAAACAAGTCATTGCCAAGATGCAGCAGCCACTTCTACTTGCTCTGCTGGACTGCTGCTTTCCAAACACTTCCTCAGCCATGTTTTCATTTGTTCACATGCAAGTATCTCTGACCAACCCTGTTAAAGTTTCAAGAGTGCTTTTTGAGGTTGGTTTATTATCAGAGAGGTTTTCTTGTTAGTCTTCTCTTGGTAAGGGGATAAGGAATTCTTAAAGCCCTTTTCCATCTGGATGGCAGTTGCTTGAAACACCAATTTTTACCTACCCTTTGGAAAAACCTCTTTTATTGTTTCCATTACCCAGATTTGAAGCTTAGTTCTATTTGACATACTTAAAATTATTACCAAGCAGTTTTATGGCGGAATAAGAAACAGAAACTTTACATTTGTACAGGAAGGTATTTCCTGTGTGTTTGATTCAACATCTAGTAACTGGAGTTACACGAGCAAAGAACAAAACTATCCATTTGCTAATTACCTTTTCCATCAAAACACATTGTATCTGCTTTTAAGTAAAGTCCTAACTTTTGTTTTTCTGTCATTCAAGAAAAGGTTTTTTCTTAAGTTAAAAGACTTAGGATTTAATTTACTTTTTATCAAAAAGCTGTAGCAAATCTAGATAAAACTACTTCTTTGTTTAGCCAAAGGTAAAGGATCGAGGTAGAAAAAGAAACAACATTATTTGTTCACTATTTTAAGAAATATAAGTTAAACTTCAAGAATAGCATCAAAGGGGTTTGTCCTGGTTATAAACTCTGTATTCCCCTCCTTACCTGTTCTGACAGCACAGGTGTCACTATTTCTTGAAAAAATATGGATATTAAAGTAATTTAAAAATTTGTTTATGGATCCTAATTACAAGGAGTACCATCCTTAGAGGAAGTATAACCTGGCAGTAAGCCAAGATGCCTTAGAATGAAATCTTCTGGAGGGTTGCGCAGTGTCCCAAGAGGCCTCAATAATTTTTTGTAACGTATTATACCAACACTACCACCTATAGGAGTTCAGCAAAAGGGATACAGCATTTTACAAAGATGAGAAATAGAACAGAAATCAAGGCTCTTTGAGCATGGTCTGACCTTCCTCAGTATCCGGGATTTTGGGGAAAATCCTTAGCTATATCAGGAACTATTCAAGACCAATTCTTGCCTCATGAATCCAAACATTTCTATGGAGAATGATACTTTGAGAAAGGCAGCTCTTGTTTCATTGCAACACACTGTGCTAGAAATTTAAAATCCCTTGTTCTTCAGGTCTTAAGTGTGAGTGTGTGATTAAAATATAAGCCTCACAGACATCCACAGATCAGAGGCACATCTGCACAAAAACTTGGCCTAGTTTAATGTGCACGTTTCTATTTTTGGTTTATGTATAGGTGTACAGCAGTACCAGTATTTTAGCCTATGTGGAAGCTGGATTGCTTGCACAGATGCTGTATATATTTCATTGCTCTTTAGTAAGCTGCCGTTAGGCCAGCACAAACAGAACAGTCTAAAAATAGATGGAGGGAATTCAAAAGAAAATACGTCATTACTTGTGGTATCGTTCAGTCTTACTGGACTATGAGGGATTCTGTTTCCAGTCATCCACTATCATTGCTTACACTATTTCAAATTATTTACCTAAAGAAAGGAAATTGTGAAGCTGTAGCTTTGCAAAGTATTTACACTGAATAAATGTCAAGTTACCTTTCCTCATTTTATCACTTTCTTGTCAGTCATTGCCAAGCTGAGAGAGATGATCCATAAATAGCAGACAAGTATAAATTTGCATCTATAAAAGAAAGGAGTGCTAAACATTCCTGTCCTGGGTAGTAAAGAACTTAAAATTTTGTTTAAGCTCAGTGGATTTCAGTGAAGCTTAGCTACAGAAAAGCGATAGGCATAGTTGCTTAACACGCCATGGAATCCACTTTTCAATAAAATGCGTCATGCCAAAAATTACACCATGCCCATCCAATTTATCAGTGAGAAATAAATGTATTGAGAGTTGCTATGGCATCTATTTCATATTGTCTCATATCCTCACTGGCATTTTAATTTCCTCTTACAGGTAGCAAAAGCTTAAGTTTCTGAGGTGATACCTAGGAGATTTGCTCCAAATGCCCTGAGTTTCCATATTTATATCCCCCAAACTTGTTAGGACTTTCATTCTTGCTTTAACAAGAATATTTCAAGCTTAGTCCATTGGGGTTGTCCTCTCTGGAGGTAGTCAGATCATATCTGCAACCCTGACTTTCAAGTGTTTGGCCCAAGTAAGAAAACATATAGGACAAGGTCCTTGGTTGGCATGTTGGCCATGGAATGGAGAGGCCCCAGGAGCTTTACTTGCTCCATGGCTGTTGTAGTTAGTGACTGCCCTTCCCAGGTGGCTGGGGGTTTACAGTGCAGGCACTGATCAGAAAGAACATCCTGGTTATTAAAAAGAGGTTGGAGGCACCCAGGGAAACAGGGCGAGAATGCAATTGATTTCAATATTTAATCTGTAACTTCACTGCTCTCTTTTCTTTATCTCTGCTAGGGTAACTATGATACTTTCAAATGTGTTTTCTAGTTCAGGAGGTAAAATGGGGATCTTTTTAAAAACATGTGAATTGTGGAAGGAGGCAGCAAAATCTGTGGGGGAGTCAGGCAGCAAGACTTGGGGGTTGAGCTTAGATACATGGGCAAAACTCATAATAAAACATTAAAATAGAGAAGTAAAACTGACTTGCCCAGAACTGTTGAACAATACTTCCTGTCAACTCTGAGAAAAGCATTGACACAAAGCAACAGAATAGAAGGTTACTTATGGTCATCATATCTATGAAGGAGTCTTGAGTAGCTGCAGTTGACTGCAAGACATTGCAGAAACAAGTTTTCAAGCTACACATAAAACTATTTCTGCAAGATATCAGAGGAGTTCTCAGGAGTCTCTGCTATGAACTCCAAGCAGTAGTGTTTGGGAAGCTTTTCTTAATTAAAATTTCAGACAGAAGCAGGCAAAAAACCCCCAAAACCCCAAACAACCAAAACCCAAAGGCATGAAAGAGAAAGAAAACCACTGAAACAATTGTGTCTGCAAAGCCAGACATCCAAAAGGTCACAGTTCTTGGTTCTTCCCCAAGGTCCCTTGGGTGTTTAAACCTAGTATTTTCACAATCTTCTCTATATTAAACTTTGTAAACCACTTAAGACACTTAAAATTAACAGTGCCAGTGTCAATTTATCTGTCCTTGGAATTGGATGTTAAGCTTCAGGTTAACAAGTATTACTTCAAGTCGTAACCTGGATTGAAATGTTCTGATATGAAAAAGATAAAAATTAATAGGTTTACTCAAAATAATTATAAATGATCAGTAGAATAGTAATAATTATAACCTTGGAGACTCATAATTAAAGTTTACCATTGCCTAAAAATTATCTTCTCCTTTGCTTTTCCCATGATAGGAAAAGTATGGCTTTTTAGGCAAGGGGATAACTAACTAGCTCATCCTCTTGGGCCTTTGGCCAAATAATTATGTTGTGAATCTGAAATACCCACGTGTAGACATCACACACTGCATGATGGTATTGAAATAATTTTTGTACTTTTTCTTTTGAGAGAAGTTTATTTGAGCAAGCTTTTCTATTGGTGTGTTACAAGCTTGCAGAGCACATGAGGACCCTGGCCTTTGTGTCAATACTTAACAGAAGTAGCATGTTCTGCTTTTGGGGAAGTCGGTTGACACATTCTGCTTCTGGTCAGATGTCTGCAGGATCAGAGCTGAGTAAGCTTCTTTTCTTTTGTTTGGTTTTTGTGAGTTTTTTTTTCCCATGCATTGCCATAATTACAGTAGGTGGAAGGATGGTATACCAGCTCTGTGCATGCTTTGCCTTTTCATAAAAAAAGAAATACGGTTGTCAGTCCTTCTCAACCTACTTCTATCTAGATGGTAAGAATGAGTTTATCAAATACACAGTTTCCTTAAGGTCTCTAGAACTGGATTTAAAATTGAGTGTCAAATTCCACCCTTCCCAAACACATTGCGTGCTATTTAGTCTATTTGAAAATGTAAATGCACTATATTTATTTTACTGACCTCTAAACTTGCACCTTTGTAGGTGGGATGTTACAAAGTATGATTTTATTTCTGTGCTGATGGAAAACTGATCTGTTGGCCAGCCTTAATACCTTAGCATGATTTTGCAGCTGAATCTCAGCTACCAGCCAGGGACTTCACAAGTACCAAGAAAAGATCTGACAGACTGTCTGCCTGAGGGATACCCAGTGCCCTCTTACAAGACCCATTATACTGAAGTGTCCTAAATGTGACACTGTTGTCCTTTCTTGTAGCATTTTTTCTGTTTGCTAAGCAATGCCAGAACTGAATTGGCTTCCTAATAATGGACAAACTCAGTAAGGGACAGTCTGACTGATAGTAATGGATTTTTTGTGTGCATTCTAAGGAAGTGTTCCTGGAAAAGGAATGATCACAAAAAAATGCAAGCACTTTCTCAGTAACATGTGCTCCAAATTGTTCATAGGGAGTCTGGTTCGAGAACTGACACTAAACTCTGAATTTCGAGAGCAATCTAATTCTCAAGCAGCTTGCACAGCTTCATCTCCAAGGTCCACAGTTTCTGTGTAACTCTTTGCATAATAGAGGTGAGCAACAAAACAGGAATTTATTCCTAAATTTTCTTGGCAAGGACACCCTTCATACCAGCAGCTGGCATTGACATTAGGTACTGTGACACACGACTTGGTGGGCAAAAGGTAAGACCTTGTCATGCATCATCTACTCCACAGAAACAGTCTGTGCATGCCCTGATTCTCAACAACCAACTGAGAAAGAAAGCTGGGGCAGTCTGGCCCTATCTGGGCAGACGTCGGGGGACCCTTGTTTTGCTACAACTAAAAGCTCCCTGTGGTCATTTGATAACCAGCTGCTGGAGCATTGCACCTCATGCATATGGCAGAAATCGAATGAAACTGTAGCCTGAATTTTGTGTGTGGCAATGAAAAATGCTTAAGTGCCTGATGAAAGACTTAAAAGATGGTTCATGACCACAGTATTTGGTTTAACAAAATTACTGAGTTTTGATAGCTTCATTTTTAAATTGCAAAGAGCATCAACTTGTGGTGTGGGTTTGGTGAGGATGTTGTTTCCACCAGCTTTACATCTCTGTGAGGCCAATTACCTCTACGTGGCTAGGTTACTGCCTAATTTACACAAGAGTGAGGTCAGAACCAGGTAGCCTCTGGGGGTTAAATGGTGTATGCAGTAACTATCTGCTATTTTAAGTCATATGAGTCATATGTCTATACTGGCTGTGGTGCTATATGTGGCAATTAGTGAGGTCTTTAGCCCTGTTTATCTGTTGATACTAAGAGAATGCAGAAAGAATTAAAAGGTACTTTGAAATGGTACTAATTTGCTTGTTCCTCATTATTGCAGCTCATAAAGATGTTGATTTGCATACTAGATATATTTCTGATTTGTATTTTAAGGTTATTTCATTTCCTGTTATGCTTGCAATGCAAATTACCTTTGTAAACTGAAGAATACTCTGCCCTGTGAAAAAAGGCTAGAAGACATTCTTTTGGAAGGGCGGGCTGCAGGTAACATGTTACAATAGCTGTGTTTTTCTGTTGTCATTTTTTATTGTCAGTGAAAGCAAAAACTCTTCTTAAACCCCAGTGTGTAGCTCTCTGCTGCAGCCACCACAGCAAACTCTTCCAACAGCAGCTGAATTCTTTCAATGGAGTCTTTCACAAGACCAGCTCCAGGCAGACAGCAGGGGAAAAATAAGTTAGATCAATGGTCTCAAGTGGACTTCAACAGAGGAAAGAGGGTAGGATTAGACTAGGTAGAGTTTTGAGTGTTTGAGGGAAAAAGTATTAACCCCCCCAAACTGGGAATGAAACTATGCAGGCAATCTTAGTTGTAATTATTACTCTGCTCTTAACTGTAATGATGTTGGGATTTGTGTAGCGCTTTTGGTATGTGAATTGCTTATCAGATTGCTAATTATTTCATAACATAGACAGTTCCTAGCCTGAATGTGGCTGCAATAGAGTGCAAGGATCTTTCAACAATGTCACATACAGGCAGCTATTACAATTTTCATTTTTTTGAAAGATTATGACAGATTATGATTTTGTGACCACACCATAAATCTCTCTCTGTGTGTTTGCCTAATAATGTCAGAGCACTTTCAGCCAAATATGACAGAGCACTAGAGGTCCAAGTGATTCAAATTTCCCAAATATTTTAGGGAAAAAGAAGACTAAATTCAGGAAAGAGACTGAAATACTATTTCCACCAAGGGAAAGCCTGCAATGTTTCCTGTTTTCCATGGGATGCCAGAGAGTTTACATGCTACAGAGAGCTAAACATCAAGAAACTCTCCAGTCAGTTTTCACCTCCTTACACAGGAGAGATTCCAGTCCCAAGACAAAGAGTAATAGGAAACCAGATTTCATTGCTTGAGATGTGGTGGAGTAAGAATTACTTCTAGCTTTTGAAAACACAGTGATTTTGAAGCAGCTCCCCTCCTGTGAAAAAGCAGAGAGAGGCAAGGAGACAGAATTCAGCCTCCACTTTTTCAAACTTGCAGTAAATTACTTTCTTTGTCATCCAAAATGTGTTCATGAAAGGAACTGAGGCTCTGGAAAAATTAGCTGAAAAGACATTTTCCTGTTGGAACATGCAATTTAACTGAAACACATGCCGTTTTCAGTGCTATTGGATGTAAAGAAATAGTAAAACAAATGTCAGTAAGTCTGTGCCTTGTTTGCGTCAACATTTTTCTTTTGTTTGCAATACATTTTTTATTATATTATACAATAAGGGAAACGTATAGGAAAAACTCTAAATGTAATCAAAGCAGAACTTTTTTGAAAAGTCCAAAGGGGGTGAATTTAGATTTCATGAGAAAATGAGTTGTTTTTTCAGATTCAGAAGTAAAATATATTTCAGAAAGCTCTTATTTCCTGTAGATTACAATTTTAGTTTCTAGATGCAACCACTATCAACCATTATGACTCTAAGTAGCCTCCTTCCTTAGCACTCCAGCTAAAAACATGTCTAATTCTTTCTAAATAATTTATATCTTGTATTTAATGAATTTAATGGTGGAGGTCTAGCAAACTTTCTAGAATAAAGACTAACTTGATTGGTTTTATCTCTATGTTTGTGTGTTTTCTCCTGCCACTGGACATGAGTTGAAAAGGCTGTTTCCATTGATAAAAAGTGTATGCTAAGGGGGGAAAAAAATTGTATAGGAGTACAATTGCTAAATGTTGGGAATGGACCCTAGTATAGGATGACTAGTCAATTTTTAAAAATTTCTTATTTTTTCTCCTGAATTAAACACATACTTTGATAATAATGTCACTGTTAACCAGGATTTTGTTTCTCAGTACAATTCAAAGAATATTTCTGTACAAATCCATTCTTGTTTTCTTTCTTTAGATTTTCTTAAGAGTTGTAAGAGTGAGGGCCTCTTGTGAACAGAGTAAGACAGCAAAGACATTGGCATTCAATTTTTAATTATTTTTCATTTTTTTAATTGGATTTTGAAAATTTTGATGGAAGAAACCACAGTTACTAAGCCTACACTAAAAAGCAGTTTTAAAACTGCAAAATCTTGACAGGCTGAAATTTTCTTTGATTTGGGTTTGTGTATATATCACACAGTTGCAATGCTGGCACTGCAAGCCCCTGCAACCTTCTAAAAATCAAGCACTTTCAAATACAGTGATTACTCTTTCTTGAAGCTTTAAAAACCAGGTGCAATACCAATTTGCTCGATTTTTGTAGTGTCACATGAAAACTGAAATAATAAAAATGTGCTGAACTTCTCTACTAGAAAAGGATACTTTTTCACAGCAAAATGGTTTAAGCTCAGTTCAATATATTTAAAATTGAAGGAAGAAAATGTGCTATTAAGGGGAAATAATCTTATATTTGCCTGAAGTTTATGTGAGAAAATATGTAAAAACCAACTGGAAGTTTATAATTTTATGAGTCTGTGGATGAGCATTTTCTCCATCTGGGAGATTGTGTGAGAATGGAAAGGGAAAAATAATAACCTGTGGAACTGTAAAGTGTCCTGGAGATTTCATTCTCCCAGACAGTACATTAGTGCCAGAGGCTCCGCTTTTTCTCCTTTCTTTTTTACTAGGCCATTCCTGTCAACATCTCTGGGTTGCCCAGTTTTGGGGGAGAAATCAAGCTAAAATAAAGCAAGAAGGTGCTGAGACTAGGCAGTAATTCTGCAAACTAAACTGTAGTTATTTAAGAATTACCAAGTCAGTTGCATGAGTGTAGTCTGGCAAAGTGCAGCAGCAGCCACTGGCACAGGAGAGCCAGTTTGTACTGTGGGTATGAAGGGAGCTGGTTCACTTTTTCCACCTGTGAGCTGTGGAGAGCTGCGTGGGACACTGCCGGTCTGCCCTGATCTGAGTAACGACGGCTGGAAACTGTGAGATCTGATTTGGTACAAACCCCGTGCTCGCCCCCACTGTCACTTCATTACTTTATTAGTCACCCAGGGCTGCACTGCTGATGGGAGCCTTGTGCAGTGGTAGATTGGAGGTGCTTCGTGGTGCATGTTGAGTTGACCCTGAAAGGAACTGAGTGCTGTGGCCTTAATTCAGCCTAACACGTCAATATGTGCGTGAATTTAAATTTTCAGCTCCACTCACTGCTGGAGGGGATGGTAAAGGGCTTGCACCCTACATAAAACTTCAATGGCTTCAACTGTAAATGTAAAGGAAAAGTGGAATTTAGCTTGTTAAACACCTGAGAGGAGCTGGACTTCTAGGTGTCTTTCTGAACCAGAAGCCTAGACTAATAAAATGTATTGCACCTGCATATTTATAGTCTTGACCTTTACTGTTACCATCTAGCTTTTCCCACCTCCCCTGGCATTTTTTATTAAAGAAGGAATATTAGTCTGCTACAGCTTCCTACCCCAGAGGTGTGAAGGAAGTGTGAGTTTTACATGTGAAAACACACTGCACGGATGCTAGGACAAGTGTCACTGGTGGAAATGTGAGAGAGGTGAGGCAAAGTGACTTTATTGCATGGTTGCAGAGGTGGACAGCTTGTGAATTGATATTGAAGATTCACCACCTGACTCCCAGCACTGGGCAGGCATGCTCTGTGCAAATCGCTGGTCATAAATAATTATTAATAGTAATCTGCTGTAGCTACAGAGTTCAGATGTCAATATTAATGAAGTGAAACTACCAGCGCCTTTCGCTGTGAATTAAGTGTTGACCATGGCAGTTGATGTTAATCAGTTGTGAATAGCAGTGAGGTCAGATGCATGCAAATGGAAAAGATATTTCTCAACTATTGCTTATGGCTTTTTTGTCATCTATCTCGTTTCTTTCTAATGTTTACCTTTTGTCACCACCCAGCTGGTAGGTAGAGTGGTACCAATGGGTCTGTGCAGGAGCTCACGTGCCATAAAGAGCTGCTCCTGCTTTTGGAAAAGGATCAGTATCATCAAGAGTGTGCTCTGCAGTGAGGCAAGAGTGCAGGGTGGCATATTGGTGAGACAGAAATTGCATGTAAATTAGTTGAAGCGGGTTATTTTCTGGGAAGTTTGAACATGTGAAAATGTAGATCTCTTTGGATATACAGTTCAAGTAGCACAGAGAATTCCTGTAATAAAGAGAGAAATTATCTAACTCATTTTTACTAGGTAGTTTGTCAAAATCCACAGCAATCTGGGGTAAGATGAAAGATTTATGTTAGAATCAGGAATTTCCTTGCATGCAATCCTGCTTACTTACAATGAATATTCATGATGGCTTTGTTCATAATTCAGTCTTTTTTTCTAGCCTGCCCTCATCAGAGAGCATTTGGGTTTTCTCTTCATAGAATTTTCTCCTGGCCACATTTCCTGAGAGTGTTCTGGCTGTTTTCCTGAGGACCAACAAGAGTCATGGCTTGGATCAGGCTGTGCTGCTGCTGCAGTAGAAGTGACAGTGAGCGTTGAGAAATGAGTGCAGGAGCTGCATCTTTCTTAATTCCTCATGTAAATCATGTAATACTCTATAGCTTTCTGCTGCTTTGTTCCCAGCTCCTTTCGTGATTTCCTGTTTCACTTTCTGCCCTCCTTTATGACTCATGTACAGCTTTGTCTCGGGCAGTGGTAGACCTTATAGATTGTATTATGGCCGCATGAACACAGCAAGAGCAGTCTTAAATGGGACGTGACACTCTTGGGGAGCTTTGTTACAATCCTGCAAAAGCAGGTACTTAGTTCTGTGGGACAGCAACACCAACAAAAACAGTTCACCCAGAGAAAGCAGATGCAACAAAAAAACAGAAGGGAAAAAAAATGTGATATTGGGAAACCTGTCTGATCATTTAACCAAATGAGAGGGCGATTTTTCCAGGTTAACTGTGTGGGTGAGTGAGTGCCTGTATGGTTTGAAGAACTACAGGCATCAGCTAAGGCTTCAGGGGTCTGGGAAGTTGTATTTTGCCATCCTTCAACCTATTCTCACCTTCCCAAGGGCACAGTGGATCTATCTGACCTGCTATTATTGCAAACAGATGCTTTGGTTTCAAAGACATACATTTCCATCACCAATTGCTGGCACTATCTCAATTTTCTGATTGCAGGTGTGTTCAACTAATATAAAATTCATCCCTTCTAGATATGTTGCCCTGTGCAGCAACTTGATGTTTATATACTGATGTCTTGTATATTAGTGTTTTGCTTTTTCCTGTGATGAAATTCTAGGAGCAAATGCAGATGAACAACACCACTGCCTGCACAAGTTCCTTACAGATATTTGGGTGAAATCCTCATTCTCAGCAATTCTCTTTCCCAGAATCTCTTCTGTTCCCTCTGTGGAGAGCCTGACAAGCTGTAAGGAAGGCCAACTGGCCTTTCACCCTCTGGGCAAGCGGGTTCCTCAGTAAAGTTTGCCTTTTTTCCTCAAGGGTTCTGTGCTAGTGTTTCTTACACGTGTGTGTGTGGAGAGAAGGAAAGATGTCCTTTTGTGGCTGTCCCTGTACCAGGAGACACCACTGCTCCCCATGGACAAGAGCCTTCAGTCAGGCTAAACCTGGAAACAAGAAAACATCAGTGTTTTTTTTAAAGCACTGTATTTTAAGGAACTTGCCACACCAACCTGAGACTGCACTGGGAGGAGAAAAACCCAGGACACGCATAGCGTTATTGGAGTAGTTATTTTTGTGGGATTGAATTCTGTCCTCAGCCATAAGGTAGGACTGCCATCTGTGCTTGAGGTGCACAGAAGCCAACTTCAGCAAGGCTTCTTTGTTAAATAGCAGCAGAAATACCCATTCTAGTTTATAAGATTTCCCTTCCCTCAGAAAAAAATCAAACACAGACTGACAAGTCCTTAATCATCCTAGCTATTCTTCTTTAGAACATGGCTTTGAATGCCACCATCAGAGGCATCACAGACAAAAGCATTTTCTCATTTTCTCACAAAGGAGAATTTTTAGGCCCTGTGATACAAAAAGTTAAAAGTCTAGAAGAAATGTTTAAAGATATTGTCATTTCATTTGAATTGGCTTGGTCATGGCAAAAGGTTCTTCATTTTAGGAGATTTTAATTTCTATTTTAAGGATCAATTGAGCTTCTGAGACTTTGGCCCTTGAAGAAATCATCACCACAGGGAGCATTGTTCAAGGCTACGTACCTTACAAAAGCTTTGGGATCCCTATGGCTGCAAAGCACCAGCCCACCTTCAGTGATACTATCTGTTAAATTGAAAATTTCTCAATTTTAGCACAGTCAGATACATTGGAACACATCTGCATTTTTGTCTGCAATTTCCCACATAGTCTTGAAGCCAAATCCCATGTTTTATGAAGCAGAGTACAGGAGTCAGCGTGGTACAGAGGAGGGGCTATCTTTTTGTTCTCCTCTTCCTGGGACAGCATAGAGCTTGAATCAGTTCTTGGCATATTTTAGAGCATCCGAAAGGTATTGTTTATCTCACATCAGCTGGATCAGTGCCCTGCGCTCTGTTCTCAAACACTCCATGTTCAAACTGTTCTCCATCTCCTACCACAGACAATGCACCTGTTCTGAGTTAGGAACTTTATTATTTTTATACTGCTTGAGGATCCTTTTGTGGCAGGAAAACCCTTCCCTCATGCTAGGGCACAGAGGAGCACTAGTACAGAGGAGAAAGAATGTGGGGTTAGAGTGACCCTTCAGGTATGGTTATAAGCTGTAGTTCTCCAAGCAGGTATCTCAATCTTTATGGGGTGCATTGAAATCAGTGATGGTTGTATGTAAATATAGACTTCTGCCCTTCTTCCCAAAGTTAATATGTTCTTCATTTGATTATTTCAACTTCATAGTTTTCTTTTTTCAATTAACTGAATGATAATTGAACCAGAAAATGGCTGTGCTTTGAGTGCTTGGTTGATGGCTGCCATGGTCCTTTGGCTTTGCATAAAGTGACTTTTTCCAAAGCCTTTTGAATTGGACTATTTACTAGTGGCTGCAAAAGCTCAGGATTGAGGCAATTGGTCCCCCCTGCCTTAGTCTTCTTGTTTCTGAATGTTTCAATTAGTATTTGTCTGAACCATTTTTTCATTGTGAATTGTTTCAAATGAGTCTGTACGGTCCCACAGTCTCTTGCAAATCACTTTCATTTAGAACCACAGCTTTGGAAGGGCTTGTCCAGAGAGAACAAGAGCAAACAAGGGAAGAGAACTTTTCCTTCAGAACTTTCCCAGGTTGAGTTGAGTGTTAGCTGCCAAAGCATGTAATTTTAAGAACCTACAGAAACAATCAAAGCCTAGCTTAACTTTACAGTTAGATCCCAACCTTGCTAACAGCAGACTCAGGCATGAATGCCACATGTTGTTATGCTAAAGAGTTTGCTCAGGAGCTGCATTTCCATGCACTGACCCCTAAAAAATTCACTAGCGATCCCATCTGCTTCCTGCTGTGACAACATAACATTGTCTGAGGGAGCGAGAAGATGAGCTTACATTTCCTTGCCAGCACTTGAAAGCTGTTAGAGGAGACATGTGGAGAGATACGTGGGTCACATCTTGTAGTTCCATTCTCCTACACAAGATCAAGGAAGGTCTTTATGTACAGAGAAAAGCTTGAAACCCCCCCACCAATAAATTATCAACTGAGATTTCCCATTGATGTTACCTAAAAGAGTGCTTGGGTTCTGCATGACCTCCGCGGATGTGTAATTAAATTATAAATGTTGTGCTCTCTGGTGTTCTTCAAGGACAATGTGTTTGGGAACAATTAAGGGTACCCCAGAATATGTCAAAACTCTCCTCATAAGTTTGGAAGTCATGTAGACCTACTCCTAACAACTTTCTGTTGCCACATCACCTGTTCAGTGCAGCAGCATGGAACACTGCATGGGTTAATTGAACTTGGATTTTAGACCCGTGGCTTACTCTGCCATGGCTGCAGTAGTCAGAGCCTGAGCTAATTGCAATAAAGTTAGCAACATGGTGCTATTGCAGCATGAAATGCAGGCTCACCTTGAGAAAAGCTTGGCCAGAGGATATGTAATAAAGAATTTATTAAGCAAGTTTTTGTCCATCTGGTTACAAACTCTAATAGCTGTGATGTGAAGAAATAAGGCTCATGACAAACTGATTTCATTTAGGATACAAATAATTGGGAGATCTGAGGAATTACTGTTCTGAGACAACATGATCCTGTGAAGGCAGAAACATGATCATCTGTTGTGCCCTGGTTTGCTCCTTTTTAAACTCTCAAACTTATAAAGAAAAGGGACATCTTATCATATGATGTATAATTTATAAGCATTTAAATAAGTTTTATTAATAGAAATGATTTAGCAATGTATACAATTTAAAATGTTTCTATGCATTAGATGTTTAGTTGTGCTTATCTTTCCTCTGTAACTATGTTTTTCCTTTATCAAAACCATACTGGTAATCCTAGGAACAGGAATCTTGGTCTGTTGTGAAGTGCTTTGCATGCTGATGGACTGTTCTAATTGGTTGACAAACTCTAATTTTGTTTCTTTCCAAGAAAAAGACAAATTGCAAAAGCAACTCTTTAATAAACAAAACCTTCTTTCTTCTGTAGCCTTCTATCACAGGAGACGACAAGCTTTTTTCTGCACAGGCCTCTAGAGAGAGCACAGAGGCTGGCTGACATTGGGTGGTAATAATGATCCCAAAGGGTAAAATGTGAAGCCGTCTTGCCAAACTTTGCCAGTAGCACTGTGATTCACAAAAGACTTGCCAGGGAAGAAGAGGCAGTTTCCTGTTCCCAATGGAGCTACAGGAGATGCCCTGGTAAGTGTATTAACTGTTTGGTTTTGCTGGGCTTTTTCTTGTCCTGCAAATGCTGCCAACCGCAAATTCCATATGGTGCCTGGGAAGTGTAAGTATTTATACCAGGCTGAAAGTCACTTCACTGACCATAAACCTCTTCCACTTCTGGATCTTGCTGACTGTTAAAGAGCCCAAATTGTGTTTATAAGTACAACAGCTATAGGACTGATAGCTTTTTAATAATGCAAGCATTATAACTTCAGGTATTCTTTAAGCCACAGGAGCAGATGATTTCATTCAAGAAAAACCTTGGGGTTTTCCATGGCAGAGAAGAAAAAGAAGAGAAACTCAATAAAAGTATAGCAGAACTGTAATTGTTCTAAACCAGAATATTTTCCAAGAGGCATCAGTGTTTTTTGAGGCATACTCAAGCTTAGCAGAGCCCTTTGGAATGTACTTTATCATGAGATTGCAGCTTTATTGAGGTCTTTGTCCAAAAATTAAGATAAGCCAGAACATATTTTTCCTTTAGTTTCTTTTAGATTATTTTCCAGTATTCTTCACCCAGATTGCTTCATTAGGCAGGTTGTTTTGTCATAAGCACTCACCCCTGAAGGATTTCAGCAGCAAAGTGGGAACCTCCTGCATAAAGAAAATAAGTGAAATAAATGTTTTTTCTTACTTGCCTGTGTCCTTTTCTTCTATAACAGAGGAAGCAATTCAGAAGTACAAGTTCAAGACATAACTTGAAACAGAAACAACCAGTATCTGCACCTTATTGAAAACCATGCTATTTTAAAACTTCCTAGCTAGGCACTTACTTGTGTAATTTGTGCATCAAAATATTATGGTATGTTAGTTTCCAAAAGGAGAAAGCACGCAGCAGTCCTCTGGTATGACTCTGCTGGAGAGGAGGAGTAAAGGGGAGTTTATGATGATTGCCATGGGAAGATGGGGGTGCACAATTACCCCCAGTGCTACTCAAAAGGATTGAAATTATGTATGGAGACATCATGGAGCAGGGGAGATCAGAAATGCACTTCCTAGGAGGCTGATGAAAACACATGCAGAGAAAATGATTCACTGCAAAAGTCACTGATATAAGCTGGGAAGAGTGGTGGGTTTTTTCTCCTCAGGGTCACTGCAGCCTATTGAAAGCACAGTGCACGTGTACGCACAAACATGCAAGAAGTCCAGTTATCCTGCACCTATCGTTCTTCTCTGTCTTTCGTCTAAAATTGCCAAGGCCGTTGTCAGTGCCACTCCAGGCTGTGAACCACTTTGAAAATAATGAAGGAAACTTTAGACGTGGCGCAGCTCCCTAGGGCGGTGCATTGAAGGTTTAACGCATTCCTGGCAGCCGCCTTTCTGGAGAGACACAGGGTGTTCTCCTCGTAGCTGAAGTTTCTCAAGGACTGTGGCTTCAAGCCAGGTCACTGTGCTGGAGTTTTGATAAGAACAGACAAAGCTAGATCAGCATTTGCCCAGATGGGACTGAGTCTCTTGCCAGCTAGAGATCGTAGAAAGCCTTATTCGTGGATGCTGCCAAGATCAAACTGATTTTCTGAAGAATACAGGACTACTTCTAAGCTAGAGATTTATCTAGTATTGCTGTGTTGGTGCTGTGGAGCTCTAAAACTCTTGCTTTTTTCATATTGTAGAGCTATTGCAATCTGATATGTAATCCAAGTCAAGCAGTAACATAGCTATGCTTAGTCACTGGGATAGAAAAATGCCAAATCTAACAGGCTGAGAAAGTCTACAAGCTGTGTCTTTGTTTTGATTTTATTTTAAAAGCTGAATTACTGATAAATCCAAGAAACCTGTGTTTTAGAGTGCGTTCTGAAGCCATTTTTACTGAAAAAAAGACGTAGAGTAACTAATTCAACCATGTCCTTTTCAATAGAGTCTTTCTATCCCCATGTGGAAGAATCTTGCTGATTGTTCCAGTCATTTTCTAATTTTGTTGAAAACAATTATGCTTGCAAGCTAGAGAGGTGTTTAGCGAAAACATTTCCAACTGCCAGATGCCTGATAATTGATACTTTCCAACATCTTTCCTTCTTGGTGAATTGACCCATGCAGAGGGTTTGAAAGAGTGGAGTAACTAGGTGTAAATAAAGTACTGTGTCAGGAAGGATGGGGGCAAAGTAATTTTTCATATATGCTGGTTTGACGTGAAAAGGAATGTCTTTCTCACACAGTATAGCCTAGGTAGAGCAGTAAAAAATAGGCTTCAATTGCGGTATGAGAACTTAATTAATTAATTAAGGTTAATTAATTAATTAATTTAGGTGCTGAGAAAGAACTTCTAACAGGTGAATCACTAGAACAGATCAATTGCAAATGTTATGGAGACTGTCAGAAACTTTTAAGAACAGGTCAGGTAAGCATCAGGAAAAAAGTGAAGTTAAGCTGCATTTGGGACTGATTTGCTGTCTTTAAATTACTTTCAGCGCTTTTTCAATGGCTTGTTGCTTGGCATGGCAAGAAGGTGATAAAAATGAACTTTTGTTTACATTAAAAAACCGTAACAGCAATTTTTCAACCAAAAAAAACAAACTGTGAGAGACAGTATTTTAATCTAATTAATGCTATTTAATAAATAGTTAAACAAGCACAAATATGTTTGTGGGAGCAGGGAGGCATATCGGAGGGAGAGAGAACGGGGCCTGTAATGTACTTAGTACATGGTACCAATTTAGAGAAAAGTTTCATCTTGTCTGGCTTTCCCCTTAAATTATAGCAGGGAAATACACCAGCAGCACCACAAACCCAAACAATCTACCAAGCTTCCCATTCTATTCCATGGCACAGACAGAACAAAAAGTAATGGCAGAGCTTTGCCATGTCACGAACCGGCCAGAGGGAAACAGGTATATTGTGTCCACAGGAGATTCCTTAATTTCTAACTGTGTTAATCTAGAGAAAGATTTAACTGGTGCCTTTCAGATCCCATCTGCTCTGGCAGACCCACAGACAGGCCTGGGGACCAAACTTTCCATAGCTGCTGCAATTTACAGAATGGGCTTTATAGAGCTAGAATTGCCATGTTGCTGCTACAGCCATGTCTGTGCAAATACAAGGGAGTGTTCAGAATAAAGCCATTTAGCCTTGATCCACATTGCCCATGTGGTATCTCAACCAAGGGATGTGGGCTGTTTGGGGGCCTTTTGCATTAGTGGGATCTCCCCCCTCTGAAAAATTCTCAATGATTTCTTTTAATACACTTTCTTGAAATACATGCTTTTAAATATTGAATATTCAGCAGTGACTTTTTGCTCATTTGCCTTTCAAGCTTTCTCTGCAAGTCTCATTGGCATTTATTGCAGAAAGATGTTAAACTTATATCATGGAGGAAACCAGTTTAAAGCTTACTGGAAAAGAGCTGATCTCTCTCCTTTAGTTTTGGTATTCACCTAAGTAAGCATAATCTGTTGGTTGCAAGATTAAAGTACATCCATAGAAAACTATCTTCACTAAAATACGTACAAAGCATCACAACAAACTGAATGCCCTACCCAGTACTTGAGCTAATATTTTCCTGTTGAGTTGAGAATACTCTATTGGGAAAATAGGAAGAAAAAAAATAAGTATTTTGGTATTTCTGGTGGCAAAATATACTATTGCATTTTTTTTGTCTTGAAATTTCTGTTAGGAGCAACCACATCTCATGACTGCCACAGTCAGGGCAA
The DNA here is from genome assembly GCA_013400915.1 of Pardalotus punctatus. NCBI lineage: Eukaryota > Metazoa > Chordata > Aves > Passeriformes > Pardalotidae > Pardalotus > Pardalotus punctatus. The sequence continues at coordinate 339,864 of VZTX01017547.1, read as the reverse complement.
TGTAAGCGATCCTGACAGTAAACAGCTGGTGTGATCTTATCACATGTATTTGTGTAACAGCAAAACAACGCCTCTCTTGGTATTCATATCGATATTCTCCTTGACTTCCATTGCCTCCCAAGAACAACTCATGCAGCCCCGATGTGCCTTGAACTTATGGTAATATGCAGTAAAGCAGAAAATTACACTCATGATTAACTTCTTAGCTAATAAAATGCAAACAGGTTAGTTTACATTTAATTCTGAAAGAAGAGCTGTTTAGCCAGAAATATTGCCTATAAATTGAACCGTGCTGTCTTCAGTTTAGGAGGCTGAAATGTGACCTTTTTTGCATGCAAGGGTTTTGGGACAGTGTCTGCTGAGGGTGGTCTGGCATCTGGACCTACTATTGTTTCCACTGCCTGAGAGCTTTCCTCTTATAGACCGAGTAACCTCAGCCTTGAACTTTGTTTATACCACAGGAGTCATGTTCTCTGTGACTCATAGAGCCGTTGGCAAACAAAAATATTTAGCCTTTTTTGAAGGGTGAAGAGGCTTTAAAGCAATGCTGAACTGAGAAGACACTCAGGAGAAAAAGGAGAGGAGAAAACTTTGGAAGAAAGCTGCTCACATGGACCCCTGGTTAAAGACAGAGGATCTTAGATATTGTTCAGCAGCTGGATGAAGTGAAGGAAAATAGACAGAAATCTTGGAAGCAGGGGTGAAAATTCATAAATAAACCCCTGTGGTTTACAGGGCAGAAGAGAGTTTCCAGGTGCCTGATCCCTGAACACAGACCATCCACACCAGACATAAGGTCTCTGGATCTGGCCTGCCCTCAGAGCACATAGTAGGATGCTGAAGTTCCTCAGACTGTTTTTCCACTTCCCCAAGTCTCCTCAGTAGATGTCAGACAGGTCTCAGTGAATAATATAAGACAGATTTTAAGAGCCATCACTAATCTGAAATTGCTTGTTGTGTACCTCTATCTCCTCCTGCTCAAAAATAGTAAAAACTCTAGAAAACTTATAGGAAAGGCAACATAAAACATCTTTGCTGCTATTAAAATCATTCTTCCAGTGTTTATGTGACCCAAACAATAAAACCTGTGAAAAGCTGGTAATTTACTCTAATCAGGCTGTCCTGTAAATAGGGAGAAGAGTGAAAGGTAAGTACTTAGGCGAGTGCAGATCAAAACAATGCTGGGGAAACAGAGAGAAATGAAAAGCAATGAATCAGAAAAACACTGCTTTATCATCCCAGGCACCCACGTTCTTGATCAAAGCTTGCTGCCATCTGATGTGGAAAGAGAAGGGAGGACACAGGGAATCAGCCAGGCTGTGAGGGGCAGTTTGTGGTTTCCCCAGGAGTGGGAGGTGTTTCTGTATAAATCACAGCCAAAGGGATTTGTGCCTCCTTACCCACAGAATGACAGAGGAGATTCCCCTCCCACATTCCCAGGCCGAGGATGCTCCTGGGAGCATTCACAGAGCCATGTAGCCCAGGTCCCTTAACACAACTGCTGGGAGTCCTGGGGAAGCTTGTCTCCAGTATGGGGGGACAGCCAAGCAGGAAAAAGCTATCAGTGGAGAAAGTGTTGGAGTCCTTGACAGTTCTTTTCCCCTTGCAAGCCCCTGGAGAGCAGGGCTGGAAGAGTTGCCTTCTCTGCTTGGGGTATCTGCAATATCCTCACCTCCTTCCTGGGCCTGCGAGTGCCGTTCTGCCTCAAAGGAGTGTAGAGCATACAGAGGACAGTCAATCTTCTTGTGGGGGGAAGCATGGAGATGGGACAAAGGAAGAGGTAAGAGGCTGACAAAGATCCCATTAAGAAGACTGTGTTAAAGGTCTTGTGGATGCATGTGCTGCAGACATCATAGTTTTCTGAAAGAACTGGGAAGGTGGTCAGATTTCCACTGCTGTCTTTCCACAGTGTCCCAGAACTACTGTGACACTTTAGCAGCTCCTGCATTGAAATTCACGTTCTTCTCTTTTGCAAGAAAAATTCAATAAATAGCATTACAGTCCTATAAAAAATGCTGTAGTATCAGAAGATATTGGAACACTGCAGATGTGGGATAAGGCTAACTCAAAATAGACCAGAATTGGTGTTGACTGTGAAATTCATGTGCTCATGCAACCAATTAACACAACATGATATTAGTAATATTATTGTCAGATTAGTTTCAGTCTAGCTTATCTAGCAATTCCAGCCAGAGCTGTATAAACCTGGCTTTCCTTGCCACGCTGTTGAATAATAAGCACTGAGTGGCTGACATCTGTTCGTACACTTACCGTGTTCCATGCTGATTAGCTTTTTCCACAGGTAGGGAAAATAAAGTCTTGGGGGCCCCAGGGCTTAGTGGGGCTCTGTGGTAGAGCCCTGTAAGGCATAATAGAAAGTAATTTACTGACAGAGACCTATTCTCAGTCACAGCAGTTGGTTGAAGTGTTAGTTTTTATTCACTAAGGATCTGGCTGTGAGACCTGGTTTGGCACTGTTATCCTATATTTACGCTAGCATAGGCCAGCTGGAAATCACCAAGGATGTGGGGTGTGGTTCCTCACAGGGAACACTCTGACACACATGTTGGTTTAGTGTTTTCTTATTGGGAGAGTGAACACATTCACAAGTGGAATGGAACAGCAAATTAAGAGTCACCTTTTGGCAAGAAAGCTGCTATTACCATAAACCAACATGATTTATATACCAATTCTTTTTTTTTATTGGCATCTCAGAGTTGCAGTGACATTATTTGAGCTGAGAATTTCCTGAGGACAGCACGTAAATGCTCACAAATACAAGACTCCTTTCCTTTTGTGTTCAATTTAAGCAGATTTTAAAAAATATATTTTTAGCCTTGTGACAGGGAAAATAATCTCAGTGTATGTATGTGCTTTTCATCATACACAACTTAAGATGGTCTATTATTCTCAGTAATTCAGAGACATAATTTCACTGTCATTAACTGAAGAAATTTGTCTTCAAATGAAATTTTAAAAAGAAGCTGGAAATACGGTTTTCTGGTAGCAAATTTAGTTATTTATTTCTGAGCAATGGACTTTACAGCATGAGCCATGCTTTTACTGTGTCCTGCCTTTTACGCTTCCTTGCTGGAATTGGAGACATCCCCCACACTGCCTTCTACCTAAAACTTACTGGAAGCATCACATAAAGGAGAGAAGAAAGCCTATTTGCTGCACTGTGTCTATTACAGAGTGAAGATGCTGGAGTGCCTCATATCTGAATTAAGTTCTGGTTCATGCAGAAGCCCAGCGCAAAGGCTGATGGTGCTGCAACAGCCGAGATCTGTTGGTGTGTCAGAGCTTACAGATATTCCTTTATTGATCTTTAACAGGAGTTCTTGCCCCTGATATTCCCTGAGCCTAAGGTGCTCTGTTACATTGGTCAATTCCATCCCCAGCTCCTCTCCCAAAGGGTGGTTTGGGTTCAGATGCACATGTTTTGAAATGGAATTGTGAGCACCTTGAATGCAGCTGATGAGGTAGTTGTCTGCTTGAAATTTAAATTGCATCTTCCCCTGTTCATTTTTTGCCCAAGTGCCATTCAAAAGCCAGCATTAAGATTACGATGCAGTTTCAGATTCTGTTTCTGCAAGCTCCTGATGCTCAGATACAGGCAAATCTGAGGAAATTCAGGACACAGCAACACAAATGATTAGAGGGGCTGATGTGATTGCTTACAAGGAAAGATGAAAATGTGTAATGCACCTAACTTGGCTAAACAGCAGCTGGCTCAAGGGCCAGATGAAGAAAAATGAGAGGAATCAGTGTGGGCATATGCAATGAGACAAACCCGGAGGTAGGAAGCATTTTGGCTGAATAGCTGCCAGAGTTATGAAGAGAAAGATCTAGGTGATCAGCAAGTCCCAACCTTTTTCATACCAGGAATTTCTAGCATCTCAGTCTTCTCTCCTGGGAGGAACATGCTGGAAAAAGAAAACAGGCTAAATAAGAACAGCAGACAGGTTGCAACCCAGACTGTTCCAGATTGTATAGTTTATGTATTAGATGTAAGATGATTTTCAAAGAAAATGGTGGAAACTCCATGAAATATAGACAGGCCGGTGAGCCAGTGAATGCTCCACAGGGGTCAATTAGGAAACTGTAAGACGATGTATTAGAATGTTTTTTAGATTTGATCCCTTTCTAAATGGTAACATTTATGCCTCAATACACTCAGCAAACAAAAAGAAGTTAAAAATAAAATCCAAAGGCATAATTATTTCCAGTTGTATTTACTTTCCATCTAATTTCAATGATCAGACAGTGAAGTTGGTAGCTTTTTTCTGTCTTAATCCATGGGTCAGTGAATGAACCAGTCTTAAATTCCAGGGCTAGGTTTGTACCACGTGGATTTCACACGGATTAGTGAGCTGTTCCTATGACAGAATTTGCAATTTTCTAAAAATTTCTTTCTCACTTTTTAAATACTTTTGGGTATTATTCAGCCAATTCAGCTTTCCAAGGTAACCAAATGATCAGGATACTTAAGTCATAGGAATGGAGGTAAGAGTAACATTAATCCAAAGAACACCATGGGTACCCACTCTCTATTAAGTCTTGTCCAACAGTTGTTTTCAGTCTGTGCAGGCTGTACAACACTGTGATATTGTGTGTAAATTCTGTCCTATTTCCAATTACCACATCTTCTAGTATCTTTTGCCTTTGTTCTAGTACCTAGGGATATTGCTGGTCCAGCAATATCCATACTTACTTTTTCACCCTCTCTGAAGTTGTCTGCTGCAAAGTTACAGGTAATTTACAAACCACATGAACAGCTACGTAGAAGTCTAATACAAAATTGTTACTGTGCTTGTCAAGTTGTGATAATGGGATTATGAGCCCAAGAGACAAGGACCTAGACATGTTTTTGTCTTTTGTACACTTATAAAACCTGGTGCTACTTCCCTCATTTTCCTGCTTAAAATCCAGTGAGATTAGGAGAGGTGTAATTTCTTTTTTCTCCACTCCTACAGTGCTTTTTGGGAAACTCTGCTGTAGTAATGATTCACGCTGACTAACAGATTAGCATTTTTTGATGAGTTTCAGAAAGCAGTCGTTTCTTTTTCTGCAATTTTGTGGATTCTGTTAACAAAGTCATTTAAAAGTTTAATAAATTTAGCATCAGGAACATTACCTCTAGGATTCTGTCTGTCTAACATCAGTCACACCAGCCTGGAGAGAATCTGTCAACAGAACACTGAAGAGTTAAATTCTCTTGTTGTTTATGTGTTTGTTCCTATTGAAAACAGTAGTTGTGTGGAAGTAATAGAGCAGTACTTGGCCTGAAGCCTTTCTCAACAGCCAAAAAGTGCTGCATTATCTGGATTTTTCTCTTGAAGAGAAAAAACCTCCAGGAGAAAACTCTGTACTGGATGTTCTTGAAATGAATGAATAATGCTGTAAACAAACTTATAATTAACCCATCTTATCTAAAATGAGTGTCTTCCTAAAATGTGCTTAACCTTGCTGGGATAATGGTGTTTATAACTGAACTGTGGTAGACAGCTCTGATCTGAAGCACTGTAATAAGGAGAGAATTTGTAAGAGGAAACCTACAAGATGAAAAAGAAGTGGTAGATGAGTGAGAGAGTGGAGGCTAAAATCAGAATAAGACAGTTAATTTCTTTGCCCTGTCTTCCTGCTTGTTTTTTTCTGAGGGGTGGGGTGAGGGAGTACTTACCAGGCAGGGCTCACTTTGAGGTCTTAAATCCCTAAATAAATGTCTTAGGAATTGTCAAGGAATTGATCCCTGCCTGGAAAACAGTGCCAAAGATATTCGTCAAAGGGGCAGGTGAAGAAACTGGGGTGTCTCATTTGGTTGGTTTGTTGTATTTTTTGTGGGTTTTTTAGCATCTCCTGTGAACAATCTGAGTGGGGACTTTATTATTAATAATTTGTATTTCATCCCATGTCACTTGCACATATGTTTTTGAAATAAGAGAGATGAAGTAAAATTGTTTTAATCTTTTCCTTTACTGTGGTGTATTTAGATGAAAGAATCTGCAGTAATCACCATTAGGCATCTGGCTAGGTCCACAGAGGGGGCACATGCCTGATTTTGCTTGTTTTCCATAAATGTTCTTGGATTTTTCCCTTTGCCTTCAAAGATATTAAGTTTACAGCACTGTGCCTCGAGCTCTGTTTATTGAATTTCATACTAGGATGAGTGAGAAGGGGTTAATATACTCTTTTTTTTTGTCTCTCTCTATGGGCTCTTCCCTGAGCTGCTTGGTACAACTCACACAGCTGGCAGTGGCTGGAATGTCCAACACTGCCGCTGCACATTCACATGTCTGACTGAGCAAGTGGAAACAGGTATTCCTGGAGAACTGACAACTCTCTCCTTGTATTTTATCTTTGTTCCCAACAGCTATCAAGGAGGACTGAAACAAAGGTCATTTACAAATCAAATTTAAAGGGCCTGTTTTAAAACAGGAAATAGGGCAAGTTCTGTTCTCTTTTCAGTGTGTGTGTGCATGTGTGCACAGAGGAGTTAAATCAGATTACCTAAAAGGAGAACATGCCATGGATTTAGTTTCAGCAAGGTAATTTTCTGTGTGGAACTCCTCCTTCTAAGCATGGTCTCTTCTGTCTGAATTTTGTTCTGTTTAACTTTAAATCTCTGGTGAGAACGTTGAAGGACTTTTGCCTTGATTTATTGTTCCCTTTGAATTGTTTAGTTTCAAGTGAGTTGGGAGATTAAGAGCATACTTAAAGGAGGTTAATCGTAGTGACTTCTGTGGCCTGTGTGATTCCACATTGCTGGCTTTCATTTCAGCCCTGCAGACTGGCTGTAACTTGGACTTGGAATGTCAAGATTGTGCTCGGGAAGAGCTTAGGATAGAATAGGATAAGCCTGCGTGGTCCTGGATATGGTTGATTTACCCACATCACCAGGAACAGAAAGGTCAGCCTGTGACTCTCTATTGTCAGTTGTCAGGCTCCACCTCAGGGAGTTCCTGACACCGCTCATCCTCAGTCTGTACCTGGGTGTATGCTCCTGTATAAGCATCAGAGTGAGCTGGTTTGACCTGGAGAACAACTTCAGACTTGGGCTTGACTTGCAGTGTAAACATACCTTTAGAGGCATTATAAGAAACAGCAATCCATGCTCAGAATGGCCTCAGAAACTGCAGAAACTTGTACCAACCCTAAATACAAATCTTAAAAAATACTGGCTAAATACTTACAAAGTCATTGACATGAAGGGTGTGTGAGGGATGTGTTCAGTTGAGATTAGACTGATTAAGAGTGATTTAATTTCAATAGCTATGGATTCAAGTTGCTAATCCATAAAATATTTAGGACTGAAATGCCTAAAAGTGCAAATATAAACGTATTTAAATATTTATAACATTGCAAAAAAACCCAACCCACGAACACCCTATGTCCATCTTCGGAGTTTAACTGTATCTCTAAATCTAAGCCCTCAGATGTTCCAGAAATGAGAGCTGTGTAAATGTCCTGCAAACTGACAGGTTGGTAGGTAAGGGAAGATTGGAGAGTTGGGAAAAACTTGAGATAGCCCAACAGTGAAATTGTAGTAGTGAATTTCTATCTGTGTTCTTTACCAGCCAGGGATGTAGCAACAGCATCTTTATGGTGCCCTGTAAGGTTACCAATGGCAAAAGACACCATGCTATGAGAACTGTCATGAAAGTATTAAAATCTGCTGTGGGTAAAAAACAAAATACAGAAGAGAAAAATGATGAAAGAAAATCTCCTGAAAACACTTTCCTCCCCTCCTCAGTTTAGAAAGTTACTTTTTCAGCACTCTAACATTTCTCAAATGAATATACTGATATCTCATCTATGTGTTATTTCTCTTCAGTAGTGTTCTAGGACACTAAAGTTAGCTCATATCATCTTGTGTGAAAAAACCCAGCCCACTATAGAATTCAATAAAACTGCCTGTATTTTAATTTATTTAAAGTAAGTTAAGTTATTTAAAGTAAGTAAAGTTACGACATTTGGAGATTTTGGTTTTAGGTTTTTTTCTTGCATAAGCCAACATAAGAGCAGGAATAGAAATGTTCGTATTTTTACATTGGAAAATATTAATTTATGTTTGTATGTATTTCAAAGGTGAAAGAATACTGAAGCCTCATTTAGACTTCATTTAACTAACAGCATGTTCATTAAGTTCTATAAAAGTAGAGTTTGCCCAAAAGGCGATGACAGCAGCAGTGGATGAGGCGTCTTAAGAGTCTTCTACAGGCATCTTCCACTAAGTCGATGGCAATGAAAGATAAAATTTCTGCCTCCTTTTTTGGTGAGCATATGCACCTCTTCTGGTGCACATAAGTAGTTTGATATTAACCTGCAGAGATCTCCCAGGCAGCAAAAATGGAGATGCCAACATCCAGCAGCCCTGATGTGAGGAACCAATGTGGAATATTTATCTTAGTTTTAATATTGCATCTGTGGAACCGTACCTAGGTAATTCACTTTGAAAAAATGTGACCTGACCTGCCTTCTCTCATAATTTGTCTGTATAAGGAGGCCACTGCTGTTTCATTGCTTGTTCAGTTTTTGTATGATGTAGTCATAATGTGACTGCAGTCATGTAAGCTGGTTTTGTGGGGGCAAGGATGTATCTATACAAGGAGATTTAAGTGCTTGTGCAGAGTTTTACACGTGCAGGTTAACATGCCTCATTTTGACTTGGACGTTCATTATAGCTCATGAGATGTTCACAAGAACAGATGACTCAATCCAACTGGCAACATTTTCTGATTTTATTTTTTTTAAGTTCCGTTTCACTGTAAGTGCTGCTGAAGGAGTATTGTGTAGGTGGAATTACTTAAAGGTTAGTAAGGGTGATGTCACCTAATGGGACTGTTTGTTTGGACTCAACAGGATAGCTAAGCAGTAAAGTATGTCTGATTCCGTTCTTCAAGCAAAACTGATGTGAAAAAGTTCCCAAATACAGAATACTTCACACAACACATGGAAAAGATTAACAGTAACAGAACTGTCCTGAGATAAGAGAACCAATTTTATTTATGTACAAAACATTATGTTTATCCACACTTACCCAAACTGATCACTTTTACTCCCAGGAACAATTGCATAAAGGTGTTTTGATTTTGTTTTTCTTTTCCCAAAAACACAGGAATTAAGATGTTTTCAATTAATTGGTGCCCTAACTCACTGTTAAAAAAGTAATGGCGATTCTCTGAGAAAGACCTTAAAAAAAGATTTAATTTTTCCTTGCAAGTTTGTAGCCCCTTTGCTGCTATTGTTATTGCTCTTTTTATGTGTCAGTGTAAATTTTAATGGAGACCATCCCTTAATCAAATCCCAGGCAAGTGTCTGTTTGGGGACAAATACACAAATGGTGGAGATAGGTTCTCTTCTCTTTACTGAAAGGTTAAGTAAGATGGAAGAGATAAGCAACAAAAATATGAAAAGGAATAAAGTATATTTGAGAGCTGAAAAAAGAGGAAGAGGAGAGGTAGGTGAGAAAGTAGACATGAGTATAAAAGAAGGAAAATAATCTGAGAGGAAGGAACTGACAAGCCTCAAGGGAAGTAATCTTTGACACTGAGAAAGTTATCATTTTCAGTATGATTATTCTGAGACTAGTATCTGAGGCTTAGAGAGTCCCAAGTGTGTGAGCTGAGATGTTCTGTGGTTGGGTTTCTCATGAGGGGTGGGTATTGCTCCGTGCAGGATACTGCCCTCAGCTGGGTGAAATATATGTCAGAAGTGTACGGGTTGTACCAAACATGCATCTTGAGCTACTGGAAACCACTCGTTGCTAAATTTCCTTTATATTCTGAAAATGACCTACTGGAAAAAATAATACACTGTGATGCAAAGTTGAATAAAGCCTCTTGATGAAAGTAATCTTACTGCTAGGCTATGGAAATGAAATGAGGAGAAAAACCTCCCAAACTAGCTTCAGTTAAGAAAATATAGCTATCATTTTTCCAAATTCAGATAGAAGTTTTCTTTATTCTTGATAAGACTGAATTTTTTTCCCAGACAACATGTTATTAAGGTGAGCTGCAACTACACAGTCTACTGCTTCCATCCATGTCAAAGACTTATGTCTCTGAGGTACTCTGACAACAGCCTGGGGCTTTTACCTGGGAGTAAAATGATAGAAGAAAATTATATTTCAGGGTATCAAAGCAGAGAAATAAAATATTGAATGCATCTATGCAAAGTTACACAAAACCTGCAAACTTTTGGCAGTCCAATGAATGAACACTTTGATAGGACAACAGGAGAGCTTTATTTGCAAGATTATATTTAGGATGTGCAATTTTTCACCAGGGGTTAATCATCAAATTGGTCAAGATTTCTTTGCTACTTTGCTTGCACACCAAGCTTCTGTGATTCAGCACAGAAAATCTAAAAATTATTGACATAAGCCTACTGTTTGCAGAATCATTTCCTTGAGTATAATCGATGATGCAGTCATGCTCTCAATTCACACATGGCGACTGAGGTGGCAGACTGACAGTGAAGCTGATGTATATGAAGATTGATCTTTTTCCACTCTTTGCTCTTCATTTTCGAATAGCCATGTTGATATGTTGTTTTGCTTGACTACTGATATCTACCTGTGTCTCAGAGTGGGGGGGACAGTGCAGATCTGCTCATCTCTGACAAGAAGAGAAGGGGGATTGCATTTCAGGGGACAGAACCATTTCACTGCTCTGAGGCGCACTAAAATCACACTCTTTTGCTACATCCCTGTGGCGTCCTCTCCCTGCCTTAGCTGCTTGGTATTCTGGTAACTTACCCTCACTCTTGGTTTTTACATGAACCTATCTCTGTGTAACTTTGGACAATTTTTTTTTTTTTTTTTTTTTGTAAGCCCTTCACTATTTTAATCCTTCCTGTAACTGGTGAGGGTATTTCCTTTATGGACATAGTTTTCCAGGCATCTAAAACTGTAGTGATATAGTGCAAAAATAGGTTTTTTATCTTGAAGTTACAGAGTATTCATCATTACTTAAAGGAAACTAGCTTCCCAATTTTTCCCTTAACTGTTTCAGTTTCTAAGGCTTTTTTTTTTCTTTTTTTCTCTTTTTTTTTCTCTTTCTCTTTTTCATTTTGTTTTGGTTTTTTTTTTTTGGTGTGGTTTTGTTTTGTTTTTTTTTTTACTCCTGGGAATTTGCAGTTTATGTGGCACTGGTAAATGGAAGTTAAATATCCTAGTAACCAGTGGAGAAGGTGTCCAGTAATTTTTTTGTTTCTGATGATACTGGTGAGAATTTTCCCTTCTACTTGTCATAAAAAGTCTTTTGTATAGTTCCCCTCTTTCTTTAGGCTTTAATCCAGCAAAACACTTCCAACACCAAGTGGTCTCATTTGCTTTCAGTAACAATATTCACAGACTTAACATAAAGCATGTGTTGGAGTGCTTTGCTGGGTCAGGGACTGCTTTACTTGAGCTGCATATCAAGTCCGTTTGTATGTTATTCTAGAAGTTTCACAACTCCACAGTATCAGTTCTTCATTGTACTTTGTATTTTCGTACAATACACATTTGTAGAAGATCGCAGATTAACGAAAACATGTGAATAGACTCACAGATGTGCACCTAACCAGGCTCAATAGAGCTGGGATATTCAGGGAGTTATTTCTTATACAGTTATGCTTGCAAGGAACAAACTGCATTTTTTCTCCATTTTGTTGAGATTCATTCTGAGATTCCAGAATGACATCTTAGGGAAATAATCAATAAGGTAATTAAAACAGCCAATCTTTTCCTACAATTGCTCAGGCCAGGCATAGAGATTAATAGTGAATTTCCCACTGAAAGTACCAGTGGATCCTAACATTACTTGAAAACGATCCCTGGTTTTCTCAGGTTTACACCATCTATCTACTTTATTTATTTTTTTTAAAGTATTTTTAAAGTTGCCCTAGCTTGACAAAGAGTTGAGAAAATAACTTTTGAATGAAGAAACTGGTTTGGGGCGCCCTCCCTTGTGTCGGTAGCAAGCTAAGGGCATCCCTCACTTAACTCCATCCGCTCTCTGCAGTGCTTGGAGCTTTGCTCCCAGAGGACATGGTGTGGGCTGGCTGTCAACAACCTCAGTAGCCCTAGCCCAGTCAGGTTTCTGCCCTGCAGAGACCTCCGGGTGTTATTGCCTGCTCAGACGCTCGGTATCCATCTGTCCACACCTGCGGGTGTAGCCCGGGGTTCTTTGTGCCCAGGCATGCTAAAGGTATGTCCAGGCTGCAGCTTCTGGTTTAAGGCGAGGTAATAACAGAGCTATTGGGAGCCACCCACCCAGCAGTGACAGAGCGACAGCTCCTTGCCCTCGCCAGCTGTTGGTGAGCACATGAACGTGGCTCCTGTGTGCCTGTGTCACACGGCAGCCACACTTCCCTCAGCGCCAGGAACCAACCAGAGACTTACCTTGTGCTTAGGAGGTGAGAAATTAAGGATCTATGTGACACAGATAGGGAATTAGTCTGAGTCAAGTGTTCCCTGAGTCATTTGAAGTGGTAACCTATGCTGATTTCACCTCCTCTTTTTGCCATTTGGTCCTTTATAAATAATCTTCCAATGAGAATTGACAGCCCTGGGATATCTTAGATGTGGAAAGAGTTACCTGGAAATAAATAACTGAGAAAGAGACCTCAGCTAAGATTTCAGTTAGACAGACAAACCCTCATAATCTCAATCCTCACCAAAATCCTGGACATAGAGTGGATTTTCATCCCATATGTACTGTGCTGACTGCATTTTAAAGTACCACATAGAAAAAAAAATCCCTTTTGGAAAAAAAACCAAAAAACAGCCTTATGAATACTTAAATGTTTGTCGTAATAGTTTTACTTTTCTAGTTTATCAACAAACATTTTGGTTTTCATTTGAGAGCTTAGCTGAAACTCAAACGCAAAAATTCTGTTCCAGTTCTCAGTGCTGTAGATATTTTGATTATCATAGTGCATGTTTCAGTGGCCACAGTTCCTGAGTGGGAAAGATGTAATCCCTCTTTTGCACGTTTGAAAAAGTGCTTTGACCTCACAATTTCCAAAATAGAAAAATCATTTTTAAACCAGGTTTTTCTTTCCTTGAAATTGCCTATACAAGATGAGACAGATAAAAAAAAATAAATTAAAAAAAGTCATGATTTAACTCAAAGTGTCATTTAGAGCTGGGACCCTACCCTGGATAATGACAGTGCAGCTGTGGTGTCTTGTTCTGCAGGACACTGAAATAGAATCAGCCTCTACTTCCCGCAAAACCTCCTGTGCTAAGGCAGCATAACCAGGAGTCTTGTCTTAGGAGCCTTCACCAACCACTAAACCAGTTCTAGCTCTGTCTTAATATAGAAAGAATGGTTATTTTACATACTGCTGGGCACGGTGCTGGTGACCCAGAAGATGGGGTGTGCTACTGACTTCTTTTGTGACATACGTAAAGTTTGACCAGTTGTGTCTCCTGAGGCGATGGGAGGGACAGTTTTGAAATGTGTTACTTTGGTTCAAATTCTAGCTTTACTAAGTTTATTCTTGTTGAACTTTTCAGTAATTGCAGATACATATGTATTTTTCACTGCTTGTTGTGGTACAGACAGTGTCTAGGTGATCCAAGACAGGATATTTTTAGTCCTCCTTGTTTTGTAATGTGCTGTCTTTGATAAAGAGATTCATGTCTTATTTCATCATGGTTGATGATATGTGTCTTTAAAAATGTGGTTTGCAAGGTTCTTCTAGCATCTTTCTGAATTTAAGATATCTTTGTTTTCTTTCTAAATCACACTAACAAATCCATTCCAAAATTTTGTTTCTGCTAACATTTCCAAGAAAGGGACAAACTCTGTGAGGGTGAAGGTACCACAGTAAGACTGAGTTAATCTGTACATTTAACGTGATTAATGCATTACATGTTTAGCCAAAGTGGTGCGAGGAATGATGGCAGATGATCATGCAAGATTCAGCTAGGGAGGCTGTCTGGGACCCTGGGATTTGGTGCAGAAGACAGTCTTGGCCTTTGTCATGTTAAAGAAAGTGGTATGTTAATTAATGCATTTTAGTCAATGATTTTTAGACAGCATTTTTGTGTTTGTCTCAGATGTGGTTTAAAGTTTTTACTTTAGAATCCATTGAGTAGCTGGCCATGGTCTGTTAAACATATCTCAAAGATGTTAAACCTTACTTCTACATTAAGACAAAAATAAAAACATACTTCCTTTCAGTCCCATCCCAGCTAACTGGGTATTTGCCTCAGGCTTCTCATCATTACCCACAAAATGAGAAATTACTGCCTCTAGCCCAGTGATTAGTGTGAGCACTCCCTAAACCAAACATAGGAGAACATTAGCCAAGTTTGGTGAACGAGCCAGTTAACATTTTAAGCTAACCTGCTGGTTTTTTCTGAGGTGGATCAGGAGAAGTTCCTGTGAAGCAATTCTCCCAGCAGAACAGTGTTTGTGACACGCACTTTATAACTTGGGGGGGAGTGATTTCCACCAGCAGGTAATAAGAAATTGGAAATAGTGGGGAAGAGAAGATGTGTTTTCAGTGTTGCTCCCTGAATGGTGACCAAACATCTGCAGTCCCCAACTTGATTTGTGGGAGAAAGTGGTGCTGAGGGGGAGACAGAAATAGGATGTATAGAAAGGTACAGATTTATTTGTGAGGGTGTTTTTTTCATAAGCTCTGTCTTGCACCCATGAGTGCTCCATTTTCCATGTGCCTCTGTTTTGAAGCATCCATCCTGCCTCTCCACCTTACTGACCCTTGTATCTGTAGCTAGCTGAAGAAGCAGCTTTCCCTAGCTGATGTTCCTCATGATTGTTACCTTCTTTGAATCAGGCCCAGGTGTTTGAGAATTTTGCCTCTGCTGTTCTTCCTCTCTCCTCTGTACATCACCTCCAACTGCATCGATGTTGGGAGTCTAATGAGCTAAAGCCAGGTGTTTGAAACACAGATAAGAATACAGAGGATGTTTATGCCTGGGGAAAGTAGGGGTATATATTTTTTTAATATTTTTTCTCTTACTTGTACAACTCCTGCCAGTTTAAAGTGTGAAGTATATTCACTTTTAAAGAGAACAGCAGCTCTTCCAATGGGTATGCCTGCAAAGCACTGTAAATCATTTATGTCACTCTTCATACTTTAAACATCCTAATGTTATTTCATTCTGAGATCAAGGCGTGCTGGGACAAAAAAAAAATTCTCATTGGCAATTTGAAGAGGATCTGAGAAACACATGCATTCTCAGTTGTCACAGTATAACCCCAGGTTGTCTCAAAGTATGTGAGAAAGACTGAACAGAGACACAAACACGGGGGAAGAAAGTAAGGCTCCTCCACCTGATTTTCACTTTCCTTGAGTCAGATGAAAATCATGCCCATGTCATATCTATATCTGATCTAGTTAAAGCTTTGAAGGGTTGATACTCTAGTATTAACATTAACCAGACAGAATCTTTTCTGGAGTTGACATGAGCAAATATATCAAGAAGAAAATAAATTAATCACTCTGGTGAGCTTCATTAGTACCATCATGGGCAAGAATGAGATTTCATCTCCCATGCTAAACAGGATTCCATTATACTGCTCCTGTAGAGGGTTGTGCTTGAGGGAAAAATGGATAAGAATGAAGAAAGTGGATTTAAGGAGTGCAAAAATTCTTGATTCTAAGTAAATTCATAGGGTAATAATTAATGGGACAGATGACTGAGTCCTCTATTCTGGAAATAAAAGTATATTTGCTCTCTGAATTCACAAAAAAACCCACGACCCTGAGATTCTTCTTATTTATGCAACATTTCACTTAACAAATCAGGATAAATTTAGGAGAGCCTGTGGAAACAGTAGAGGCTGCTAGAGGAAGTTTGAGCCCTGACCTTTTCTCAAACTGTCTCTATAGATCTGGTCACTGCTGTATTTGAAGAGCACACAGAGCAAAGCCACCCCTTCCTGTAAGTCACCAAAAACTGCTGCCTCAATGTACATGTAGGTCTACAGGGTTTATGTAGACCAGTGACTTTGCATACCAGAGTACAACCTGATAGGGAAGTCAGATTAGTTGTATGGCCTCTAGACAAAACCTATCTAATGTTTTATACCCAAAGCATTTCAGAAAGTTACAGCTTTACTTGCTTTACCTGATGCCTAAAACAGGCTACTTGAAATAGAGGTCAGACAGAGTTAGGAGAATAAAAGCAGACAAATTTATTCAAGGCTTTCAGGTACATTCAAAGCCTCCTCCTGAGGCTACACCCAACATGGACAGCAGGTCATGAGCTCTTCACCTTTTATAGGTTCTGTCCCATCAGCATATTGGCCCCTAATTCTCCAATCACACCCTTAGGTGATGATGTTAACCACCCCAGGCCTGCTCCCCCCAGCTCACTGTTGTTTACATGTTTTTGGGCTCTAGGGCAACAAATGTGTCCTTGGATTTCTATTCAGAGGCAATTGTTTAGGCTAAAAGGTTCTGGGAACAGAGGTTTTAGTGTTTTATAAGAAGCTCAGTACTGCACCAAGTTACAGATACATGAAGAGAAAAAACTACAAATTCTTAAGGCATCATACCAAAAAAAAAAAA
>VZTX01017547.1:128675-323237 GCA_013400915.1 Pardalotus punctatus | reverse complement strand
AAAAA
The DNA here is from genome assembly GCA_013400915.1 of Pardalotus punctatus. Classification (NCBI taxonomy): domain Eukaryota; kingdom Metazoa; phylum Chordata; class Aves; order Passeriformes; family Pardalotidae; genus Pardalotus; species Pardalotus punctatus. The sequence continues at coordinate 323,232 of VZTX01017547.1, read as the reverse complement.
AAAAACGAAAAAATCTGTGTGCTAAAACATACAAGCTGAATGGCTTTGGGGCTGGAAAGCAAGTTCATGGCAGACTGAAAAGAGAAGATCTGGTTTCCTGATACCCTGGGTAGTTGCTGGTCTGCTGAGCACAGCAGCCTTCTCTTTCCTTATGTCCTATAGCACAGTGCTCTGTAGCCTCCAGAAGTTCCACAGTGGTGGATGGTAATGGAGGCTCCACTACACTACAGCCTTTTTTTTTCTCATGTGTTTCAAGATCCTGGTGAAATCCTGCATTACCATTACTTTGACTATATATTTTCAGTTCCCTCACCTGTAGCCTCTTCTGAATATCCCTTATTCTGAGGGAAACCTTTGTATTAAAACCACAGATAAAACACATGCTGGGTCACTAGGAACTTGTAGGAAAAAGTGGAGGCTAGCATGTTATGTATTGGAGGGATGACAAACTAATAGAGGCTGCAGCACGTAGATATATGTTTGGGGGAACTACAGATCCTCGTTGGATGCAAAAGCAGTGAAAGATGATGACTCTCTAGAAAAGCAAAAGCAGTCACATAGGAGATATTTACCAAATAGTGAGAAGTGGGATTTGTGAATCATCATTCTTTTTAGCCCTAATACCAGTGTTAGAGCCTTGTTGGGAGGGGAGAAAGAAGCTATAAGTTGAAATTAATCTTATAATTCATCAAATGTTTAAGTGAAGAAAAATATATGGACATCTGCCTGAATCATCAAAAAACTTAATGGACTGGGTTTTCCTCTATGAATAAGGAGTTACACTCACCACTGCCAAGTGAGAAATAGCCTATTGTTCTTTGTTGAAAACTGGTAACAAAAAGGTAACCACATTTCTTAACTTTTTTATTTTCTTCAGATATTAATGCTCAATATAATGTATTATTACTTCAGCTGCCCAGGGCTCTCAGGGCCTTTTAGCTTACCGAATGAGTTGATATAATTATCAGTATTGAAAAAGGTCTCATTCTTATTCTAAAGTGAACAGAGTGTTCAGGGCAGAAGCACATACATAGCACACATGGCTGTACAGCCCTGTCCGTCATTAGCTGAAAAGGCCCCATTTTATTTCAACTCTAAAGGGATCTCTGACTGTAATGTCTTTGGGACAGTCAGTTTAAGCACTGAAATCTGAACTCTTCACTCTGTGAATGTGTCTCTAGGCTGAGGATCTGCTTTTGAAACATATTATCTAAATTTTCTTCGGCAGGTATTGCTTACACCAGTAGGTCACACACTGGTGAAGCTGAGGACTTCTTCCTTCACCACAAAATTTTCCAAGCTTCTACCTCCTTGCTGTAAATTGGGTGCTGATGCCTTGTCTCGCACACAGTGAAGTCAGATACCCACACGTAGAGTCTGAAGCAGTGTTTATTGACACACGCTCTAGGGAGAACGCTGCATTGCTATTTTACATCCTCTCTGCTGAGCAGGTGCTGGGTTTTCCATCCATGCCCATGTATAAGCCTGTGGTCTGGACCCCACCAATAAGGAGCTGTCTTACACCACCTGTTGGTGAAGCAGAGGGAAGAAACCTTATGAGTGGTTTTTAGCCGAAATGGCACTTCCCATACATTTCAGACATATGGGTGAATAAGCTGTGACTAATATTAATTTTGTTGTATGAAATCAGAGGCCATGTAACTGCACAGAGAGCATTGTGAGTGAAAATGTTGCTTCAAGTTACCTCAATTTTGTCTTGCAAAGCATCAAGGCTAAGCCACATGTAGAACTGATTATTGACTGTGGTGTTACTTGAACACCAGGATTGTGAATGCAGATGAACCTTCCTGTTGACCACAGTAGAACTGACATTTGCTATGAATCTGAATCAGGTTTCTTCTTTATCTGTGCTACAAGAAGTTTTGGTCAGGAGAATTAAAACCTGGCTCTACTGCTGTTAAAGATTATGAGAAGTCCAGAAGCATATTGAGAAAAATTTATTGAAGGACTATATGAAGGCAGCATTCATGAGCGTAGCAAGGTGGGAAGAGAGGAAAGAGTTTTAAAGAGGACACATCCTCTCACCTATTACAGAGAGAACTTATTCATATCTTCTGACTGATATGGCATGTGGCAAAAATGTCATGGAATAATAAACTATTCCAGAAATGCAGGACAAGACCTTTTCTGAGAGGATGGGCATAGACCTGACTTGACTGGATATTGCTAGTGTTTGCCAACAAACTGTGAGGTGGTTAGCAAATCCAGGATTTGGGGAAGAGGGTACACTAGCAAATAAAATGTGTTTACCTTTCTCAAGCAACCAAAGGCTCATGAGGAAACCAAAGATAGGGAACACAGTCAGGAATACTTGAAAAGCAGGTATTTGTTGTTCATTGATATTGACACATAAAAGTGAAGATACTGGGGTTTTTTGGTTCTCCATTCCCACCATCAGGTATTATTCTTTTCCTCTGCCTTCACAGCTTTTTATTTTTTTTCTTTTATATCCACACTTACTATTTCCAAAGGGAAAGCAGTAGCTGCCTGAGGTGGCTAAGAGAGCTGTTTACATTTTTTACATTCCTGATGTTAGTTAATATTTAGAGGAGCCATTCTTGAAGCTCCAGAGGAGCCTATATTTGAACACAGAGCTTTCTGCCAAATGCATCTGGCAGAAAGGTTACCAATATATTTGGTTTTGAAGACAAGCACCTGCTTGAGGCTGAAATGTTGACATTTAGTATCTTTGCATGTGGTGTGTTTGCAGCTCTGTTGTATACACAGTGCATGCATGTTGTGCTGGTAAATATTTCTTCACTCACTGTCCTGCAGACTAAAATTGTTTAGCTATAGAAAAGGGAGAATTAGCAATAGCAGTGCACTCTTCTGTTCCAGCAGTGATAAACATTTGACTGTCATTATGTTCAGCTTGGACTACTTTGTAAATATTCTGAGCTCTCCATGTGTGAGTTGTCATCGCTGTAGTAATCCAGCTTCATCTTGCAAACTTTTATCCATAAAATTAAACCAACAGGCCATAATGGGACAAAATGTGTGACAAAAGGTTACCAACAGGCATAGCTGAAGAAACAGGCCCTTGGAGACTGCTGTAGTATTTAGAGTCTCAGATAATAAAATATAGTGTGTCACAAATGTCTCACTAACAGATAGTAATGGGTTAGGAAAAATAAAGAACCATGCCTGAAGTACTGGGCTGTGTGATAGAGTTGTTGGGACATGCAGTGGCAACAAACATATGCTTTTCAGATGGAGTCAAACTACATTTGACAAACCTTAAGTATTTCAATTTTCATAGTTTTTCTTTAAAATTATATGTTAGAACTGTTTCCAGACTGAAAGGTTGCCATTGTTAGTCCTTGATCATTTCATCTGTCCTCCTGCACAGATGGGCAAGGGACTTGTTGGGGGGCTGGGGGAACAGGATGGGAATGGTGGTTCCCATGTGCTGGATGTGGATCATTAAAGTCAGCATTAGCAGATGATGCAGGGCTCAGGTGTCTTCTTGGTGGGATACACAAGTAAATTATTTATATAAATAAATAGTCATCCAAGACAATTAGCAGCCATAAAGTGAAGTGTGGTGCGTGCTGCTCTGTCTCTCTCCCTTGGTTACAGAGCCAAACTCTTGTAAACAGGGGTGTAAGTGGGTCAGTTGTTTTTTGGCCCTGCCAAATCAGAAATTGTACTTTTGGCTTAGTGGAAACAGATTGGTTGTGGCTGCAATCATCCTTGCCACCCCTCTCTAGGGTATTCCTTTGGATAATGAACCTTAGATGATGTAAATTAGCTCAGCTCCTCTGACAGCGTTGCTCGTGTCTCATCAACAGCTGTGCTGCTAGCATGGATATGCATGGATTAATGGCATCTACATGTCTCCTGCACGGCTGTCGTCGTATGCAGCAATGGGGAGCAAGAACACCATGGAATCTTTGATACTCTTGTTTCTGAACTAAGAGGGGCTCATGTAAACCAGCTTTGGTGTCTTTGTACTACTCAGTGTGCTCCCATCTGGAAAGGTTTACAGGCACAAACGCCTGGAGGCAGCTTTTGTCCTTGGACAGGATAGTTATGCAGAGATGGGGCTGCACATGTGATAATGCACCCTGTGCGTGCTGGAGGGTGTTGTGGGAACAGCTGCATGGACTCAGCCAGGAGCAGCTCTGAGCCTGAGCTGGCCGCACGCAGAGCAGCGTAGCCATGTCCGCACTGTGATCCACGTGATCCAGGTGTGTTTTCATGTGGACAGAACCAAACTGTCCCCACCTCTGCACCAGCTCTGCATGCAGTTAGGGCCACATAAACACAATTTGGTGCCTGAAATAGTAAGCCATGCTGGACATCAGCTGTCTCAGTGGGCTTTGCATCCTCCACACAGACTCAATTTCCATATGCACAGAGATCTGCTCCATGCCTTTGGAGCACTAAATCTGTGTCCACATTAGAAAACCACACAAGTGCAATCATATCAGTTAGCATGTGATCAGATAACCACGGTCTGTTCAGCTTTCAAATGTGGAACAAGACTTTTAGATACATGTATTCAGTTTTATTTTTCCTGCTGTGCTTCCTGATATCCTGGTCAAGACAGGCCAAAAGTAGCAGGATCTCCTGTGAGGGAGAGTGGAGGGTGTAAAGAACAGCTTCGTCCAAGAGCCACTTTTAGAATTCCACTTTAAAGCAAAACTTTTCCAAAACCCACTTCAGTTTTTTTCCTCTGTGACAAGGGTGCTTTACCCCCTTCCTGTGCATCATACATGAGCAAAAGGGGCGTATTTTTTCTGGCAGAAATGTACTTGTTTTCTTAGAGTTTGTTTTGTGTCCTGTGTGCATTAGCTGTCCTGTGGAATGTTGTGAAAGGGAACTTTTTTTGAGTGTGTCTGTTGTCTCTGTCAAAGGGCTGGTCGAGGTTTAGGCTGCCTGTATTATCTTACCAGTGATTTTATGTCACTAAATAACAAGCTATTAGCACAACCTTGCCATTGGGGTTTGTCACACTTTGTGTGTCAGTGTGTGTATGTGTTTTTTTGCTAAGTCTCATCTCTCCCAGCCTACAGTCTGGCCATTTAAAGTGAAGTTCGCCAGCAGCATAATAATGCTGGGAATCACAAAAGAGGGAGCTAATGGCTGCAGCTGCTATTGTAAACCTGATTTCCACAGGCTCAGCAGGGCTTGGCATATTGGAGGCAAGTTCAGTAAAAGGGGCCCTGCTGCTGCAGCTGTGCCTGAGCAGTTGGATTTTTGTTGTCAGCCTGGAATGGAAGCTGGGCTGGGGAAGCTCCCGACTGCCTCCTGCGATGTGCTCGGTGGCCTTGGCCCCGGTGGGAGCCTTGCTGCAGCTGAATTAAACGGATGGGGTCACTGTGCAGGAGGCCGGTGTAAGCTCAAGGCTCCGGGTGAACACCGAGCAAGCTTCAGGGGTTTGCCCTCCAGGGAAGGACATCCCAGCTCCAAAGACAGTAGAGGAGAATGGAAACATTCATTTAATGCTGAGCTCTGTGCTTCCATGAGAGCTGAAGAAATCCTCCTTGTGAGATTGCCTTTGCCAACTCAAAATTGATAATGTCCTCCTTTCAAACCTGTGATTTTCTTAATGGGAGAAGAACATAAGGCCTCGTACTCCATATGCTTTCTGAGTACCTGCTACTGGTGTACTATCCAGTAATTCTTTTTGCATGTAATCTCCCTTGATGCCTTCTATTTGTTGTCAGGGCCAAGGCTAGGTTCAGGCTCTCAGTAACTTCCAGAAGGTACCAAGTGGAACACAGAAGGACTAAACAGTTTTTCTTTATCCCCTCCTGTCCCTCTTCTCCCACATAATTGCTGGTGCACTCCATGTAATATGAGAGAGGAGAGTCTGTGCCGTCCCAATACACACATCTCCTCCCTAAATTAACATTTAAGGTGTTTGGAAGCACCTGTGACATTGAGACTGAAAAGGGAGGTTCAGTTCATTTCCAATAATGTCTTGGGTTTCTGTGCAAATGCAGGATTTTATTTTTGTAGGTATTCTTGCCGTGCTGTGACATTTCACAGTGAAGAGGCAAATTTTCTTGAGATATTTTGACAAGCATAAGCTAGCACTTCCATGGACTTTATGGATTAGGATGTGCTGGTGGCTTTCCTTTCCTCTTTTCTGGTCTGCATAGCTCTAAAAATGTAACCCAGTGCATTCCTATATCAGACGTACCAATGGGTGCTCTCTAGTGCCCCTTGTTAGATGATTTAGGCCCAGAGTGTTGCGGTTTAGAGCCCTCTCTCCCTGTTTCAGGCAAATTAGAAATTGTCTTAAGGATAATTAAGGCCTAATAAACTGGCATCAGCAAAGAGAAAATCTATCCAAATGCTTCCCAGAGTGTGGGAAATGAGAGGAAAATGTGGCAGTTGCATAAGCTAACTAATCATTTAGCACATACACACTGCCCTGCCAATATGCATTCCTGTATTTACAGATAACCCCCAGCATATGGCATTTTTTGCCTGCCAGGTATTATGTGAGGGACATGTGAGGCTCAGGTTATGGCAGTGGTGGAGAAGGAACCCCAAACAGAAGGTGAAAACCTATAGGAAGTAAACAAGGATATTTACATACTTAAGAGTTTTTTGTTTGGTTTCTTTTTTAGTGAAGACGCTGTAGTTCCTCTGTAGCAAGGGTCTGAATTATAGAGCAGAATCTGCTGTGGTTCCTATGGCCTGTGTTGTGTATTATTTGAACACTTCACATCTTGTATGCAGCTGTCTTGGTCACACATTTTGCCCTTCCTTGCATTGCTGGCGTAAGCGCTACCCTTCTTAATGCACTGATCTGCAAAAGCACAGTTGGTATTATATAAAAAACATTAAAATTGTAAAAATATAAATGTGTTTAAAACTCTGTCCTTATGTGACTTCCTCAGGGTCTCCAAGGAAGCCTTCTGTAGGGCAAGAACTGAAGCTGATTCTGCTGAGTTGCAGAGGAGCATTTACATGTGCCAAAAGCATGGGGCATGTTTGCCAGCACTGAGCCAAGGAGCCTGGCAGGGGGTTGATTCAGTTGGTGGCTGAGTCCCACCAGACCAGTCTTACATCAGAGAAAACACTCTGTTGCCCAGTTCAAGCCAGAGACTCAGTAATGCTACTGCTCCTCATGCAGAAAATGAGCAGCAGTTGCCCAGTGCTGCTGGCCATACATCCTCTTGCCCGCAGGTAGCATGCTGGAATAAAGGCATTGCTACACTCCCCATCCTAAGGACTTACTCTGTGAGACATTGACTCATTTCCACAGAGAGCTGAGTGCTTTCAGATCTCCTTAAAGTCAAGTCAGCCATCACTGAATCAGACTCTTAGTCTATGCAGTAGCAGGGCAACTTGAAGTAAGACAGTGTGTGATGGCAAGGAAGGAAGTGGAGAAATGTTGTATTTAATCCATAAAGTATTTTTGGATTTTCACTGAAAACACAGCTGGGTGCTTGTGAAGGGAAGAGCATTTTTTTCCTCCCTAAAAGCCTTTCTTTTTCTTGTGTGTGTGAAAATTTGAAAACTTTTAAAGGAAACCAAACATCTTTTAAAAATGTATATCTATACTGAAAAACACAAAGTTCTGATGAAAAATTTCTACCAGCTTCTACTCACTAGTTACAATTACCAATAATTCTTAACTTAAAAAATCTCAAGCACTTAAAAAAGTTTTAAAATTTTCTTTCTGAATATTTTTTGTCTGGCAGTATTAAATGTGATCAAATCAGTTCAGCTCAGCTTCAATTAAGAAGATGAATGTATTGAGATTCCCAACAAGGCTGTCAGTAACACAGGATTATATGATCCTGCCATTTGGCTCTGTGTTTGTTCTTGGTGAGTCTGATAATTTCATCACCCTCCCTGAAGCTGCATTTCGTTCTCCATAAATTCTTTAGTGCCTCTTTAAGCCCCTCATATTAGAGTACTTTGTCTTCTGGAATGTCCTAGTTTGATCTGTCATTATGGTGGCATGTCACACTCGCTTACTCTATGTGTCTCACTAGGTGCAATGCAATGCTGGCTGACAACATCACCAATTGTGAGTGAGTCTTGCTCATGAGGCAGTTTGCTGGAAAATGCAGATGAGAATCCTCTTTGCAGAGTATCTGCTCTTTGAACTCTCTTGGCAACAGTGAAATGCTTCATTATAGAGAGATATAATAGAGCCATGGGCTGTGTCCAGCCTGGCAAACCCCTGCCCAAACTCTCCACCGTTTCTAGCCTTAGTTGGGCTCTGCCGGCGATAGCATCTGAAGGTAAATTAATTGACTGCAGCTTCCCAAATCTCAGAGCAACACCCAGAGTTGTGACTGCCTCAATTATCTGCGTTCGTGGTTGCTCTCTTCAAGCCAGTGTCCCACTTCTGCTGTCTGAAATGGCTCCTGCTGCCTTCTGATCTCCCCTGGTCCTTCCCCGCCTGCATGCCTTGCTCCTCGTGCTCCCAGTGCCATGCCTCCCCATGATGCTACCACTGCTTTTTTACCACTCTGCTGCTGGCCCTGACCAGCACTGCTGCTGAGACTAAGCGAGCAAGCCCAGCAGAGCAGTTTCAGCTTGATTTGATGCCTTGCCCCCAGCTCTAGTGTGCTTCAACTCTTGGTGATGTGAACACAGCTCCACTTGCAGCTTCTGCAGCTTCTAGCACAGACATTTCATCCTGTGCCAAGCATGTCAGTGTGACACCCAAATTTAGCATGCCAGTCACTCTTGCTTTGCCTGATACAGCTCAGCAGAGAGAGTGGGGAATTGTGGCAAAAATACTCTGTTATGTTGAATGAGAGATTGATAGTGCCATTAATAAAGCTATTGCTAGCAAATAACACCTCTGTATAGAGAGAGACTAGGATTGCCCTTTACAACCATCTGCCCCTTCTTTGTCTCTTTTGTTTACTGTCTTTGTACATTTTTTCTGCAACATCTATTTGGAACACTTCTGCTTTATTGGTTTCCCAGGCTTATGAAAGTCAAGTTCTCTCTCCAAACAGAAGTAATTACACCTTGTTGTAACCCTGCTGTATAGCACAAAAGGTTTGGAGTTTTAAATTTTAGCTTTCTGAGCCCACCTTTGGTAGTCTGAACCACCATGAATGATGTACAGGTAGTTTGAAGGATACAAACCATGCCTGATGTAAATCTTGCTCATGTGAGCAGTCCTCTTTTTTCTGCCTGAGTGGCATCATAAGCAGTGTTGTCACCCGAAGTATCATCCTTTGCATCTGAAATAGCACTACATGAAATGAAGGTTGTTGTTTGCAGGCAATCTTCAAAGTCGGGTCACATTGCCAGCTCCATCACTTGTCACACCGTGAGACATTTCTTTCTGCCCTTCCTGCCCCCAGCCCCACACTGTGGCATTATATCCAATAGCACACTTTGGGTTTCCTTCCTCCCCAGCTTCTCAACCTGTAGAATGCTTTTGAAATACATTTGTGAGAGCATTTTCTCTGCAGCAGTGGATGATAAAAAGAAGTGGTTTCTAATGGAAATGGAAATTTTTGCCTTATCGTTCCCCTATCCTCTCAGGATCTGCAGCCTAAAGAGAAACATTAAATATGAAAAAAAGAGGAGGAACTACAGTCACGTAGCTCATTCATTTTAAGGGTATTCTCAGCTTTTGTAAGGCTGTTAATAAACAAAAATAATCCAGAAGCTGAGATTTAGAGAAAACCAAGACCTATAATGAATTTTGGCAGGACATACCTATCTGCTTCCCAAGGATGTGTGCCTTCTTTTCCCTTTACTGTCTTCTGGAATGCAAGAGTGCTTTTACTTGTTAAGATTTAATTTTTTAAAATATTCTTTGGCCCCGAGCTTATACAAATGGATCTTAAAGGGAACAATGAAGATTTGAAAAGGGCTTATTTGAATTTCCACACCAGCTAACAGTTCCTTTTCTCAGGAACTATTCTTGCTACTGAGTACAGACCTCCCTGGAAACTGAAACTTCAATTTGCTTTATTGTATATGTGAACCACCATGCTCTGTATTGTATATCTGGTTATGCAGCTATCACTGTCATTTCCCAGTCTTTTCTCTGTAAAAAACCCCACCAAACTCTGTGAGTGAGTAGAACCATTAGTTAAGGGTTTTGTACAAGTATATTTTGACCCTGAAGCTATGCAGTTTTAAAAATAGTGTTCCTTGGGTGTTCCAGGAGATAAAACAATAGCTGTGAGGAACAGACTCTAATGGTTTAACTTCCTGCATGTGCCTACACACCAAGTGTTGTATCAGTACTGATAATTCCCAAGGTCATGGGCATTTGTTGTTCTAACCTTAGTCTGCTTTTGCTATCAAAGTGGGATGACAGCTGTGTGCATGTGTACTGTGAATGCAAACTGAGTTCAATGCACACTGTGCACCTGATTTTCAAGGGCAAAGCTCAAACTAGGTCCTCTCCCTGTTTTTCTTTTAACTTAGAAGGAAAAAAAAGAGAGAAAAGTGGGGTGGGGGGTAATCAGACAGCTAAGCTTTGTAACTGCATTATTTACTTTGATTAAAACCATAATACTAACTGCAAATAGCTTTGGAAATGTTTAATTACCTCTTTCATCAAAGGCATTTGACACACAAATAAAGGCAGAACCAAAGTGATGTGAAATGCAATGGACAACTGTTACAAATAAACAGACTTTAGGCTTGGGGGCCTTGGGTGAACTCAATTTTTACCATCACTGTGGTATTATGTCTGTACAGGCCTGTTATGACATTACAACCTTTTAAAATTTCAATAGATTAGTTCTGTTTGTTCAGGTTTTATGATTTGTTTGAGGATTGTTCTTGTAGGCATGTTTTGAGAGTTATTAAGTTGAAAAACTCTGGGAGTGACAGATGTGATGGAGAGGCATGTGATAAGAAGAAGGTTTTGCTGTGACTATTTTTTTTTCCCCTTTTTTAAGTGGAATGACCGTGGTTAAAGGTGGGCAAGTATCATTTTAAAGAAAGGAAGGTTTTGAAGTATACATTCACATACAATTGCTTTACAGAATGCCTGACCCCTTTTCTCTTACCACAACAGATTTATTTCCTTAAAAGCTTTAATTCCAGGGAAGGAAAGTGTTATAGATACTCCTGCCAACATATATCCATCTGTGAATGCTGGTGTGAATATTTATATGTTTGAATCAGAACATGGGGAGAGCTGCCTGTGGCCCGGGAATCATTCGGTCAGGAAGCAGATGGCTCTGTGGCAGCAATGAGCACACGATGTGAGTTACTGGGACCACTCAGGGATGCTGCCTGAGCAATACTCATTATAAACATTGGATATGTGATGCAGTCTGGGGGAGAATTGTGTCTATATAAATGAGTTTTTCAGTATCCCTGCATCTCTAAATTAGACTGTTTCATTATATCAGTTGTACCATTGATATGCAAAGGCAACTATATTTTCTGAATCTTTAGCCAGGTGTCAGTTAGGCTGGATGCAGCAATATAGCAAACTCCATGTGTAGAATTTTTGTTGACAACTAGGTGGTACATGTTCTAGATTTACAAGAAAAAAACATTGTTTTGTTCTGTACTTAATGACATCACTGCTAGATTATTTTGGCCATTTCAGTAGTTGGCTTGTCCTGTTTTCCAGTCCCAGGGACCAGAAGTTCAGTTTCCCCTGATAAATGTTGCCTCAAATATGAAATTCATTCTATTCTGCCATATCTTTGTTACCATGTATTATTCTGCCATGTCTTTGTTACCAGTTAAGGTAGACCTGATTTTGCTGTCACCAAAGCTTCCCTTGCATTAAATATTTTGCATCAGTCACCTGCATTGTATGCTATGTTTTAATCTCTCCAGGTTTAGACAGCTCCCTCCATGTTTCTAGGATCCTTTTCTATCCATAATAACAAATAGATTAGTTATAATTAAAATATATATGCATATGATTATATTTTTGCTAGAGACTAAGCATAACATTTTTTTATCTAATATCAGGGTAGACAGTAGACAAAGAAATTATTCCCCTTTGTTTAAAATTAGTTCTCTCTTATGCTGGGTCAGCATTGGAATTCCTGGATATTAAAATGCAAGCATGTCCTTCAAATAAGATTGTTTTCTTTGTAGGTGGTCATGAAATTCAATGCATCTTTCACAAATTGAAATTGCATAAACATAATATTACTGTAAAGGAAGAACTGGGCTGAAGATGCTATTTTTAGTGAGTATTTTGAGTGCTGTGGTGGCATTTTCTCATATAATAATGATGGTGATTGGAGCTTGCTTGCCTTAAGCTGGTTTCCATCATTCATTCATCTATAAATTGAGTTTGAATGCAGATTGAGTTCTGGGTGGAACATTATTTCACACAGATTTTCCTCTTCTGATCTTTTATTCAGTTGAACTGGTGCAATGCCCTGCTTCCATTTCCAAGGTTTTTCCTTCAATGCTGTCTTTGAATAAAGAACTAAAGAATGCTTTGTTGCTTTCTTTCAACCTAAAAATGGTTCTCTTAACCTTTATAATACCTGTTAAGTTTAAGAACAAGGGAATTAATGCTCCATTTGTAATATTGTATACAAGGGGAGTGAAAGTTTCTCTCCAGGCAGGCTTGGAGTGTATTCCTGGGAGAAGGATAAGTGAAAAGAGCGTGCTTGCAAGCTCACAGGCAGAGGGCTGAACCAGCCTCCTCATTCTCCTATCAATGTCATCACCACTTCCAGAAAAACAACTGGTCCTGTAGTTTTCCCTGTGTAAAAGTTTGCATTCACTGGGTGCACCCAGAATCCATGGCACTACCCCTTCCCCTGTGATGCCTGTTACATGTCATGCATAGAGAAGATTTAAATGTTCTCCAAATTATTTTGGGCATACCTCAGTGCCCAGGTCCTTCAGTGAATCTTACTCCAAAAGCAGAGAAATTAACTGCATTATAAAATGTTGTATCAAGCTGCTTTGATATCCTCCTTCCACCTCTGGCTCAGGAGAGGAGCAAAAACTGCCACCATAATGATCATTCATGCTGGGGATGAATGGCAGGAGTATTTAAGAATTTGTGCATTTCAAACATTTTGCAGATTGCAAAATTTGCCCTGATGATCTAGGAAGGGCTCTGTTGATTCAATATTTCTCTGAGATGATTTGTCCAGGATTACTCTGTAAAACTGTAACAGATCTGAGATTAGAAAGATGGGTACCTGAGTTCTCACCAGGCAATATATGAGGGACATCAATATTTTCCATTTGGGTAGCTGTAATGCCTTTGTTTTGCCCTAAGCTAGCTGCACTAGAAAAGAAAAGTTATTTCTATGGTCAGATCTTTCCTATCAAAATGTCCTCAAATTGTTGTCTAGCAGTGGTTTGTCTGTGAAATTCAGTTTTATGATGTCTGTTCTTAGCTTCTTGGTACTCTGATGACTTTAAGACATATCAAACAGAAATTCTATCCCTTTTTGTGGAAATTTTGTATTTTTTCACCTTCCACCTGTGGCTGTGATCTTTCACCATTGTGCAATCTGTGGAGCAGGAACTCCTTGCCTTCACTTTTAATTACCCTGCAGAATCCCATTATTTAATTATTCCCACCCCCCCTACACACACACATACACACCCTTTGGTTAACTATAGTCACCAGTATTTTGTGCAGCACCCTTCTTTCCCCTTAAAAGTCCTGGATTCCTGGTCTGAAGAGCTGTTATCCCACAACCATAACAACTTGATTTTATCAGGTTTACATTGGTGTTCCAAATTATTTGGTTGATAAGTGACAACTGCTATAAAGCAAAGACCAATTTTCATGATACAGTGCTGTGCACATAGGAACAGCTATGATGCAGCACTGACTGGCAAACAACACTGTTTTTTCCCAAAAGAGACATAGCCCAGAGGTCTAGATGCCAAACCAGACCTCCTGCATTCTAGATATTGTATCTTACACAGCCGTTTATAAAAATTATGTTGGTTAGGAATACACCAACAGTCCTTGATTGTGTCCCAGTTAGAGTGAGGGATATTTTCCTGAGGGTACAGTTTTAAACTTCCTCAGTTGTTGTATACAGCATACTCCTCCCTGATCCCAAATTCCTGAATATCTTAATGCATTCATGAAATGATGGATTAGCACTTCAATATGTTATGCAAATCTGATGAATTGTGAGGTAATATTATTCCCAAACTGCCCATTTGCTTGGAAAACAACTTTTTCCTGTGTTACTAAGGAAGACACTGATATTCTTCCTTTTCTTTTATTCAGGCTAAAAGTTAAGAGGAGCCCTGGCGAATTGGTTTTGTCTAAGCTGATGTATTAAATCTGGCTGAGCAGGACATAACTTTCTTCATATCAGCCTCTAGGGCTCTGTCTTTAGAATTTGTGGCTAAAATACTATCGATAACGCACTAGTATTTTGGCTATAGCTAAGCAATATTTGCACAGTGTCACAGCTTGTGTTTTCCCTCTCCACCAAGGAGTAGGCTGGTGGTTGGCAAGGGACACAGCAGGACAGCTGACCTGAATTGACCAAAGGGATATCGTATACCATATAATAGCATGTTCAGCAATAACAGCTGGGGTAGAGCAAGAAGGAGGTGAGGGCTTTTTCTTCCAAGGTGGCCATTGCTCGGAGACTGGCAGGACCATCAGTCTGCTTGTGAGAGTCAGTGAGAGATTGCCTTTCAATTGCTACTTTTTTTTTCTTTCCTTCAGCTATTAAACTGTCTTTAGCTCAACCTATGTGTCTCCTGACTTTTGCTCTTCCAATTTTGTCCCCCATCCCAATGAACAGGGTGGGCTTAGTTAGAGGCTGTGTGGTTGCTTTGCTCCTGGCCAGTGTCAATCCAACAAAGTAAAAACTTGCTAATTCTCCTCTACACAAGCAACTGCCCATTACATTCCAAGATGCTCAGCCTGGCTCTCTGGTCAGGCCTGTTCCTTAACCTCCTTTTCCCATTGCAGCCCAGCCCAATGTTTGTCCTATCCCTTCATCTTTCTGACAGCAAAATTCTGTTCTGCATCCAGTTTTGAGGTGAGCTGAATCAGATTTTACTAGCTACAGTAAAATTAGCATTTTCCTAATTGTATCAGTTGTACAGTCCTTGAAAAAAAGGTTTTAAAGGGACAGAATGTGACTTGTGATAAGCAATAAATTATTGTTGAGTGCTGTGGGGATGTGGTGGTTCCTGCTTGGCAGGTTAGAAGGGCTATAGGCTAGAAATTGATAGCAGTACTCCAGCTATATACCATCTGCATTTCTTTTAATGACAAAAATAATCACTAGTTTCCTACACGTTGCCAAAATGCTGAGCCAACATGCCGATCTGGGAGTGTGATCTGGAGTTCTGGTCTGGCTACATCAGCTGTGGTTTTCAGCCAATTCCAGAAGCAGATTCTGTAATATTGGTGAGTTTTGATCCAGGAAAAGTGCAGATGTTGCAGTGTGTTGCAAGTACTTTGGCAGTTAGAAAGACTCAGCTCAATCCTTGGGCCCTTTTCTATTTGTCTCACATGACGTTTGTGCCATGGAGCAGAAACAAAAGCAGGCAATCCTACAAAAGTAGGATTTTTCCCCATAGAAACACCCAGACAGTCAGACCTAATAGCTTTTACTATTTATTGTTCTAATATTTGCACTACCAAAGAGAAAAGATACTTGATTGCAACCATGGATCCTTAAACCAGAAACAATGGTTATAGCTGAGATTAGGGTTCTTAAGGGTCAACAGAAATTCATTATCGTTCTCTTTGCTCAGTGTTTTCTCTCAAATGTACTGACAGACCACTTCTAGTCTTCATTGACTCTGAGGTGACCTGGTCTGATGTGCTCTGACAGCCATTACAGTAGTAAACTTAGAATCCTATGTTACTATTTTGGGGTGAGATTAATGTACAGAGTTTGCCCTTCAAGGAGGAGTTCAGTCAATTGGAGAGCACACCTTGGGTGAACTTGGGTAAGTCTTACTCTACATTTGTGCTGTTTTTTATCAGAAATGCTTTAGCAGTGAGGCGAAGAAGCTGATGGAGTTGTTTCAACATCTGGCCAAACCAGTCTGTTAACTGCATTCCACAAGCTTTACATTAACACTGGAAAGTTCACTGCTGTGCTTTCTTATGACACATAAATCCACCTGCTGCACTAGTCTTGGTGGTATTAAATGATAGAGAAAGCATCCATCTTTTCTCTTGCACTTTATTTGTTCAAGGCCATGTCAGTATGTGACATTAGTTTTATGCAGAATCTCATGAAATGTAGGAGTTAATGAGATTGGCTACACATAAACATAATTTTTGGATCATGCAAGGATATAAAGACTGTAGTAAAGAATGGGTGAAATAAAGTGATGATGTTAATGGGACTATTCCATCACAAAAACAGCATGGCAAATTCTACTGTAACAAACCTTTTCAAAGTTAGTGATAAACACCTCTTGCCAAATGCAAATGCTTTATTCAGACCTGATGTCCAGTAGTTCCAACAAGGTATGGTTCGTAATTTCTGCTTGTGTTGCTCTGTGGAATTTGTGATGGTTGATCTTGACCTTGGATTTTCTGTTAAGCTTAAGAATAGTCAAAATATTTAGTACACAGAAATGGAAGTTTCTTTTGGCAATGCTTTTCTTCAGATGTCTACATGATTTAAAGAAATAAAGTGAGAAATTTAAGTTTACCTGTGTTACAGGCAGAGAGATGATTTTTATAAGTCTTTTGCAAAAATCTGAGATCCAACAGGACATTATTTACCTTATCTCTATTCATTTGTAGTACTGCAATGAAACATGGGGAAAATGTTTTTATGAAAAGCAATACTCTCCATTTTTAAAAATTAAATTAAAAAAAAATCATCCAGTTGTGTCACTTGCGTCGATCCATGACTATGAAGCTTTCTGCACCAACACTGGGGTTGGGATAGCATATCTGTAGCTCTGCTATTTCTTGGTCTCTAGTGACTCCTTAGTACTCTCCAGAACCAAAGCCACCAAAGCCTTGTGCAGAAAGAAATTGATAGTTATCCATAACCTAATGTGTGATTTCTCATTACTACCCTCTATAAAAAGGCTCCCCTCTCTCTTCTTCCCTCTGAGTCCAAAGTCTTGAGTGCCTTAGAGAATAATTTCAATATTCAGCAATCCTAACATATTATTCCTTCAATTTGTCTCAAGTATTCTTAATTTTTATTCAATGCATTTCATAATAACTTGGACCTAGGCTTTTTTTTTTAATATTGTACAGAATAATGTGCCAACACAACACTACAAGAAAGTTCTGTAATTACTTTAGTGATCGGTGAAGGATGGCAAACTAGGCTTGCAGTGTGCTCCCTCTTCAGCAACAGGAGACTCAGAAAGATGCAGGTAACAGCCTGCATGCTGAAAGCAAAATACACACCCAATTCAAATGCTACAGTGTGACTTAAGATGGTAACATGTAGAGGTATCTACTGGACTTGGGATCTGTTGAGCTGTTGTGTTGTATTTTCATCAAAATTTCTTAACTTGTGCTTTTACTCTACTCTAAAATTTTGCTTTGTGTATTCCATGACAATTTTAGATCCTGACCTGTGCTACCTCTTTTCAGGTAAGCTTCATGGAAGAGTCAGGTTCAGGAATACTTGGTACAGCTGCTATCGGCTTTAAAGAAAGTTTCTTTTAAAACCACCATGAAATTCAGTCTCTTCTGCTCTGTACACAAGGTGTATTTCATAGTGCTACCATCATAAATAAATAGCAGCACATATATTAAAAAACAGCAACACAACACACATCTTTCCTCTCTAGAGCAGCTGGGGAAGAGCTAACCATTCATAAAACAGAATGAACATGTTATTTAGCTGAATATACTAATGGAAATGCAGTGTGTGTGAATGGACAAGAACCAATGCCTGCTGATATTGTACATTTTAGGTTAGAGAATCCAGCAGGCTCATTACTGGGAAGTCTAGAAGTCAGCATGCTGGCTGTGTCTATACTGTTTCTCAGGGCACCTCCAAGGTCTCAAGACTCCCTTTGCTGGCATGGTTCAGGGCAAGAAGAGCTGGAGCACACCCAAGAGCAGGGGTACATTTGCTCCTCTGCAGGCACGTTTGCGCAGGCTGGGCGCATAGGGGCAGGACACGGAGCATGCAGTGCCCACAAGCTGTTGGGAACTCTTTCCCTGTCCTAGAGCTGTAGACATGCTTTTTTTGTCAAGGACACCCAGAGAGGCTCAGCAAAGGGAAAGGTCTTGGAGTATTGTGGAGCAGCCTTCCCAGCACAGAGTCCACATTTTCGTTTGCCCTGGTTCTGGAAAGACTGGGCTAGCTTCTTCAAGATGTCACATCTCCTCTGTGTCGCTCTACCAAATCTGAGAGGTCAAATAACAAAAATGTCCAGTAATTTCCTGAAGATTCCCTTGGGGCTACTGCATGGGGAGTAGACCAAAGTGAAGCAATTTTTAGGGTGGGGAAATTGTAAAGAGCTGCTTTGTGTTCTCTCAAATGGAGCTGAACCCAGAGCTTATTAACTGCAGCTGGAGAACTGGTTCAGAATAGTAACATGTCCTTTAGTAAAAGCATTTTTCATCTGTGTTAAAAACAGGTCTCATCCTTCTTCTTTAATGTTCTCCAGGCTGTTGAGATTAGTTCAAAGTACCTTATTCTGTAGGCATTAATTTCCTGTGTCTACATAAAGGTACATCTTTTTAATAGTTCTAAGTATCCTTATTACATATCCCCATGGAATTGAACCTTGCAGGCCTTCTGTTCAACTTGAGGTTCTTGGGCCTCCCAAACCGTGCGCAGTTTGACGGTGGGTTTCACCTCGTTGCGTCCTTTGGAGACAACAGAGTGGTGCACTAAGGAAAAAGGCTTAGCAAAATAAACACCCACAGGGTTAAAATGTAAAATTTTACAAGTCTATATTAAGCATCAGATGATCTTGGTCATGTCCCTGGGTTTGGTTTAAATTCCCAGGGGAGACCAAGTCTCTCCATGTTGCCCCCTGGCAAGAAATTGACTCCTTTTGGCTGAAGAATTCTCCTTTGTTAAACAGACTCCATCTCTATTTGTCTGAGTGGAGAGCCCTGCTCTAACTGACACTATCTCAGCCTGAGTATCTAAGGCCTCACCCTTAGTGTGTGTTTGCAGAGCATGTCCAAAGTCAATCACAGTCTGTTGGCTGAAGGTCTATTGCTTCCTTCAAGCAGACCAGGTGAGGGATTCTTGATTGATCTCACGTTTCTAGGCAACCCTGCCAGTGTCTAGGTCTTCCTTCCCACTGGATGATTTAACTCGCCATTTATACAGGGTACAGATTGAATCCACAGGGACGCATGAAATTCATAGGAACTGTATAAACACTTTTTCCAAAGTACTGCAGTCTGCAAGTAAAATCCCTATGGTAGTTAGTTGCTGGAGGCTCATTTGATTCACTCATTGCTCTGCTGGCAGTGTAAAGTAGCTCTGCTTTAGTTATCTAATGTTATGGTGAAAGAAGTGAGCCTGCTTCTGCAGACTTGTGCCCTAGAGCTCAGCCCTGTTACCTCATTCACCCTGCACATATCTGTATTCAGTCCTGAGACTTCAGAGATGCGCCACTGCTTCCCCTGCTGTGGCTGGAAGGGACTGAGAGAACTTGAAACACTGCTGTTTGCTGGAAGGGACTGAGAGAAGTTGCTGAAATTTCCTGGGAATGAACCTTTGGGATGGTTCTGCAACTTGGGATGGTCCTGCATACTCTGGTTGTATCCCGTACAGTGTTTGGGTAGCTAGGAGAATAAATTACACTCACTTGAATTTTGACCCCTGGCTCCTTTGCTGCCTCCAACTTGGTTTTAAAACATTTTCAGACTTTAAGAAAAGGGCTCTTTGTTTGGATGGGATCCATTCCTGAGAGCTCAATCATGTTGACTTTGCTGTGAATACAGGCCTAAGGAGGTAGATTCTTCCTGTTTCTCTTAAAGTGTTTTTAGACAGATTCTGTCTGTCCTCTTCAGGAGGAAGATTACAGAGTGTAAAAAAACACTCATACGAGAAAGCAAAGATGGAGAAGAGTTATCTCAACTTGTAAATGCAAGGGGTTGTGTGGTACAGTTTGTGGTGTGGAGGAGAGGATGAAGGTATGCTGGCATTATGCCTGTGAAGATTCCGATTCACTGCAGAATTTATTAAGTTGTAAATCTTTTTGTTGTGGTAGATGGATTTTGCAGAAAATTTCCACATACTTGGTGGCATAATGGATTGGTTTAAACCACTTTCTTTTGAAATATAAGCCTGACTTTGCTATTTGTTTCCGTAGCTATTAAGTGCTTAAGACATTGATTTGTCTGCTCAGGCTGATTACCAGAACTAAGAGATAGCCTAAATTCTCAATGGTTCTGTCTGAACAAAAGTAGACTGACCTAATAACATGTTTCCTCCTTTGTCTGCATGTTAACTCTAGAATTACAATGGTTTTCTGTGCTTAGCCCCAGGATGTAAAAATTGCTTCCTTTCCCATATTTGGTTGAGCAAAATACAATTTGACAAATATCTTCTGTGTTTAGAAGTTCTAAGAACTGAGGTTCAAATATATTTCCCAAGAGGATGATTTCTTGTGCCTTCTTTTTTGCTGTCTTTCTACCTGTCCCTTCCCTGTCCTGATGTTTAAAAGGAGCTTAAGCATTTTAATATTTTCCAAGTTGTGCAGAGATAAAAGGAGGAGAGGAATGTGGCAAACCTCAGAGCTGCTGAAGTTGTGTGGAAGACAAACTGAAATGTAAATCCCAGCCTTGGCACCAAAGGCTACAGGGAAGCTGCAGAGCCATGTGGGGAGAGTTATGGTGTTTGTTTCTGATGTGCCTGTCCAGGGCGGGTCGAGGTCTTTCGGAAGCAGAGGAAAGTATCCATCTGTCTAATGTTCCCATGAGGTGGAGTAATGCTATTTCTGCTTTACAGATGACAAATGGATCTCTTCAAAGGCTAACTCTAGTCACTGAACACCAAAAAACCAAGCTGCTTTGTCTGAAGGAGCCTCTCTCTTTCCACAAGCTGTAGGAAAAACAAATATTTGCTTAACTATAGGCAATCTTTCATTAATCTCCCCCACTTTCACCCTCCCCCAAAAAGAGAATTTTTCTGGGTCATGCAGAAATTATTAAATAGTACCTTGGAGCAAGGAATGTCTCCCACTCCTTATAATTGCCAGGCTGGCATGCTGGCCACTCGACCATCTTTCCTGACTATTGTTCATCTTCATGTAGCCATTAAATAAAGTTTTCATGTGGATATTTATGTAAAGTGCCTACGGTACTTTAACAGAAGCTGGCAGTAAAGTCTCTCTTGAATCACTCTGTTACCACTGACTCCAGACTTCTTTAGATAATGGTTGATAAAGTTCAAAACATTAATTTCCACCAATAAACAGGAACTGGAAGCCTAGGGAGTTAATAGGGCTTTTTCATCTCAGCCTAACTCTCTGATCTAATTTCAGATAGCAGGAAATATGCCAACTTTAGCCGCTAATTAGAGTTACTCTTTAGAGATTATTTGTAGCAGACCTCCAAGCTTCTTACAACAAAAAAGCACTGACAATCCTGCCAGCATAAATATGTTAGCTGTTTGTAGTGTAGAGGCCATTTGAACTATGCAATGAACTGTTACAAAGAGTTTTAAAATATATCAGACTTCACAAAAGGTAATTTTATCTGGAAACCATGGTTCTGTAATACCTCAGGAACAGCAAGCATGGCAATGTTGGCAATTTTGTCTCTTTTCTTGCAGGTGCCTAAAGTTTTTAAATAATAAAGGATGAGATAGTATTAGTTATTCCAACAGATTTTTTTTTTGTTCTTTGATCCTTGATCTTTGTTTTTGAGAGTGCTCTTGATACCATAATCTGCTGAACTCTGATTATATTCACTCAGGATTAGGCTTCTACTCCACTCTACAGTGCATCTTGCTCTCAGAGAAAACAAGGTACTCTTTCATCATGTCGAAGAAATCTGTCTTTAGGGGCCTCCTCTTGATACCCACACAGTGAGCTTCATCTTTCTCAGGAATTTCTGCTTCCCAGTGTAGCTATATTTGCTGTCTAGCTGAAGTAAAAAATACAGAATCTTACCCAGAGACATTAAGACTATGAATAAGTGTGTGGTGGCAGAGGCATGATTATAAGATTCATTTTATTAATAACTCTTCCTCATGTAGCATTCATATTTTATGCTTTTACCTCAACTTTCATTCAAGCTTGAGTTCTTTTATGTGCAGTTGCTGTAGCATCTAGGTAACAGTGGTCATAAAGCAGTTTGTAAAATTAACCAATCCTTGCATTACCCCTTTGAGAAATTCCCTGAGCTTTACAGCAGATGTAAAGTGATGAGTCAGTGAGAACAACACAGAGAACAGAATCACATCCCCACCTCCACTGCTGTCCATTGCTTGTTCACAAAGATGGAAAAATGTGCCATTGCTGACCATAGCTTCTGCTAAATCTGTAGGATTTCTAAAGAGCTTTCTACAGAGCACTGCTGAGGAGCACATAGTGTTTCTGAGGTAGTGGGGGAAACAGAAACCCACAGGAGAAAGGGAACACACGTGTCCTAGACCTTTGTGGTTTTAATGTGCGGTTTTTCATCACTATTTGAAAAAGGTGTCAGAATGCCTTGGGTGCTATATTCCTGGGTACTTCTTCCTTTGGCTTCTCTAAACCAGATTCCCTGGCCAGTCTGCAGCTTTCAGGATGACTTTCACATCAGTAATGCTGAGAATTAGAGTGCGTCACAGTCAACTCAGAAAAATGAGGATATGAACTAACAACTACAATATGCTTGATATATCAGAATGCATTTTTAAAAAAAAAATAATTTTTTTTTGACTTTCAGGATCTTGACTGTAGAAATATTTAAGTTAGTTGAAAATTCGCTTTTCTAGCAAAGGCAGTTTGTGGGAAAATGTTGCCTAGCCTGGGTCTGTACCTCCTTTATTTTCCTTCTTTAAAGTAGGTCTTTGTTGTTTTGGGTTTCTTTTCCTATGTGCATCTTGCATTTAAAATTCGTGTCTTGCTTCACCTGAAAGTCTATGGATGACTGGAGAAGTGTGAGAATGTCAGAGAAAGCATGCAAGTGAAACCAAATTAACATGAGAGGTGAAATTGGTTTTATTTTGATTCTTCTATTCCACTCAACTGTATGGCCATTTAAACTTTCATGATATGCTAGCACTGATATCAAATGAGACAGGAAGTCTGAGCTGGTAGTGTTTTCTTGCTCTACCTAGTAAATGTAGGGGCAGATTTAGAAGAAGTAGGTTGTGTCATTGTGGAAGAACAGTCTAAAGTCACGGTCCCTTTCCTCGATGAAATTAATTTACAAGGGCTAAGAATCCCAAAAGTTGAAATCCCCTGCTGAGCTCATATGCCCTCTTCCTCTGAGCTGTTTCAGTGATCAGGCTGCCTGCCAACACCTTTGTGTCAATCAGGCAACTACAGGTGATCTTTAAGTATTTAGGCACCGCTCCAGTAGTTGTGTTCTCTGTCCCGCCCCGTACATTTATACAGCCTGGTGGTCCGTGCTGGAGGATGTCTGAAAAGTTGTGAACCCCTGTGTGAGTTCTGAATGGATCCAGGTCTGCAAATTATATGAAAAACAGAAGGCAGTGGAATCTCTGGCCCTTTGTTCTTTTTTAATTAACCTCTGTAGGAAGAAATACCTTAGGGAGAAGTATTTCAGCCCTGACCTTTAATGCAAGGATGGAGGAACTGCCAATCTAAGGGGAACTGGAGAAGCATAAAGAAGGTGAATACTGATGTTCCTGAATTATCTAACAGAAAAAAGAAAAACCCAAGTAGTAGAAAATTGTAACTTTAATTTGTTTTAATTCTTATAAAGAAGGTGTTGTCCACTCTTTTAGATACCTTTAAGGCAGATATGCAGCAAAACTTAAGAATGGAAAGCTTTTCTTCATTTGAAGATGTACCTGTCAGCATAGAGGGAAATGTAGCTGTGGCCAGGTGTAAGGCAGGGACCTCAGCTCACAGTGCTCAGAGGTGCAATGTCACCTGCCAAAGCTGTGTCCCAGCATGATGGCTGCCCCGCAGAATGAACAGGAGAAATGGGGGAAATGCATGGGGTGAATTATATCCTGGTGCAAAAGCTGCCTGTGTACAATGTAAGATGCCATGGTGTGCCCAAAGGAAACACAGTTAGGAAATTTAAATAAACAGTTTCTTGGTCTCTTTGGAGAAGATTTCAGTGCAAACAATTTCTTTGAAGAAAGGGTATGTGGGTGGCTTGGCCAGCAGCAATATTTTGGTTTTGTCTACTGTAGGGAATTACTTTTTTCCAAACTTGCCCAGCCAGCTTAATTTAGTGCAGATTTAAGTTACACTGGGGGTAATGTTTTGAGTGCCAGGACTGTGGAGGTGAACTTCATCAACACTGTGTATTGGCTATTGCTTAAAATCTGGATCCCAGGTTAATTCATTAGAAATCCAGTGTAAGGAACCATAATTTTCACGGTGTGAAATTAAAAAAAAGGGAGAAATGACTAACAGTGAGCAGGACATTGTAAAATAGTAGGTAGCATGTACATGAGTAGCATTTTTATCTTACTGCTTTTAGGTGTCATCTTTGACATCCTTCCTTTTTTTGAGAATAAATTTGCATGCCTACCCATTTTTTTACGATTTTATTCTGGAAAGCATATATCAGTACACATGATCTGTCTGACCTATTAAATTGCCTTCCTGAACTGCTACAAGCATAGGCACAGTGATGAGTAGATGCTCTGGGATCACTAAAAGGTGCTACCTAATATTAGAATTAATGTATTTTAGTCAATAGTATATATAGGATTTGCTTCCAAGTATCTGGATAGCCTGGTATTTCAAAATTCAGCTTTTGTGCTACAGGATATTTATCACATCTTAGTTTTCAGAAACTGCTGAGCTTACTGTGTGGGAATTGAAGAGAGAGTTTAGAAAAGGAGATGGGAGGAGCCCAGCTTTGCAGTCTTTAATTTTCAGAGGCCAAGTTTTGGGCATTGAATGCCCAATAGTAGGTTAAGACCTGTTGCCTCCAAAGATGTCCCCTGGGAGCAGCCAAACCCCCAGATCAGATCATCCAAAACTACTGCTAGTTTGAAAACCAGCTGGAGAAATGCAGTGTACAGAAATGCAGGGGTACTGAAGGGCTCCACAGTAAGGTGTTACCTGTCACTCTGTGCTCCTATGTAAAAAAAGTAATTGCATGAAACAATGACTGTAAAACACAGGTGTGGATTTGGGAATGAATACCCACTTAGAGATGGGGGAAAGCAGCTCTCAGCATTGCATACCTGCTTGGCATTTTATCTAAATGTCACATTTAGTGCCTCAGTTCTGTGTCCTTTCGTACAAAATCCCTGAAAATTCAACTTTCCCTTCTTGTCTTGCATGAATATAGGAAAACAGAGGTGTCTAAATGCATTTCTGAAACCTAAGTGGGTGAATTAATTGCTCTGCAGACCTGCCCAAGGTCTTGAACAACGTGTGATCTTAACTTTGCTCACCAAGCCAAGGTGCCAGCAATCCAGTCTGTGTTTATTCTGATGTCAGTGAGGAGAAAAAGGCTTCTCCTTGGGCATTTAGTTATGTTCCTGCTCCAATCTCTCCCAGTAGCCTGTCTCTCTCCTCCCATTGCAGAGAAGGCTGGGAAGGATGGCCCCTTTACTTTAGAGCCTAAACTGGACGCCAGCACTCCTTACTGGCCTCCGTTTCCCATAGCCTGCAGTGACGGTGTCTCAGCCCTCTGGCAAGGCTGGATCACTGAGATGCCCTCGCAGCTCTGCTCGGGGCAG
Organism: Pardalotus punctatus; assembly: GCA_013400915.1. NCBI lineage: Eukaryota > Metazoa > Chordata > Aves > Passeriformes > Pardalotidae > Pardalotus > Pardalotus punctatus. Next base: position 297,538 of record VZTX01017547.1, on the reverse strand, counting down.
CTGCCAGCCCCTGTCCAGCCCAGGCTGCGTGCTGGGGTGCTGAGAGCAGCTCTTGGCTGCTGCTGAGTTCAGCTCAGGAGATGCATTGCTGCAGGAAACATGTGAAATTTTCAGCTCAGGAGATGCATTGCTGCAGGAAACGTGAAATTTTCAGCTCAGGAGATGCATCGCTGCAGCAGGTGCGAGGCTTTGCTGTGGAACACTCGTACCATGATGATGGGCTGTCACCATGGCAGTGTCATGCTTTCACAGACCTTGAGACCTGAACAGTGGCAGCTAAGCACAACAGCCTGTGGGGAATGATAAGCTAAAGCCATCATTTATTACAATTTCCTCTGAAATCGGCTGTGCCCCTGCCTGGTGCTCAAGCTGTACTTCTGTGTTATCTGCCTTTGCAGACAGGAGAATGTGGCAAATGCAAAATCCCTGCTCCATTAAGATCTTTGTCAAGCTCACACATTTAAAATATCTGGAAGAGACAATCTCAAGCTTCAAGGCTTTATGTTAGCACTTAACAGCGGGCTTTGAAGGCTGTTGTTATACCCGGGGTTCAAACCAAGAGGGAGCAAATTGGATAAATCAAGGTTATTCAGGAAAGTTCTTGGGTTGTTTAAATTATGGGCACCATCCTGTACTGTCCAAATGTACAGCATTAATGGCCCTTAGAGAACAAAAATCAATAGCTAATGAAAATACTTAATTTTCAATGCAGATCACTTGTACTCATGTTAAGCCCTGGGATTTTGAAAGCACCTTACTCCTCATATCCAGATAGACACATTTGAATTCTGAATAGCTTAAATATTTTATTCACTGTGGTTTCATTATAACTTAATCACTACTGATAAAATTTTTGTTTCAATTACATGTTATTCAAATTCTATATCAAAGAAAGAAACATGACAATTTCTTTTAACTATAAAAAATGTCTTATCCCTTGGACAGCAGTTAAGCAAAACTTCACCAGTTTAAAATTGGATTCAAAATATTGAGCTCCTCCAGTCCTGTCGGCTGCCCAGTGATGGGGCTTTTTCCCAGTCTCCTGCTAACTTTTACATAACTAAATCCTACAATATTTAAATATTATTTCTGAAGTGCTCTGAGAAGTGGTTCCCTGGTTTTCTGATACAAACAAACAATGTATTTATCTGTACCAGAGGTGAAGTGGGGAAGTGTGGATGCTGAAACCTCAGTAGTGTAGTATGGACTCTGCATCTGACTAAACACATGACCTTCTGAAGTCACTTTGACACAGCTTCTCAAAGCCATGGAGCTGCCAGCCAATTCTTCCTTTTCCAGTAATGCATTTGCTGAAGACTTTTACACCTGTTCCCAGAGTTAAACCAGCTTTGCCTGCAACATTCGTGTCACTGTGTAGCTGTATTTCTATCAGTGTTTTTCTTGACCTAGGAAAGTGGGATGCAAATGAAGGGCAAACAAAACTGAAGACACAGCACTCAGCTTTTTATATTGCAAGAATTTCAAGTGTTAAGCCAGGTGAAGGCTGCAGATATAGCAGCCTTACTTCTGAGAAGTTGGGAATATCTAAGTCCGTATAATGCATTGACATCAAGTTTGTCTGTTGTTGTTTTCACTGGCTTCAATGTTCTGTATTCTTCACCACTACAAGCAGAAATGACTCTTGTACAGCAGATGGTTGCAGTTTTATGAAATGACATGTTTTTCTGTTTGAGAAGAAACATAAGAATGCTGTATATGGCTCCTTCTCTAGTACAGCAGTGTTCTGTGGTTGCAGGCTTACTTTTTCAAAGTTTACAGAAATAAGGACCTTCTACCTCTGGAGTTTGGTTTTCCAGATCCTATACATGTTAGTGCACACACACATAAACACAAATATGCACATACTTATTTTTTTACTGACTGCTCAATATGGGACAGTGGAATTTGAAGTGTGGAGTTTGACATGTAGAATTTTAGTCATATGAATGTTAGACACATAGTCTAAACTGTATATAAATAGTCAGGGCTTCTGTACTTAGTCAGGAGTGGTGAACACCTCCAGGAAACTTTTCATCACTTGAAGTTTAATTTCAGGGAATGATTACTTAAGACTGGATTTGTGTCCTTCTGGTCATTAAAACTGGCTGGAGTAAATCACATCCCAAGTAGCTAAGGAAACTTCCCAATGAAGTTGCCCTAAATACCTTTAATTCTTATCACCATTCCTTAAGACATGATGATATGCAGCATTTCAGTGTATATAAAGTATAAGCAGGGACAGGTGACCTTGAGAAAAATACAGAGACACTGTCCAAATATGCAGGGATTGGGTAAAGAAAGTTAAAGCCCACCTGGAACTGACTCTGATGAAGGACAGGAAGAGCAACAAGAAAGGCTTCTACCATTAGATCAGCAGGAAAAGAAAATTTAGAGAAAACATGGCCCCAGTGCTGAATGTGAAAGGGCCTTTTGACAAAGAATATGAAAAGGCTGAGGTACCCAATGTTTTGTTTGTCTTGCCTTCAGGATTCCCAAGTTGTTGAAACCAGTGAGGAAGAAATGGGCAGAGAAGAACCTCATGAAGTTCAGCCAAAGGATGTGCGAAGGAGTCAAATCAATGACACCCTGTGTCAGTGCAATAACCATGTGTTTGTGCTGGGGATGTACTTGAGAAGCTTTGCAGGAAAAGACCTGGGAGGATCTGATGGACACCAAGGTGAGTGTGAGCCAGCAGTGTTCCCTTTTGTGGTCTGCATTAGGAAAAGTGTCACAAGCAGGTTGAAGGAGGTGATGTTTTCCCCCTCCCCAGCCCTGGTGAGACCCCATCTGCAGTGCTGTATCTGTTTCTCTCCTCCCCAGTCCAAGAGATATGGACATACTGGAGTGAGTTCATTGAAGGTCCCCTAAGATGATTTAGAGACTGCAGTGTGAGGAGAACCTGTAAAAGTTGAGATTATTTAACCTTGTGTGTATTTTATCAATGTGCATAAATGCCTGTTGGGAGAGAGTAAAGAAAGCAGAGCCAGACTCTTCTCAGCAGTTCTCAGTGAAAGGATAAAGAGCAATGGTCACAAACTGAAATACAAGAAATTCCATTTAAACATTAGAAAAAGGCTTTTCCATTGGTATTGTACACTGGAAAAAATTCTCCAAAGAGTTTGTAGAGTCTCTGTTCTTGGAGATACACAAAGCTAAACTGGAAATGGTCCTGGATGACATGTTCCAGCTTACCCTTCTTTCAAAAGGATCATTAGACTAGACAATCTCCTAAGGTGCCTGCCAGCTTCAGCTCTTCTGTGATTCTGTGACTGTGGAGAGGTTTAGGAGTTTTCAGAATTGCAGCCAAGTGTTTCTTTGTCTCTCTTATCATTAACAAAACAGTAAGAGCTCTCTCTCTCTTCTGCAGACAGTCTGCCTCTGAAAGTAAGAGAACATGAATTCCACAAAAATATTTTACAAATGCAAAATATGTAATTTTTGCCTTTTATTATTAACATGTAATTAATTTGCTTTTGTTTATTGACAAAGGAATAAATAGCTCCTGAATGTATAGTTAATGCACAAAGAAAACACACAAAACTGTTATGGGATAGCAGCTTCACAAAGGAACATCTGTTAAAGGAAATGACCGGCACAAAGTCATTACAAGGCCATTTTTCACTAACTGGATACCTATTGAGAACTAAATGACACAAATGAGTTATACTCACTGGCTTTTCATCTCCATCGAAGTGGGCTCAAATCCCTAATAAGGCACCAGGTGAAAAGGAGTCTCCCAGGCCTCTGTTCCAAATCCCCTGTTATGCACCATATAAATTAGCACATTAGCAGGCTTGCCTCAAGGGAGAAGCAGGACTAGGACAGCAGGTGTGTCACACAGCATAATTGAGATGCAGCAGAGCAGGCTGGTGCTTTGTACAGTGGCAGGCTCTTTCACAGTGCCTCTCTTGATCTGTAACTTTCATGAGCGCTAGGCTGGCTCCTAATTCTAAAAGTCCGATCTTCTGTTACATCAAGGAACCCCTTCAAGGGAAAAAAAAATCACTGAAATATATGGTTGAATAGGCTAAGTAATATGGGGTGGTCAGGTATGACAATGTTTGTCAATAGTAATTTGGAATACACAGTGGCTCAGGAAACAATTGAAGGACAGTCTGCATGTTTTTCCTCATCAAAGGCCTCTCAGGCTGTTGTGAAGATTGCTATGAGTGAGAGGATGAATAGGATCAGTAGGGGATTAACATGTTATTGTGCAAGAGAGGGTGGTTTTCACTCTGCTGGTGTAGATTTGTCAGTGAGCTCTCATACCACATATATTTATGAGACAGAGCACCAGAGCAATGTGGTTACTGTCATAAAGCACAAGAAGAGGGTTTCCTGGTAGTTGTATGGATCCAGAGTCACATCTCTAAGGCTCAGCTAAATTATTCCTGTTGACAATGCAAGGTTAATGTGTTGAAGTGAAGCACTGATAAGAGCAGTAGAAATATTTTGTTTGTTCTTATCAGGAGTTATTTGCAAACCTGCCAAACTGGAATACAGTCTTCCCCCCACCCCCCCCACCCCCCCCATCTTTTGCTTAGCAATTAAAAAATTCTTATTAGTGCATAACTATTTTTCCTTGTTGGTGATTAATAGACTGTCTCACAAAACTCTGGATTAAATTGATGTGTTCACTGCTTTAATCTTGGGGAAGCAAATTATTCTCTCTTGACATTCTGGTGACTTTAGCGGTATGACATAAAGAATTATATTGGCAGAAGGATGCAGGTGAAGTCCGAAAGCAGAGATCCCAATTAGCTGTTGTGGAATAAATCCCAGCTGCCCTTCAGCCTTTCAAATATGATACATTGGATTCCGTACACACTATCTAGCTTTGGATCTGAAAAAGTAAAATGAAAGCAGGTACTGAAAAGGCATAGATGAGTGGAAGTACTGGGGAATATTCATGAATGTGGTCCTAAATTTAACTCTGCAATTTCCTTGAGTTCATGAAAACAAGAATTCTCTTTCACAAAAATGTCAGTGTGTTGCTCTTTGTCTCCTGAGACAGAACCAAGGGGAGAGCTTCTGAATTTATTGACATGAAGAGCAATGGCAAGAGAGAAGAAATATGTGAAACTTGAGGATCAGGAAGCATGGATTAGTACAGAACAAATCGGCTAGCAGCTGGGTGCATGTTGGAGAAAGCAACAAAAATCTCTAGCTGATTTCAATCTTCAGTGTCCACTGAAAGTCCAGACACAAGTTAAAGACATCATTGTTGAAAATCACTTGTGCCTAATTTGGAGAGAGTCTGTTTCAAATTAATATTGTGTGACTAACAATAAGAAAATGCATAAATTATTACTACTGGACTCACATAATGTTGAGAATGTCAAGATCTCAGTCCCTGAATAACTTTAAGCACGATGATTAAAAATGTCATTGTTGGGGTCTTGTTTCTTTGGTGTATAGGAATATTTTTCCGTCTGTGGAGGGAGTTACACAGAAGCTTTACACAAGGTTGTGGAAAACTCTGACCTTTTATGTAGTTGTTAGAGGCTGAAACTGGAGATCTCTTCTGTAAAAGTGCATGTGTGTGTGTAGCAATAATGCCTGAGTCTATTTCTGCCTTCAGTAGAAATTTCAGGTAAGGAATTTTGCTGTTTAAACCAAAATCTTTTTACTTGCCTTGTATCAAGTTTACAGTGTGACTTTTTCTTGGTAAAGCAGCAGCAAAATATAATTTCCTGTGCAATGAGCCAACAGCTTCACTGAGTCGCATCCCCCTGTTAATGTTTTGATTTGAAGCAAGTAGGGAATTTAAAGATGGAAACTCCACTTTTTACTGCTGAATTTAAGACTGGTTTTGTTTATCAAGGACCAAGGGGTCAATATTTTTGAATAGCAGGAGATGGTTCTGATAATGTGGTTGCTACAGAAAGATTATCATTTAATTTGTATTAACAAGAATCGTGTCTGTTTTATAGCATGTAACTGATATTATAGAGTAGTAATTATTCTCCAGCATGTTCCATATGAAATTTTTCCTTGCACCCCACCAGTTATATGCCATCAGTCCCATGGCAGTCTTTTGAAGGAGGCAAATGGCTTGGTGGTCTGCTAACACAGAAGGAAATCACATAATCAGAGGAAGACCTTGGGACCCTTATAATCCCATTTTAGCCCTTTAGCAGAACCTTAAATAAGGTCTGAGATGGTCTTAAATAATACTAAGATAATTTGTTCCTTTTGAACACTTCCTTTGAGCATAGGAGCATTTCAACCTTAGCAGTTGTTGCTATCAAAGTTAATTCTAACAAAGCAATTGCTTCTATGATGTATCCAAGATAATAGTGTTATCTCTAGCATGGTAACAGGAACTGCTGCAATGTCTTAGGCACCACAAGCATAATTCTTTGACCTAAAGAAATACGAGATTGCTCTTTTCATAAATCCTTAGGTGGTGTAGGTACAGAAATCCTATTGACAGTCACAACATCAAAGAAAATCATCTAGTGTGTCCTTCTGCCTTAAGACAGGATAAGCAATAGATAAATTATTTCTGACAGATACTGTCTAATCTGTTTTTAAAGAACCCTAATGATGAAGACCCCAACACCTCCCTAGGCAATCTATTGCTGTAATTCACTATCCTTACACTGAGTTTTCAGTGGGGGTAAGAGAGTATTTAAAAATAAAGGAGAATTGAGGAAGCAAACGAGAGAACAAAGGCTACAGACATAGGCCACTTCAGGTGAATATTGTAAAATCAAGATTTTTTAACGTGGATCATTACATAAAGGATATCTGAGGACAGTGAGATGATGTAGGATCGTTGGATAAAATGGTTCTTGTGAAAAACAGAAAAGGCATCTTTCTTATTTTTCCATCCCACCTTCGGGCATTTTGCATTACTGGGAAAGCCTAGGGATGCAGAAGAAAATGTATTCTTTGATCACAGTCCTAACACTAAACCAATCTAACAGAGAATTGGAATTGTAGATGCATTAGGAAGACTTAGAACGCCACTCATGGCGAAATTAAAGTGGAAACTCTTGAACAATTTTCTCCTTCACATCAGAGCAAAAAACTTATCTCCCAGAAAAAAAATCAAAACCAGGAAAAAATATCCATCTTGACTGCTTTGTAATCTCATTCTGTATTATAGGCCAAGTTGTAAGGAGGGTGTTTACAGCAACGAGGTACTAATGTATTCATTGGAAGCCAAAGTGTTCTCTGAAAAATACTGAAGCACAAAAGCAATTACCATTAATCATTATACACAATGAAAGTAGAGTTATTGTGAGGTAATAATGCCTTCTGAAATAGCACATTACCACCTAGGATAAAAGAGCAGCTTCCACATTGCTATTGCTGCTCTCTCATGAATGCTTATGACATCCTTTTTTTTGTATGTTTTGCTGCCCAGGTGGATTTTGAGCTTAGTAAAGAGCATGGTTTTCCAACAGAGAAAGTTCATTTTCCATAATAATGAAGAGCATAGTTATTGAAACCTCTGGGCATGCAAACTGGAAATATTCGCTTAAAGCCCTCAAATAAGCTTTTGCAAAGGGAGATAATGGCTTCTGCCCAAGTGAAATTCAGCTACTGTGCAGAAAAGCAGTGCCAGCTGTCTGTATCTCTGTACTGCCAATTTCTTAAGCAGACCATAGGCCAAGGGCTGACCTTCTGCGTCAAGCATGTGGAATTGCTTGAGTGCAACTCCCAGTCACTTTGAGCACAAATGAAGGAAGGTGGGGTCAACCTGAGGCAGCAGAATTCAAGAAAGCCTCAGCCAAAGAAGCAGGATCCTTTATCTGATGATAAGGCAAGGAATGTCAAGGGGAAATGATCTGGCAGCTAACCAGCAGTACCTGAGGCGCCTACAGTAATGCTATGGGCGAGGAGCAGCATTGCCTTGTAGGAAAATTCAGTGTGACTGATGAGATGAGCTGCTCAGTAATTTGCCCTGGCAGGAACATCCCCTCCTGTACCTGTCCTGTATATTTTGTCCAAATAGCTAGGGTATGTTCTGATGTGCTACCCGAGTGGAAATGAGCTGGTACAGAGAAGGCACAGGAGATAACAAACACCAAGCTGTGAACTTGAAATCGGCCCTTAACTTTTTTTAATCCCTAGGTTTGAGACAGAAACCAAACCTTTTGGGCACTACTGGAAGTGTTACTTAAATCCCTTACAGAAGATGGTGTACTCCTTCGGTGCAGCACTTAAGGGTGCTCATTCTACCCCTTCAAGGATTCTCCCTATAGGAGTGCCTCTAGGCAAATTCTTTTTACATGTTTTGTAGGTAATTTGAGGGTCTGTTGATTTAAAGCCCATTACATTAAGGCAGGGTGGTCTGAATGATTCTAGTCAGGAGCAGCTGTAGATGAGTGACTGTCTGGCATGCTGGTAGCTATGGTGGAACAGCTTGGGAAATAACTATAGTTTTCAGCTTTCTGCTTAGACCTCTACCCCTCCAGATTCTCTTAAAACTTGAACTAGGGAGAATTTGTTTTGCAGAAAGAAATGTGTGTTTCAGTGCTGTGGAGCTGGGGAGACAAAGAATAATAAGAAAATTATCTTTCCTTCAGGAGATCCATTATGTATATAAATCTCTTACATTTCTACCTATCTCAGTAATTGCATCTTTATATTTATACAAACACCTTATATTTCAAGGAACAATTTCAGATTTCAATTAACTCTGAAACTCAAGTTTATCAGAATGAGAAGAGCAACGGTGTTTAAATTTTCACTCAGATATTGTGTAACAGCTTAAGATAGTATAACATTTTTGGATGTTGAATTTTAATCTCTGTAAACCACATTTCAAGAAATTCTACAATTTCTGTATATTCCTGCAGTCTAGAGGTAACTTTGATGATATTTCTTTACTGAGGGCTCATTAGAACTAAGCATTCTATGATTAGTTCTATGCTTAGAACTACGTTGATATATTAGCCTATCCCTGAAAAACAATAATATAAATATTTTGTTGAATCATTAAACTACCATAAGTCACAGAAAAATTCTGTGTGAATGATCAGACTTTATATGTTCTTGTCTGCTACCTCTGTTTTATGCACATACCTGACCCTTTTGAAAGGGCTTCTAGAACAAATATTTTATTGCATTAAATGAAGAAAGTCATGTGTCACAAGTGTAAAACAGTCCAGAGATTTTTTTTAAGATACTGTAGCTTTAAGTAAATTCAGAATTCAGAAGAAGTATGGATATCTGTTAGAATCTTTTCAGCACATTCTTCTGTATTAGGTGTAATAGACCCAATAAGTTTGTTTCTTCTTTGATTTAGTCATAAAAATATTTGCCCTTACAATTCAGCCTTTGACAAGTTTCATATGAAAAATAGATTATTGGTAGAGCCCAGAAGGAATGTTGTATTTATCTGAAACTGGCTTTGTTATGGTTTTACTTTGACTTTTGAAAATATTTTTGTCATGGCTTCCTGTAAATTACATTAAATTACACCTATTCAGACTTAGAAAGTTGGCTTACTTTTGTACTTATTTTTTGTACACTTAGCTATTGCATTTGAGTTTGTCAGACGTATTTGTGTTAATTTCCTTTCCTTATTTCAATGTTCTTCGATGTGTGGGTATTTGTACATGCCTAACTGAAGATAACAGCAAAGCACAAAATTACTGACAGAAAAAAGAATGAATACTTTGTTCATAATCAGAAAGCAGATTATTTGTCCCCAACAAGGTTTCAAGTGAATTCAACCTAATATTCCTCCAAAGTTGCAACAGTCCTTGAAAATATTCCACTTCAAATATTAAATACTAAGTAATAATTTAAACATGACAATTCAAGAGTACAAATTAACTTTGCATGAGTTCTCTTTAAGGATTTACAACTGATTTGGAAGCATTCATACTGGCTGAAACTTTCAGGTGCAGCCCACACATTCCTGACCCATTTAAAGAGAAATATGAGATGCTTCTTATTGGAAGAAATAGCTAAATATGTGTGACTCACAAAGAATTCTGCTACATTTAGATTTGATTTCTTCTCTCCCTTTCTTTCTCTTTTTATAAAAAAAAAATAACAGAATGATATCTCTGAGAAGGAGATCATTAGGGAAAGGACCTCAATGGTCTCCTGTGGTCTCAAATGATCTGTTATTTAAGTTTTGTGTATTTTCCAAAGTATTAATTTTCATTCATCCATTTAATTTGTTTGCATTTAGATTTTTGGTGGTCATGTTAAGCATTGTGTAAACACAGAACATGAATTCTTTCGCTCTGGTACTGGATACATGTGAATTATTTAATATGAAAATTCCTGTTCTTTCTGCGCACCCAGTGTAAAGATCAGGATATTTATAGATCACAACTAAGCTGCTCTTTCTTGCACTTTGTGATTAGCAAATTAAGAAGAATGAACTCAGCTCCACTTCATGTCCCTGATGTGAGGTAGAATCTTATTCCATTTAGGGGCAGGGATACCAGACCCATGCAGAACAAACACTTAATTACCCAGGGTTTCTTAGGGTGCTTCCTGCCACAGTGGCAGTCAGCACCATAACCTCTGGACTATCCAACCCTCCTCTCAATGAATGAGTGGAGATTTCCATCTGAAAAGTGATGGGTTTCCAGTTCTTGTTTTGAACGGACACATTCTCTGATAGCACGCAGCAGACATGCAGCACTTCAAAGGAGGTGTTCAAAGTAACATAAGCTCTGGTATTTAGCTGAAAAACCTGTGACTGGACATCATATTCTTTTGGGCTACAATTTAGCACCACACTTCATGCTGATGCCCTTCATGGTCTAGAGCTACACACTGCACATTTCAGCCGCTACTAACTTGGAGCTAGCGTGTAGAAGTTGGAGTTTGGACTGAAGGCATGCCCCAAGGTTTCACAGTAAATGGATGCCTGAAGCACTCAAACAGAGCAAGTTCAGTAGATAAAGCTGTGGATAAGGGAAAATGGGCTAATAGCCAACGCATTCTGGTAAGGCAGTGGAGCTGAAAGGGAAACAAGGCTGAAAAGGTCGATTAGCTTTCTCTGTGTTGGGGGAGGAGGAGGAAGCAGGAGGATCTGCGCTCTGGCTTGAGTCCATATGGGTCTCTGGAGAGAAATGGGAGCAAAGGGGCTATTCTGTGGATGAGGACACAGCTGGCTGGGGTGAGCCTTTCTAAAGGAAATAGAAAAAACCTGAAAGATTTCTGATTTGTTTCTGCTATTTTTCAGGGGTCTGTGACATCTGTGCAAAGTAAGAATGAAGAAGGCAACACTTAAAAGATACTTTGGAAAGGAAGTCTTGTTTAACCACAAGCTTGTTTAACCAAGAAGCTTGTTTAGTAACTCTCATGGTTTCCACTGGTGGTTTCAGGTACAAGCACATTTTTGGAGATTTTTGTCTTCACGCTCCTTTTCCCATCAGATCCATGAGTACTACATGAAAAATGGTTTCTTTTATACTGCAGAAAATATGGTTATTTCCTGGGAATAGTAAAGATGCAGTTATATGCAGTGTGGTATTAGCTGCTATCTAAATATGTCAATATGTAGTTCCCTAAATGGTGTTCTAGGCAAATGTGTTGGTCTTTCCTTTGGCATTTTCCCACCTCCTCTGCAGGATGCTATGTGAGCGTTCTCTGTTATGCATTTGCTTTATTTTTAGGTTGGTCAGATCTAGGGAAACTGATGGAGAGATGAGAGGTCAAGTCTTGCTCAAGTAAAAATGTATATGAAATGTGGAATTTATATCACATTGTGGGTTCTTTCCATATGACATTCAAAGTTGTCTACTCTCAGAGTTCCATTAAGGGGAGCTTAGTGTGAATTCTCATAGGTAATAATTGTAGAATTACTGTGGAGAGCACAAAGACTGAAAATGCATTTGACTGCAATTCGGTGTATTTTTTTCATGAAGACATGGATGGCGAATCAGTTGTCTTCAACAAGGCCTTTTTCAAACTTTTGCATGTGATTGCTTGGCTGAATAAGGCATCACATCAAGCTGGAACAGCAGGGATGTTGTGTTTTGTGCTGAGGCATCATGGGAGAGAGGCTGAGCACTAAGGTCTGCTTACTGGAAAAACTACAGTTTGCAGAACAAACACAGCTTTCAAAACAAAGTGCTTTTGTATGTGATTTGTTTGTAAATATGCCTGGGTTACATGCATAAAGAATGAGAAGTCATGAACACTTTAGGGATGACAGTGACATTAGAGGAAAAGAAAATATCATCATATTTGCAGGTCAAGGGTGCAAGAGAAGAGAAGCAATGGATGATAATATGCTCTTACTGCTGAGTTAGGGTTAGGAATATACAGCAGTTGTAGTCCCAAATCATATTAGAGATTGATGATAAAAATCATTTGGATGACTCTGTGAGCTAATCTTTGGGTTACCTGGTGCATAGCTAGGGTCACCCAGAAGAAAGCTCCTGTCACTTGGTGAAAGAAAGGATTTCCATGTTTTGTGGAATTTGCTTACTAATGCTTCTGGACTGCTCGCTTGTTTGACATTGCAAAACGTCTGGCAGGATTATTGTGATAAGAGTGTGCTGTCAGTAAGAGTCCCAAATGGACGCAGGATCAAAACCACTTTAGCAGTGAGAGAAGGAATGGAGCTGTCACAATTTCAGGTTGTCAACACTATCCACTCTGGGCGGTAGCATTTCTGTTGGGAAATGACGGCATCCCAATACTTTCCTCTGGAAGAGAAAGGCAAGGCTGTTAGCAGAGAGTGTCCAAGCTGAGAGCCAGCCTGCAAAGAGCCAGAGGCTCAGAGCTGTGAGCTGGCCTGGGGGATGTCAGCCTGGCATGTGCACGCTGCAGCCACAGGGCTCTTGCGGAGTCTCTGCCCAGCTGGCTGTTCCCAGGCACAGCCTCCCACTGCCCCTGAGCCCACAGGATGCTTGGACACCTTGCTGCTGCACCTTCCTCTGGAAGGCAGCCTGCATGTGGAGGACATAAGTTACAGCTGGTGTTAATTCTGCTATTTGCTTTTTAAAAACACCAAAGCAAAACAATAGCTTACCAGCTGGCTAATTTATAAGATAATTCTTCCTGAAGACTTTTTTACTGGAGAAAAACTAGGGAATATTCTTATGGATCACATTGTAGAGGCTGTTCCCTTTATAGTGAGGGCAGGGAAAATGGTATATGAGATAAGACTAAGAGATATAAGTGACTGAGTGGTCAAGGCGGGTGCTGACAGGCAATTGGAGGGGGCATGTTCAGAAATACAGGAAAAAGGAGATGAGAGATCTAGACACTGGAAAATCCTCCTTTCTTAATGGAGCAAGATCAGTGGGCCCTGTGCTGAAACAAGCCTCTCCTGTGTTCATATATTGTTTCCCAGTAACTTAAATGAGAAATCATTTGAGAAGGATTTCTTGTAAGTTTGTCAGTGCATTGCTCACACTGCTGTTTCTGCAGTGAAACCTGCTGTAATGTATCTTATTACTTCCACACAGAATACGAAGAGCAGTCATTTCCAGAAATGAGAGCACTCTGTATAATTATGTGGAATGATTTATGCATAACATATAAACCCTTCAAAAATAAAGATATCTGCTCTGCAGATACCGGTCATTATTAACTGACTGAATGCAGGAATCTGCCCTGTGGCAAGCAAACAGGAATTAAAACTGTGATAAAGGTGAAGATCTTGTAGTGAAAGTTGGGAAAGAACCATCAAAAAAGAAATTAAGTGAGAAATTTCTTTGTGTTCTGGTAAGACATTGAGGGTGAAAACTTACAAATAGGACATTGTGTATTAAGTTGCCATAACTGAGAAAGAGGGACGTGAAGTTGGGGAAAAGGAGGGGAAGAGAGATCTACTCGTCAGAGTGAGTGGCACACAAATAAGAGATGCAAGGGATCCTCATCTATTCCACTTGGCAAAAATATCAGGTGAGAGAACTTGTAAATGTGTAGAGATAGAAGGAGGGGAAAATAAACCCAAAGGTGATCAAAGAGACAGTCCTTAAACACAAGTGATATCTTGCCACCCTGTAATCTTTGAAAAGTCATTTTGTCTCAGATTTTGAAGGGAGTGTAGTAACCAACCTCTTGCACAGTGCCAGGAGCCCTGCCTCAAATCCTGTTACACATCCTGCAGTCCCAGCATACCTACTCCACAATGACTGCTGCCACTTATGATATATTCTCCACAATGGTACAGGTTTATGTAGCTCACCAGCATCAGATCATGTGTCCTGACAGATAGGGATTGTGTAAACCCCAAAGTAAAACCCCTTCACCACAAGTATTTTTTTTCTGGCTATCCTATTTTGTGAACTCTTTATGCCTACTTTGTTCTCTGGGTGCTGTATGCTTTGTTTTAATGACGATATTGAACGGATCAATGCTGCCTTGCTAAGAGAAAGTTTATTCCTGAATTGCTTTAGACCTTTATGCTTGTCACTAGATGTTGAAAGGAAAAAGCTACATTAAGTTCCAGTATTGGCTAACCCTTGCTTTAATACACCTCAGAAAAAGGGTGATTCTCAGAGGGCTGTCCAGAATGGCTGAACACTTGGTTTTGGTTGGCTTTTTTCCAGTGATGTGGTCAAACCCAGGCTGAGCCTTCTACAGACTGACTGGAGTATAAGCCTGGTACCTCTTTGCTCCCTTCACAGGTCAGTAGTCTGTTAAACCGTATCTGAAGGTACCCTGGGTAGGGCTGGTCCTGGTTTGGATTCAGGACATTGTATTTGTTCTCAGACCTAATTCTGTCATAAATTAGCCTCTCTATTCCCTTACGTAGGATTGGTCTCTTCTGTTTGTACTTGTTACCATAAGGTACTTGGTGTTGAACTTCTCTTAGTTACTTGTAAATTGTTCCCCTTTTTTCTCTATTGCTCTTACTATTTGGACACTTGGCTACAGCACTTGTACTGAATGACTTCGGTCTTCTTTCCTTCTGTGCAAAACAGCACATAGATGTCTCTTCAAAAGCATGAAAAATTGTAAGTAACTCCAGTAACATGTGCATTTGGGCATCAGAAGACCGACAAAAGTGAATTATATCTTTTCTGTAAGGGTTTCAGTCACACTGGAAAACAATGACTCAGATGTTTGAGTGAGTTTTTGCAGATTTCAGCAATTGGACCTAGACAATTTGAGGACGTGATTAATTTTCAGACGCTTAGAATTTTTCTTGCATGTTTTCTCTCTTACAGTACTGCTGAAGAAATCAGTTTACACTTTTGCAGATTAGTGTGTTGGTCTCTCTGTGAAAGAAGATCCACGCATGCTCTGACTGAAGACCAACCACCTCTGGAACACTGCTGCCCTGAGACATCCTCCCAGCAAAGGTCTTTCACAGTGGAGAGTTCAAGTGAGGGCTTTCACTAAACCTGCCCCTCTACCATGCTAGACCAGCCAAATGTCACTTGGCTTTCCCAGTCTTTGTAAGACAATTGTGCCCTCTCTTTAACAATCTTTTCCCTTTCTTCTGAGTACCTGCCAGTCTGTGCTAATCACAGGGCACAGTTTTCCAGGTGTGACTGCATCAGCACCGTATTTTTCATTCAGTGATGTTGTTAGTCATTGCTGTTTGAAGTACAGAGGCCAAATAGACTGAATTTTCCAGTCCAAACAGTCATATATTGAGGCTGGCATGTTGAAGTGTGCACCCTGTAAAAGACCAGGCTCAGGATTTCATTATCAAACCTAGCTCCTTCTTCCAGACAAATACCCCTGGATAAATAGAATTCTGTGCTTTGCCATTTTGCTGCTGCATATTAATAAAGATGCCTCTGTGGGGGCAGAGAAACTGATATTCAGTGAATGTAGTTAAACTGCTTTTCCCGTGATTATAATGAGAGGGATCTGGTGAGATCACAGGAAAGCAAGCTACACATACAGGCCATTTTCTGCAACTTATATTAAAATTTTAAATAGCTGCAGAAAAATAGGATGTTAGGGAGATTAAAAGTGTGCATTATTTCCTTTATGGCATTTCTTCTTCTGAACTGGCAGTAGCATTGCACTATTTATTCTCTGCAGGGCATCAAGCAGAGGTTGAGAAAGTGGATGTTTACTCCCTAAGGCAATTTGTTTTAACAATGCTGTTGAAACACAGCTCAGAATTATGTTTAATATGAATGAGAAGCTGGAACCACTTGAAAAGGCAGATGGAGGATTTTCCAGAACCTGCAAGCCTGCCATCTTCCATGTTTTCCTTGTGCATTCACCATGTTTTCTGCTTCTGGCAGGACAGTCACACATGGGTTGTTAAGCCTGACCACACAAGGTGTGGCTGCCTCAGTATAAGGACTCATTTTTGTCTCTCTGTTGTATAAGTTTCGGTTCAAAATCCGCAGGACTGTTTTTATCTCAGCATTGACTGGCTTCTAGCTTGCACAGGAGAGTAGCACCTGAATAGGGCTGAATAGTGAGTGCGTCATCCAAAACTGGTTAAACAGGTCAGTAGATGACCAGAAATGATTACAGACACAAACTGGTTCAGTGTAGACCTTTTCCTTGTCTCACAACGAGAAAGGCTGCCTAATTTCTGTGGGACAGGATATTTCCTGCCCAAGAAGCTGGCAGAAGGTTACTCAGGATTTTCTGGTAATTCTGATAATTGTTTTTCTGGTGCCTACTTTCACAAAATAACTGAGGGCCGTCATTAGTTTCTTATTGGGACAGCAGCAATGTTCTTTGCTTTAGTTTAACATACTGCTTGCATGTAGTTGAAAGGATGTCTGGTTTGGGTTTGTCTTGACTTCTAGTGAAGTAAAATACTACTTGTAAAAAGCAAAATACAGGAGAGGGAATCATGTGAGCAGGTACTCTTGCAAATATACTAAATTTCATATTGCTTGCTGTTAGAAAGTGCAAGCAGTTTCTGACCCTCATGGTAGCAGAGGAAAGGCTGGAAACACATGAAGCACTCTCTCTGGCCACCTGAGTAGAGCTCAAGAAAACAGTAGGAATTCATGTCTGAGGAGCCAGTTGATGACACAGGGAAGTCCAGTTGTACCGAATGGCACCACGTTTATCCTAGTGTGGTCCATCTTATCTGACCTCTAGCTTTTGCCTTGTGTTTGATACCAGGAGATAGAAACCATGATTGCCCCTCTACAGGGTGGCTCTATTATATCTGGCATCACATCTTTCAATTTGATCTCTCATGGCTGCGTGAGTTGGATAAGTTACAGTCTGAGACTTAATTCAAGCTTTAGAAAGACCCTTCCTGAGGATCAAGGACTTATGTTTAAATGTTGGTATATGTGATGTCTTGTCTATAGCTGCTGGTAATAAATTTCTTTTTTGTCCAGATTTATATGTTTAAGAAGCCTAATTTAGGAACTTATAAAAACAGTCAATAGTCTTCAGTCAATAGAGGTACAATTGTTTGTTGAGTTCAGTATTTTGGTTGTTCTGCTTATCATGTTTGAGCAGGTCTGAGCTCTAACTCTACCATTCATTACAACTACACAGACTTGTAGCTTTGAAGATGGCTACAATATCCTTTGCCTCCTGTCCTAAAACATTGGATTAATGAAAATACAGAAGACATGAACATCAACCAGATTTTCTTAGAAATGTGGAAGATATTAGAGGCTTTTACTTGGCACATTGTATATGCTTAAAAAATTAGTTTTTTGTGAAAATAATCCTGATGAGCATGTTTGTCATGTCTCTTCAAATCATACAAAAGCTTTTATACCCTGTGGGCTTTCAAGCCTTTCTTTTTTAAATACTCTGTAGTCTGTTCTGAAGTAATCTTCAACATGAGGATTTTGAGTATAGAGAAAGTAATTGCTTCTTACATGATCCTGACTTGTAAGTGAATATAAAGTTATGCTGGCACTACTGTTTTGGGTTGTTTTCTTTTTTTCTCCTTAGACTTCTGTATCCCTCTTTCCATTTTATTGTTCAGTTATCTGCATTCACCTTGCAGTGTATATCAGAGCCACAGGTCTTCTTTTACACTGTGTATCACTACAGATAATTAGGAATTCTAACCTCTTCTCATTGTGTTTAGACAGAACATCTGAGCTTCATTTTTTTAATTGGAAAGAGATAAGAAGAAATAAAGAGATGGAGAATTGGTTAAATGATGAGTCTTGTGAAGACTTGCTTTTTTTTATCACCTCCTTGGACTGTTCAAAGCAGAAATTGCATGAACCAGAGTTGTGGTTGTTATATTAGTGGTTACACTTTACATTATTTTGTATGTAATCCTTATAGGAGGTCCCTGAGAACTGTACTAATATTTGATGGATTAAAAACACCAATAACAGCACACTGGAAAGTCTCATCCTTGTAAAGAGCTGTGGAAGTGTACAACTGTTGGTCTTCAAAACATTGCAGGCAGAGGATGGTGCTGGGGTTTTTCAACACAAATCAAAGGAGAAGCACAATTCACTGTCTCAGGACCAGACTCTGCAAGCTTTCTCAAATGACAGAGGAAGGTAGCTGAACAGCAGCTATCCAAGAAAATGGCATAAAACCTCCTTTTAGTCAATATCTGCCTTTGACTCCAATAATTTCTGCCTTTCCAGCTGGCATGTTTACTGCCCCAGCAAGTACAGAAGGAGTAAGGACATTGAAGCTTGCTGGGTCGGGTCTGGAGAAACTCCAGCCGATTCTCCAGGCTTCTAATATCTTGTTCCCATTTCTATTGGTAGCCTGGGTTCCTGGCCCACCCCACTGTCAGTAATCTCTTTCTTGCTCCTACTTGTTGGCAGAACTCCACCCTACCAGATCTTTTTAATTTATATTATACACCCTGTTACTGCTGTTGCTTCCTAGCACATGCCTCCCTGAGGGTCTGAAAATCTTACCCTGTCTTATTCACAGCAGCTGTTCTCATTCCAGGAGTCTGTGTGAGGGCAGCCAGCATTGCCTGCTTTAGAGAAAAGAGCTTTAATCATGATGAGTGACAGGGAATAAAACTTGTTTCTTCTTAACCTCCTCCTCCTGATGGGGAGGGTTGCTCTGCAGTGTCTCTTACTTCACTTGTAGTCTGTTTCTATAAATAACCTTTAACTTGTTGTTGTTCTGTCTCTTGCACAAATACATCCTATGAATGTGCAAAAATAGATCCATGTGAATATGCATTCATATTAGCTCAAGTGTTAATTCTAGTTATTTGTTAATCATATATTAATAGCAGTTCCAAATATCTCTTCCAGTGCTTGCATATATGTCAAAATCACAGGCAGTTTGACATTTAAAAACTACTCAATCTTCATTTATTGTTTTTCTGTAAGCATGTAATAACAGAGGTTGGCTCAGAAAACCCATTGGGACACAACTCCAGCAAAAATGCAACTTCTAATGAAAATTAATAAATTTGCTGAGTTGGGTATATATCACTGTAATGCAGTATTCTCATAATAAGGACTCTGTTTGGATTTTCCCCAGAAGTGACCCTGGAATTTGTATTTTATTTCTGGATCATACTACAGTATAACAATATAGAAATCAATTGACTCTGAATATTTTAGTCTTGAACATTTTCCTCTGAGAATTTTGAAACACTTGATCTTCATTCCTGTCCTGAACGCAGTGAGGTAGCAAAATATCAAAATCCTTCATGAAAAAATCCTCACAACCTCTTCATGTTAATAAATCCTGATCCTGCAGGTTTAGTTCAAGCTATACTCCCTTAATTTCCATAAGCTCACATGAAATCCAAGATGTCATGTTCTCATTAAGCACAAACAGATGGGTAAAACATCACTGATTTGTAACATGAATCTTTACCCACCGACCATGTAGGAAAAATTAATTTTCATAGTGTGTGGAACTGCTACTCTTCTTTGCAAATCACATTAGTTGAAAGCTATCAAGCCCATTCACTAGTATTGGAGCAGTCTTTTTTTCCAGTACTGATTTTATGTCACGCTGCAACGTTTCTGGTTTTGTTTCTCATGATCACAATTTTAACTCTAATGAATTTTGGATAATTGAAGAATGGAATTCCATCCATGAAGTTGTCCAAAACGGCTGGGTAACTGTCTAGCAGAGAAACTTACCTTGATTGACCCTCTCAGAATCTGGGCTCGTCTTTGCACTGTCTGGCCAAATTTACATTGTCCATTTAGAAAAATGGCAGCCCTGCTTTCACCATCAGACTAAAATCAATTACAGACTATTTTAAGCTAATAGATTCAACACATAAGAAATTAATCTGATCTTTTTTTTCAACTCTTTCTAATATATTGTCAACTGAGCATTATAATTAGTCTCAATTCATGTAAGAAGTAAAAAAGCATTTTTCAGTATTGGAGTTTTATACAAGCTCTCTGCTTAAATAATTGACTCCTAACCTCTCCAGAATGAGTCTGTGGAGTTCAGTGTCATTTTAGCCTCATGTCGGAGTGTGTGATTTATTTCCTGTTTGTCTTCTTTTTTCCCAAATAAGGGTCTAACAGTAAAGTACATCAAACACATCAAGACTGCACTGAGAAAAAAAAAAAAAAAAGGTAAGAAAATCAGATGCAGGCTAATTTTTAATCTCTCATGCTCCTTTACAGTATCTGACACAGATCTGCTTGATCTGCTTTACTAGCACCACTGGTTATAGTACAAATATTGGCAATTTTAGATGGAGCAATTTCTTAATGGTAATTTCTCCTCTTAAAGGCTGCAGCTTGTACAAGGGTGTCTTCTTTGCCAGAACATGATAAATTCAACTGTCTATCTCAGGGGTTATAAATGGTGTTAAAGATTGATGAGTATAGTCTTACAGAAACATCAGAAAAATCTAATGAATCAATTTTCTGTCCATAGAACATCAATTTAACAGCACTGGGTTTTCCACATGGAAAAGATCACTAGGCTGTAACTTCAGTGCCTTACTTCTGACTCAGATATGTGACCCTGCCTTCCTTCCCCTCCAACCAAGGCATCAGCTCTGCCCTGTATCGAGGCATGGGGAGAATTTGTGTTCACAAATTACGCGTCTTTTTCTTTCAGCTTTGTATCTTTTTGCTCCTTGTCTTTGGATATATTTCACTGAATAATATCAGTAATAGCAGTCAAAATCATGGAAATAGAAGAGTTTGTGTTGAGATTTAGCACTGTATCTCTTTGTATTAGGGGTGGTACCAAGGCTGCAGAAAAGCCTAACAGAACACAAAAAAAGTGCACCTTCTCTCTGTAAAAATTTGCAAGTTTGTAATTGGGACAGAATAGACAGATCTTGTGGGATTCTTCAGCGTATAATTCCAGGCACATTCAGGCTTAAATCTGATACAGAACAAGATAGACTCACTGCCGTGGGGAATGGGAGCAAGGAGCACAGACTGGATACCAGAAATTGTTTTGGTTGTTCTGGATTTCTAGTATGGCTGACTCTGAAGCTGGAGTCCCATGATCATCAGTAGTGGTAGCCCTCCATGTGGAGAGAAGCTCAACACTTAGCTGTTCTTAGCTTGCTTCATGAAATTCAACACAAAAAAATATGTTGTGGTTTGTGGATGCTCAGAACAATGGTATCCATGTTTTATGTTTTTCCAAGACCTGAAAAGACATATAGAATATACCTAAATTCTATCAATCCTACAGAAGATGGAGCAGTATTGGAAAAATATGGATATTTTAAATATTTTCTCCTGGAATGTATGAGTAAATAGATACATTATTTTTGTAATGGTAACTTTATATAGCTTTTTGGTCTGTTATGCCGTCTCCAGAAGAGTCTGGACTAACTGGAGATACTTGCAAGTTTATTCTCTCTGGCTATATCTAAACTGGATATATAGGAATCCTTTCTGACTCTGAGAAGACATCATTGTTCCAGCTCCATCTAAAACTTATGTAATGATTTTAGAGGCAGGAGCGTAATTCCTTTATTTTCCCCAACTCTGCATCAAGCTCTGCTGCAGAAGTTAGAAAGAAGATACAGACTTTAAACACGTACAAAAAATTCATTCTTCCTTCTTTTAGAAAGTTGTTTGGTTCTCATCTGCTGCATGTTTGACCTCTTACACAGGAACAGGTAAACATCAAGAGAAACACTGCACAGTTTATTAATTCTGGAGAGTGCATTTCTTAAGAAGTGATATTCAGAAAGACTGCTGAAGATATGTAGACCTGATGAATATGACACCTGGTATTCATTTTTCTATCAGAAATATACTTGTCTGCTTGGATGTAATACCTTTCTTTACTACTGAAAGACTGGTAAACTGAGGAGAAGATCCTGGAATCCATTTTGCATTTTAGGGCTATTCATAGTAAGGAAATAGACTTACATTTCACTGCAAGCTATTTTGCTGTCTGACACTTGAAAAAGACCAGTTAAACAAACAAAAAAGGTGATGAAAAACTGAGTACAGAGACAGTTATGTTCAAAGTGAAAGGAGGGAAAGGGCAATACGTTGGTTACTAAGACAACTGTTTGTTTAATGCTAAATCATTTCTTCATCAAAGGGAGAAGCTTATGTTTCAAATTGATTCCCTAAGCTGTTGTTGCACCACTCATTCTTACCATGTTTCACGATAAGCACAACATCTTGCCAACACCTATTTTCCAGCTCCCATGTAACTGTTGAATCACATTGCTCAGGGACAAGCCAAGGTGCAGGTCTGAGGCAGAGATTGTGTGATTTGTAGCCTTGGCTCTCACCCATCAGCAACTGCACACCACGAGCCTCTGCCTCGGACAGGAATCACTGCCACTAACTTATTGGAAAGCCACCTGAAGGTACAGTCTCCATGCAGGGGAAAAAAAGAATAAGGTTGGTCAGGTTCATTCCCCTGATTATTTTTGAAGCATACATGGTGACAATGAGAAAAGGTAGGTCTTCATAGACTAGACACTGTACCAGTGTCTGAAGAAAACATAATAGAAAATGTCATAGGTTAGCATATTAATCTTTTGCCTGATCTACTCAGCATGCTCACCAATATATATTTTTAAATTTTGTTTATACTCTTTCCTCACCCATTTTATCATTTAAGGGTTTAATTCAACTATCCATTTTGTAAGTACTTCAGATACGCTCCATTTCCTGACTTCAAATTTGGAAATTTTGCTTTTCTAAAAGGACTATGCACTGCATAATAGAAAAGCTTTACTGGATGCAGCTGTAGGGTATTCTCTTTTTTTTTTTTCAGTTTAAGGTATGGTAACTATACTTCTGAAAACAGAGTTTTAATTTTTGAGGAAGAAAGGGGTTTATATAATTTTTCATTCAAAATATTGGTATTTCTTGATGAAGAAAGGCTGACATTCTTATTTATTGATCAGCATATGTTTCTCAGTATCAAATACCATGATTTCATAAATAGTAATGATCTGAATGTGGTGGTTTTATTTATGAAAATATTCATGACTTCTCTGCCATTTTAGAATTCAATCAGTTTTAGTGTTTATTAAGGAAGGAATTTAGATGAAGAGAGAAATTACCCATATGTAAGAGCATAGTGAGAACATATGTCAGAACTAGTGCTAAAACTGCATTTGAGAGGTCAGAAAGAGCAGGGGTAAAATGATAACTGCCAAAAGTCAAGCTGAGACAGGAAATTTAAGCAAATTGTGAGATTTTTCAACCATGCAAAGAAAAAGAACAAGAAAAAAATTGAAGCACTGCGCAATGAGGATGGGGATAGAATTAAAGAGGATATAATTTCCCATGTTAAATATTTTTCTTCATTTTCTTTGAAGTTGAATTTAGGTGAAGGAGAATGAATGAAAGAGAAGATGGCTAATAGGAAGAAGGGAATGCAAATGTCCACAGATGAGGTATGAAAAATAAACTTTGTGATCTCAGTTCACTCCAGATCACAGGGACTTTTCACCTTAGATACCTGAAGGGACTGGCATATAAGAAAAAATGGATGTTCAGCACACAGTTTTTCTACCATGGAATGAAGTCATAGTGGGCTTCTATGAACAGAGAACCACAAAAGTATTGCCAATATTTAGGCATTAACTAAAGAGGAAAAAGCAATAAAAAAAGTTGCAGACCTGTGTAACTAAGTGCATTTTCACATACTGGCTTTGTACTCATTTGGAAGGGAAGAATAATAGAGTAAATACAGATAAAGGAAAACAGGATCAAATGCAACCTAAGTGTATCAAAGGACAAACACAGCATAATAAAATATGTGTCTGTTCATTTTTTTCTCCTGCAGTAATATACTTGCATTTTAGGCAGAAGAAATTGAGCAAGTATTGCTTAACCCACAGCACAGCATTTGACAGAATACAGAACATGAAATTTGGTATTCAGGTGAGGAAGATGTGGATTTTTTTAAGAACTGTACAGTGCTAAAGTATCTATTCTAGTGGGGAGATGACACAGTTTATTAAGGGAAACATTTAAGCTGGAAGGATGCTATTAGTAGTGTTTTTTAGGGTTTCAAAACCAATCCTGTTTCATATTATCACCATAAACTTGGCACAAAATGAGGAAGGAGCAAATAGACTGCAGTGATGATACAGCCCAAGGAGGGGCCATCAATGAAATGTAGGACTGGAGTGTTACACTCCGAGCATTGGATGAACTCAAGGACAAGAAAAGAAATAGGATGAAGATGAATACTCAGTCCGGGGTTGTGTGTAAGGTTAGACACATTTAGATTCAGAACAAAACCTTTGGCTGTCAACAGGATTGCCATCAGCTGAGTTCAAACCAGCATGATGAGGGAGAAACATACCTGCTCGAGCACAGGATTACTATGCAGCACAAGCATGAAGAAGCAGAAAAAAGGGTGAAAGCAGGGACAATTTCAAGATACTGTTAACAGAGAGGAAAAAGTTATTCAATTGTGTGAGACTCAGCTGAGGCATCACCTAGAATATTGTGTGCAGTGCTCTGCAGTAGCTGGGTAAGGTTAAATAAACCTTGACCAAGTGGGAGCTACCTGAATAATAAGGGGAATGGAAATCTATAAGTATTGACTTGGCTAATCTAATGAAGGATGAGAGGAGATTGATTACCCTAAGTAAATACAGTACTACATAGGAGGGGGAGAAGCATAAATAAAGTATAAATCACGTGTAATTCCATTGAGGCTAAAAGTGAAGAGGTGTTATCTAACCATCAGAGTAGCAAGTCCTTAAACAGCTTTTCAAGAGGAATGGCAAAGTAAAGTATCCACCTGGTATCAAGATAGGTCTCAGGTGGCTTGTGGAAAGATTTTATGTTGTGATGCTAGTACAGAGAAGGATTTGAGTCTAAAACCCAGGACAGCATGCCTCCACATTAGTCCACAACACTGATGCAATCTAATACTTGGATCCTCTGTACCATGATGGGTGATTCTGATGGTGCAGGGAGGACCTGATGGGCTCTACGTTTGTCCTGCAGCAACCACAGTTCCTGTAAGGAGTTATCTTTGTTAGCAGAGACAGCACGCTGCATAAGGGGTATATATGCTCCAGCATCTGCTTTCTTGAAAGTCATTTTTGACTGCATCTTTGTCTACAATTGCCCTTCATTTCCTCTCTTCCTTCATTTTGCCTGTTTTGCTGTCTACATTTGTTCATTTTATTCCCAGTGTCCACCAATGGTTTCTTTTCTCTAGGGCTTCCAACTACCTTTGCAATATTGCAAGTGAATAATATGGCCCATTGCTTCTAAGCAGAATAGTCATATGTAAAGGCATTGGCATCCTTTCCTTTTAAAATAAGACTCTATGTTATATATATCTTAGACCTAGGTTATATCAGCAGCTTTAAAAAGATGATGCCAGTGCATTGTATTATTTTTCCTGTGGAAAAAGCATCCATGCTCAACAAGACACTGAGGAGAAGCAGTTCAGAGGCACATCCCAGCCTTGGCTGTCTGAGTCCTTGTCAAGATGCCTTTGCCCAACTCTTTTTTCTGCCACCACCTCTCCAATGCACAAAAGGATTTGAAGTAAGTCATGAAATAGGAAGGTTGTGGCTTTACTGCCAGGCTACCAGCTGGAGGCTTGTGCAGATGAAAGCAAACGAGTCCCTCAAAGACTGGCATTTAAGAGATGCCTTGGAGGTGAAACAAAACATTCACAATAACATGCTATGTTACTTACTGTGCTGAATTTTATGACATGTGTATTGAGTACCACCCAAAAGCAGATCCAAACAAGGGAACTCAGTAAGGATATGTTCTCTTGAATCACAAGCCTGGCTTGACTAAAATATCTGGTTTTATGATGAGATTTCAGTTTGTGAAGCTTTCAGCCACACACTTGTGTTTTCACTTCACTCAAAGAAGTTAGATTGGTTTTGGATCAATAGATGACAATTTATGTCTCATTTGTGTGAACAGTAAGTACATTTGTGGCAACTCACATGAAAATTAACAATGTGCCCCAAAGGACTCTAAGTTTCTGTTCTTGTTAACATTCTGCAGTATTTCATATGTCAACAGATCTTCCTGGTGGCATTCAGCACTAAGAGCTTGGATAGTCCTAGATTTTAAGCAGATTCCTGTCTTTTTATTTTTGTTGTTGAGTGTTTGTGAATATATTATTAAAAGACCTAGTAAGAAAATCCACTTAACTGACGTCAACTCAAATGCAGCTACACACAAATAATTTGTTACCCTAAGTAAAAGCCTTGGAGGTGATGAAAATATGTATTGTGGCTTCTGCTGAAATATGTCCAGAATTGTATGGACAGCAATACATGTCTGGATGCTGGAGCAATATAGGTTGTAATATGCATTGATTTTGCTCTTCCTGGGAGCTTATCCTTGGGGCTGATAGATGTAATGAGAGTCATTGTTGTCACTGAATATTGTGCAGTGAATATAGCCCACTGTTTCCAGTGGAAACAATAATAATGGCATTGCCTGACCAAGCCAGCACCTGCCTGATTCCGAGCTCCTCCTGCAGGCAGGTTAACTCGGCATCACGCCATTCCATGTCACCAGAACAGGCCATTTGTGAGCTAAGAAAAGTATCATTTTATTGTGTGCATAAACTTCCATCAAGAGTCTGCTGCAAAACAGCTTGTGTTTGGGGTTGGAATATTTATGGAGCATCTTGCAAACCATTTTCAAATTCTGCCGTTTAACACCTTCTTCATGCCATATGTTCTGCTGTATCTTTCTCGTTTTTCTAACTGAGATGTTAAATCTTGGCATACTAAATCTCACAGTTCTGGGGAAGGTGCGTGGGGGGCAAATGATGGTTTTCTCCTTTTGTTTTAATTTGCAGTTGGTGAGCTAACATATTTGATGCTCCTCTTATCCCCTCCCCCAAAATGAAATGTATTTTACACTTCAAAGCTGTGCACACATTTGGATAAAGCATGTCTATTTATGGCTAGCCTATTGCATTTTATGAGGCAGAAGGGAAGGTATGGCTAGTGCATTTGAGGGTGTACTCCCAAGTGAGCCTCATCCTTGGCTAGCATGGAAGATGATGGACTTGTGGTTCCCTGGCAGGACAGTGACTTAAATGCCTTCTAAGCCCTGGTTTTTCCTTTCCTGAAAGCTGTCTTGAAGTGGAGCAGCTTTAGAGGAATCAGAGCTTGTAGGATTGTTGTCAAGAAAGTTATTACTTATCTCTCCTTTAGTTAGGGGTAAGCTGCCTTGAAATGCCTTGAATTTGTCATTAAGAACATCCCTCAGTGCAACTGCCTTCCCAAGCTCAGCTCAGCTTTTCTTGCTGTAACATATTATATACACTCCAAGTATATAATATTGGCCTAGTATTTGGTTAAAAATAGCTCAGTGTTTCACAGCTCTACCCCTCTGTTTGCATCATATCGTGCTAATAAATAGCATCTAATTAAGGGATTGAAAGCTGGAAGTGAAGAAGTCAGCAAGTTTTTCAAATTATATTAAAATTCAAGTTTGTCAAATGTCGTGGTTTAGGTTTATTTGATGTATTTTTTGGAACATATTTATGAGCTTATAAACTTGGAGCTAGTCTAGTAAGTGATTTTGCCCCATATTTTTCTACACTGCTTAAAATTTTGTAATATCGCATTGGAAAGTAAATGATGAAATATAGAAAGACACCATAGAGATTTCATATTTTTAAAAAATGGACTTCAATGAATAACTGAGGACCTAATCAGTGTAGCTCCTCATATGTAAAAATTTTGACCTCTGACTGCCAAATTTTTGTCTTGTGGTTTCATTACCAATCATTTTTTTGTAGGGGATCAGGGCTTTTAGTGCTCCTGAATTTCTAACTTCTCATGTAGGAAACTTTGCCAGTGTTTCCAGCAGGACTGTCTGTCTCCAGCCACTCCAAAGTGATAGTTTTATTCTGAATGATTGATAGGAGATGTCTTAGCTCCATATCCACAGCATAGCACTATAAATCACTGGTTTTCATTTGTAAGGAATAAAATTATATTCACCTTTTGCCACCATTCATCATTCTAAGGTTATGCTTGATCTGTGTTCTTGACTAAGCTCTGAGAAACAGGGCATGTATCTTATGAAGATTGTGCATGGCATCCTTTTACACTTGTATATATGTCAGCAGAGGAAACAGGCTTATATTTTCTTCAATGCTTTCTGCATGTTAATGTGCTCCAGCATATGACTGCATAAGCTTGTTTTTCAGAAGGTTACCAAGTCAAAATTTTTGCTTTTACAAGTACAAACCTCATCATGCCTACACCTGTAACTTCTTTCCTTGGGGATATGACAAAGTCTGTTTACCTGAAACTTTTTATTCTGCATGCTAAAAGATGGACTAGCAACTGTATCTCTCCACATCAATTCTTCCTGTGGGAAATAGTTTCCCTGTATTTCCAAAGGTCTTGGTTTAAACCAACTCTCCAGAGATACCTCAGGAGGCAAAACAGGTTGTTAGAGATGTCCCTCTGGTTATGGATTTTCTCAAGACCTCTCTTTTCACAGGTTTTTATTCATTTGAAATTTTCCACATGTGATAGAGACTGTGAGCACAATTTCTGTTCAGAGATTACTCTCTCAACTGAGTCTATGCCAAGTTTGAAGGAAGTAGTGTTAACCCCTTTCCTTTTGACAGCAGTGAAGGGGTACAAAATATCCTAGGGAAACAGGTTTTGTAACTCTGGTAAATTAAAGGGGCTTACAGACTGCAGATTTGAAGTTGCCATAGACTGAAATACCATTTTTCTTAGAGGAAACCATCCTACTTCAAGAATGCCTCAGCAGTTTAGTTTTGTGTGGCTGAAATACAGAAGAGCTGGGAAAATTCCAGATTGGAAAATGAAGAACTTATCTCAAGCCCTTGTATCAGATATGCTTTTTTGTCAGGATACAACAAAGTTGAATCTGCAGCTTCCCAGAAATCTTTTCCCAGTACTTGAGTATCTTTCCACAACACATAGTCAAAAGGAGCACAGAGATAAGTCCTGTTGTCATAAAATTAATTAAGAGCATGAACAGTTAAACGTGTGTTTCCTGTACCTAGAAAGAAGTGAGTTTAAGAACGGCAAAAGGCTTTGTGTTTGCTTTTCGCTCCATTACTACCTCTGGGTACTATTGATGACCTTGAGCTTGCATCCAGAAATAAGAAACACTTCATACAGGAAAATATACAAAACATTAG
This sequence comes from Pardalotus punctatus, assembly GCA_013400915.1. Taxonomy (NCBI): domain Eukaryota; kingdom Metazoa; phylum Chordata; class Aves; order Passeriformes; family Pardalotidae; genus Pardalotus; species Pardalotus punctatus. Next base: position 268,147 of record VZTX01017547.1, on the reverse strand, counting down.
GAAAATTAAAATTTGCCCCACGGAATGAAAGATGCAAAACTTGTAGTAAATCCATCATGAATTTTATTAAAATAGCACAAATTCTTGCCACACTCCACATGCTCACAAGTATATCAGCTCATAGCCCAATGATGATTTGTCATGATGTAGATCAAAAGATTACATCAACAATGTAGATCTGCCCCCACTTTAATCTTTAGTATTAGACCAGAATATGCATGGTTTTAAAAATAGAAATCAGGCCATGAATATTTCTTCATAGATTACTGGTATGAATTAAATGGGAATGGGACCTTCAGAAAAAACTAAGCAAAGCCTTGAAGAGGTCTACCTTTTGCATAAGGGGTTGTAGCTACAATTTTTTAATTAGCTTTTTTCTTTTCAGTGTACCTATTTCTGAAAAAAAATATAGCTCAAATGGATGAAAGTAAATAAATAAATGAACAAAAACATTTCACAGTGATAGAAGAAGGAAAGTCAAGGAAAGATAGGAAAGTACAGGCATGTCATAAACAGATCATGTATAAAGGTCAACAAGCTACCTAAATGACACCACCATTCTTTTTTTTCTAGTATAAAGCTGATGCACTCAAGTTTACAAAGAACAGGTCAAGAGGATGTCTCATTTAATTACATCCCATGTAACTGCATTTTGTTTTGCACGATGACAGCGCTGAGCACAGGACAGGGCACCAGTTACTGCTCTGCTTTCTGTGTTGGTTCCTTTGTTCGTTTGGTTTCTCACCCCTCGAGTAGCTTAATTGGGAGCAGTATCAAGCTTGGATTGCTTATGCTTACACAACTGAACCCTGTGTGTCCTTCTGTTTGTATGGCTGAACTTTGTCTGGACTGACTGTTTTTCAATTCAGTGAAATATGTAAGAAGGATAAAGCATAATTTCACAGCCTTTGTATCTGTTTTAAGTGAATAGTTTTCTTTGTTGTTGAATCTCTCCTGCCCTTCAGGGGCCCTCCCTGAGGCTGTTTTCCATAACTGCCCTTGTAGTATAGCACTGGTGCATAAAATGCCCTCTGTTTGGTCAGGAACCAGGCAATGCCTGCTCCTTAAGGAGAAAAATAATTTTCTTTTAATCTTCACTGTCTTTGGGTGCTTGTGATCCACATGCTTGGTCTAACATGAGTGGTTATACCATGGTTCATATCCCTGGGGGCAAGAGATGCCCTGAGGAAGGACTGCACATGGATATGGTCCCAATGGCTATGAATTATGGAGGCAGACAGAGCCTGCAGCGCTGAGTGTTGCTGTTGCAAGAGGGAGGCCTGAAGAAGACGATGAATCTTTCATGGAACCATAGAATAGTTTGAGTTGAAAGGGGCCTTTAAGGACCCTCTAGTCCAACACCCCTGCAATAAGCAGGGGCATCTTCGGCTAGACCAGGGTGCTCAGAGTCTCGTCCAGAATATTGTCAAGGATGAGGCATCGACCACCTCTCTGGACAACCTGTTCCAGTGTTTTCCCACCTTATTTTACAAAAGCTTCTTGTACCTAATCTAAATGGACCCTCCTTCAGTTTAAAGCCATTACCCCTTGACCTGGTATGCTGCCCAGTAAGCTGCAAGCTGGGAAGAGCAGGGCTTTGGTGTCAGTGAGAAGCCATGGGGGCCACCAGCGTGTCACAAGGCCAGGAGCAGATCCCTAGGGCTGCTGTGGTTGTCCTCAGGGGTTGACATCCAGTGGTTTGGTCTCTCTGAGCTTCCTGTGCCAGCACAATAGTATTTCTTTCTCTTGGTAGGTGCCAGAGGGAAAATATATTCATGCTTATGAGGGGTCAGATGCTGCCGCTGCATGGGATGTGATTACTCTAGCTATTAATTACAGTTATTAGTTTGGACATTTTCCAGTATGCTGAGGGAGATTGCTTTTCCGTGGAGCAAGAAATACTGGCAGCATACTTTTAAATTCAGTCGGTGTATTTTCTCCCCTTCCTGAGTGTCATCTGGGTTTCACAAGAAATAAAAAAGAAAACGTGAAAGGGGCTGAATTTTTACAGGGCTTTGGAAAGGAACTTTTTAAACAGCCTCCAACAAATTGAGGAAGTAGATAACATTTGACCTTTCCAGTCATGTAGTCAGAGAACATAAGGAGAGGATGAGAGAAGACAGGAAGGAAGGGACCTGGAGGGAATCTCAGAACAAACACAGGAGGAGCACACATGGTATGTGTCTTTCTTGCCCTTCATTACTTACTCTTTATTTTTGAGAGGCAGAAGGTGAAGTTAGGACTAATGAGGAATTTTCAAGCTCAGCTAAGGCCTACAAACTAGCTGCTGAGACAACAAGCTTTGCAGATGTCTCTAAGGTCATTTCACATGCAAACTCACGTTGACAGTGATGGTGGACAAGTGCTTATAGCGTGGTGCTCAAATCTAAGCACAAAGTTCCACAAGCATCAGGAGCACATATCCCTACCTGCACAGTGCTGCAGTTCCACAGGTGTTGTGAGGCACAGGAAGGGAGGTTTGTCCCTGGCTGTAGGCTGTGGGTTGATGCAGTTCTTCCTGGGAGGAAGATTTGTCTCAGAGAAAGCAAATATGTCCATAAAGCAACTATCAAATATGTGCCACAAAAAAGTGTTATAGCTAGCTGATGGAGATAATTCTTACAGTCATGCTCAGTCACTAAACTCCGACCTTCAAAAAGGCATGCGTCATCATACGGATGACGTAAAAATTATCTCTGTATATTCTCAGAGAATACTTTTGCAATTTTCCTTGTACCCAATACAGTCAATTTTCCATGAAGTCAGAAGAAATTAACTCAAAAGTTGGAAATAATGGCAGGGAAGGGTAAGAAAACTCTGCCAGAATTCTGCTTTCAATGTCAGGTGCCATGTTTTGGCAGTGCAAGACAGGAATAGTGACTTCATAATAGCTAAAAAGACTTCTTCAGTTTCTCCTTGCCATGTGACTTTCTGTCACTGTCTGTTTTTAGACCAGTTTTGTGTTTTTTCTGTTAAGGAAGATATACCCCTGGAGGTCAGAAAGTAAGCTTTGCTTGTGAGCTGCCTGGACATTGAAGTCAGGGTATATCATACGCATTTTATCTCCCTGATTGCAGTAATACAGTTGTTCTTTCAATGCAACAGAACATTTTTGTGACTAAAATCAGCATAGTGGAAGGTACTGGAAAGTCATTTCTGTCACATACTCTACACAGGAGCTGAGTAATTTACCCAAAAAGACCCACTAATAGCAGTATGCAGTGACTTCCAAGAACAAAAATGTTCAGGTAATTCTCTAGTGAGATATCAAATGCCATTATTTTCCCTTAATGTTACTGGCAGACTGGGAGGGAGAATAAGAGGATACTTAATTAAGAACAAATAGATGTTCTGATCTCCACCTCTGCACACCATTCCACTCCTACCTCCTTTAATATGACTCAGCTGAGATAATAATACAAGCAGCTATAAAGCAAAGAGCAGCTGCCCCTTGTCTTTTGCTCTAATGGCCAGACTGTACTCCTTGGCACTTGCTAATGTTACATTACAGTAGAAGAATAATAGCATTCCTTCATTACCTCTAAGTGATGATCTGGGATAATCCCTTGGGCACAAACTGGACACACTGTGTCCCAGCATGCAGTCGCAAAAGAAGACAAGATAAATGACTGACAGAAAGTCAGCTGTCCTCTCCCTACATCTTCTGATCACCTCACTGCTTCTGTCAGTGGTTCTGTTGTTGAGAATTGAATGAAGAATGGTTGGAGGGGGTTTTAGCCAAAGTATTAATAATTTTCCATCCCTTTGCATGACAGGAGCCCACTTAAATGACAATAAAACATCACCGACAAGGAAAAGCACCTCCCTTTAATGATCCAAGTCCCTAAATGAAAATGGCATAGAACCTTGTTCATAACTCTTACTAAGTATTTAATCTCTTCTCCTTCAAACATCAGTCAAATGATGTTTGGCCCTGCTGAGGATGTCTTTTCCACAGTAAGGCATCCATGAGGGGCTTTCTGTTGAGAGAAAATAGAGCAGTCAATACTGCTAATGGCACTGCAGAGAGACGTTGGGGTGTTTTATCTAGAAGATGCTACTGAAAATGGTATAGCTACTGACACCTATTGTGACAAATGGAATTTAATATTGGCTCAAGATGAAGAGTTATAATAGAGTGAAAAGAAATTGCCTGAATACAGGCTGATGGTACAATATAATTTAAGATACTCTGATATTTTTGGCTGGAGGTGATTGATTAACTGGTATACATATGTCTGCAAATTTATGTGCATCATGCAACACAGCCAAAAAACATTGCTATGGTTTGTGCATTTTTCTAGCTGTCCTGCTTCTGTTGAATGTTTTTCCTTTCAGTTTGGTTCAACAAAGCCCGAGAATCTGTAATTTAGAGAACTGTTTACAGGAAATTCCACCAAAATATGTGTGAAGTTATAGAGTATTTTGATTAGAGGTGGAACATTTATGCAGATTTTAATGGTAGATGTCTTTCTGCACCACTTGGAATCATTGGTAAAATTCCCACCATTTTTAATGATATGGGTTTAAACCTCAGGACAGGGAGCATTGTAGTGAAAATACTCTCTTGGTTGTTGGCATCTGATGTAGTTGTAGTCCCTGGGAAAAGCATCCAGTCACTGAGCATCTGGAGATGTAACTAAACAGTATAATTAAGAAAAACATATCTGGAACCAGAGCTTGAGTTGAATATATACTGGGTACAATAACAAGAGATAAGTGACTATTTTTACTAAGTTATTTACTAGATAAACAAATTTAGCATTCTCTTAATGTTGTGGAATACTGAGAAACAGATCAGTTTTCTCAAATTTACTTGATAAATCATATTTCCTTATGTCTTTTAAGGGTTTCTTTCTTCAAGTGGTTTGTGATCCTGTCCTTCTTGAGTTATCTGATTTAGACTATGATTTCTTATGTAAACCCTAGAAATATTTAGTGTTTATAGCATTTTTCTATTTTAAAAAGTTGCGTGATTTTTTTATAATCTTGGAGAGCTTGAAAAGCATCTGCTACTTTGTAACCTTAGGGCAAAAAGAACATCCCCATTTAAATAAGGGAGGGAAATAAACATGATAAAGATACCAGAGAAAATGTTTTGTGTTTCTCTTGTCTCTGGGCCACAAGCCAATTTGGAAACATTTACGCAGCAGCAGCTATAAAAAACAATCCTAGTGCACAATACAAAAAGCATAGGCTGACTCCTACTCTTGCCATTTCCTTTAAAGTATTTGGCATTTGCTCTAAATCAGTGAATGACTAAGTGAAGAATTAACCTGAAGGATTGGATAACCCCTATTGATAACCCCCATGGAGAGCAGATAACCCCTGTAATTGAGCACATGTAAAGCACACACTGAACAACACACATGGTTTGAGTAAAACTGATCTGGAGTGCAGAGTCAGACATTGCTGTCCTTGGAGTACACAGAATCTCTTTTCTGGGGTACGTTTGTGGTATACTACTCCATCAATTTTTTTCTTTTTCTTCTCTCTCTGCCCCTACTTCCTATGTTTCTCTCTCTTAATTCTTCCTATTCAGGATGGAGCCCTCCATCTGCTTTCGCTCTCCCTTCCATCAATAGATTTCTTTTCATCTCAGCAGCTGCTGTTTGTAATCTGCACTACCTGGAGCACACACACGAAAGTGGAAGCAGTCCCACGAGCGCAGGAAGTTCCGACTCAAGCTCTCTCTCTGACAAGGGCCAAGTTCTCCATCTCAAATCTCCCCCACCTCATCCTCACATTTGCAAAAGTTGATCAGATGCCCAAACACTCACATTCAGAGAACTTCCACCTTCCACAGCAGGCGAGCAATAATCAAAACATGACCTGGGCTGAGCTGTTTTGCAGTGTGTAGTGCTATGAAATCCCTGACTGCCAGAAGAGGCCCGTAAGCTACTGAGACTCTTGAGCCTTGCAGGCAACCTCCACTGCTTCTCCCTCTGTAAACATCAAAGCTACTTGAGCTAATTAATTTCAGGCTGAGGGATTTTAGTGATTCAAGATATATGTACCCAACACAAAGAGCCTCCCAGTGAGGAAATGAAACTTTCAACTCCATATTTGAGCTAGCTATTTGAAGTAAAACATCGTCACAGTCAGGATGCCAGCATTTCTTTGGTGTTACTGGAAAAATTTTAATTTTTCTCTTGAGATATTATTTAGCATCTTCTGACCAGAATTCACACCCAGAATGCCTCTGACCAGACCTGTTATCAGATAGTCCAGCTCATGCCACCTCTGCTGCCTTGAAAACCAGTAGGTGTGGGGCTCTTTTTGGCACAGTGAGGAGCAAGGACTGAAAATGGCAAGTTCCTTCAACACCCATCAACTTTGCAGCTGCTAAGGACAGGAGCAAGCATTTAATGTCACCATATGGAATGCAGATTGAGAGAAATCAAAAGAAGCTGTATTCCTCAAGGGAAGTGTTGCAAAACATACTCTTCAAAATTCAGAGGTGAGGAAATGCCCAGAAATGTGTAAAGTTTTTACTCATCCTCTGGGTTACATTAATATACTCAAAAATTCCTCTATGGCCTTGAATTAAATTTGCATTCTCAGTGGTGATTTTATCTACTTCACTTGTAAATTTAGCCTAATAAGTATGTTTATGAATTTTGTTCCTCACAGTTCCAATGTCAGCTTTCAATCAAGCCCTTACATGAACAAAAAAGGAAATTATCTCAGGTAAAAAACAAACAAGCAAGCAAGCAAACAAAAAACAAACAAAACCCCCCACTGAAAACAGAAAACCAGGCCAAACTAAACAATTCTCCTCAAGGAGAAATTTCTGTAATGCTCCTATCTCTAAGCTGATCCCAGACTTCAGTATCATGTCACACAATGGACAGCAAGTGTATGGGGGAGTCCTGTGTTTTGAAAACAGGGCTGTGGAGAGGAAATTCTTGAGACAAGGCTCTCATCAAACAGGAAGCAGGATGCAAATACCATAGCAAAAATAATATATGGGAGAGCTTCATAGTCTGCGAGAACACTTCTCATCCCTGTTTACAGGCTTCTTGTTACAATCGTTTGAAAGGTTTTAATGAGACAATCAATACAGAATTCTCTGTTGCCTTTTACTGTATTGACATCCAGCCGTGCTCAGAGGCCCCAAATAAGATGGAGACCTGCTGTGTTGGACAGTGTGTATAACCATCAAGATAAGTGGTCCCTATCTCTACCTTTATACATAAGAGAAAGAGAGTTAATAATTGTTTTACCGGCAGTTATCTGAAACGTAGAGGATATAAGATGTTGAAACAGAACAGGAAAGAGCTGAGATCTAAATCCATGTCTCAAGAGCTCCACTTCCTGCATCACCCATGAGTCTGTTTGCCTTTTCAGCATCTCGTTGTACAACAGATGGAGGCAGTTGATATCAATAATTTTTTAGCATCATATAAATATAGATTGCATTGCTGAGAACGGAGCTGAAGGAGAATGGGAACAGACTCTAATGTTCAATAATATACTGTCCAATTATCATGCCAAAGAAACTAAACTGCATTGCTGCTTTAAGTTTGATTTGTAAAATTAAATCACAAATGTCACTGCATACAAATGATCACGGGCAGAATAATGAGTCACATTACAACAGACAAGATCTATATGAAATCTGTGAATTAGTAAGCAGACACATCAATTACGTCTGAATTATTGGCACCAATCTTCAATATGTCTACTCAAATGAAAAAGTATTATTAATCTTCGGTGCAGCACATGCAAATAAAGTATGATGATTTAACAGCAAATTCAAGCATCTAACCATCACGGGCTTAAGATAAGTAAATTTATTTTAGACATTTCATGAGTGTATTAGCTTGGTATTGGAAATCAAGTATTTTTTGAAGTTGCAATACTAGCTGACATCATAAAACTGTCAATTATTATACTATCATTTGTAAATGAATGCTACATGATGGAGTTTCTGAGTTCAAAAATGTATCAAAATGTTATCATTCATAAATATGTATACTGCCTCAAAATTCCAAGGAGTCTGTCAGGTGCTGGTAGATGCACAAACAGAAACTAGAGTGTTGCAAACTAAAGCTCAGATAAAAATTTAGTTTACAGAATTATTTCAACTTTCAGCACAAATCTCTGCTACATTTGTCTGCCTTTAGCTCCTGAGGTTGCACAGTCTAGATCTGGAGTAATGCGTTACTTATGGCTCAGACATGCCAGTCCTGGAAGATTCTGTAAGCACAGAACATTGCACAATGAATGGCAGTATGTGACTTTTCCACTATATATTTAAATTTCTGTGCAGATTTGAACGATGCTTCCATTAAATTTTGGTGACTCATTTTCTAATTGGTTCAATACTCTGCCTGGTGACACGACCTTGCATCTCTCCAGAATTTATTAGCCTCAGCCGTCTTAAAAATGCTAACTTCTTACATCCTCTTCTGATGTTTATTTGTATCTCTTCCCTTCAGACTAATACGAAAGGGCCAGCAGTTTGTACAGTCTTTTATTCTTTCATATACATCTTCAGAGATTTTGAGTGGCCAGAAAAAAAGCCAATGAAAATATGTGTTGGGAAACCACTTATTTTTCACCTGATTTCACAGAGAGGGTTGGCTGGAAAACTGCAATGATGGCCTATTTTAAGGTAAACATATAATTTTATTTATCTCTGGCATTTTTTGCAAACCTGCAATTTTACTCATCTTTGATATTATAGGCAGTAGTCTGAAAATGAACATTCCTCCACCTGCAGTTTCAGGAGAGATACTATTAGAATCAGGAAGGGCTGTGGAAACGCTATTTGCTTGTACTCTGTTCTCAGAAATGAATCAGAAGCAGAGAAGGTGCACATTCCTAATGTGTTAGATGAAACTGAGTCACCTTCTTTTGAGAAGGGCTGCTGCATATGCAGTATGTGCTGAGAATTCTCGTGCAGGAACTAAATTAATCCTTTGGCAGTAATGTACCCTTACACAATTACCAAGCAGTTACAAATGAAGTAGCCAAGGGATTAAGGTATTATTCATTTCAGCTGCCTAAGAGGACAAAGGAAGAAACCTCATCTCTCAGATAAGCACTTCCATCCCATGATTACCTAAAAGATCACAGATACCAGAATGTGTGTCCAGAAACCTGTTCTGAGGAAAAAGCCTATGTAATATATAAAAAGGAAAAAAGTTGTTATTTTTCCAGACAATTTTGCCAATGCCGTTATTGCTTTGCCTGTTAGTGATGTGGTGGTAGACACTCAAAAAAGTCAGAAATAGAGATGGTTAGAGTGAACTTTAAAATTCAGTGTTGCTTCTCCTTTTGTGTGGTTGATAATGTGGCATTTTAGTTATAAAATTAAATTCTGCCTTAATTATACAGCTGTCAATCCACAATTGTACTGAGGAAGAGTAATAGATTTCATGTTCAGAAATTATCTTTATTATTATCTAACATGACTTCTTATAAAATACTGACTCTTTCAAAATTTCTTTTATAAAGTCCATGTTTTTGTACTGGAGATGTAGAAAATCATCAGAAAGACTTCCAGATTCAATTTAAAGATCATGGAGAAATGACCATATTCCTATGTAAGTTATTGTGGTACTCAAATATCCTCTATCTTTGATGTAGCCATGCAATTTGTTATGAAAACAAAAACAGCAAATGCCATTTGGAATGGGCTAAGAAACAGAGAAAAGCTTAACTCTTCCAGGTACACAGGCTGGATCAGCAGTCTGTACTTTGTATTTTCTGTGCAGGTACATCCTAAGAGACAATGTGTAAAACCTCTTTTATAGGCTCATGATTCTAGCGTTTCATGACTATGTTAAAACTTCAGCTTTTATTTCAAAAATTGTTGTTTGTATTTGTACCATCAAAGATTAGCAAACAGAAAGAGAGGATGGCTACAGTGCTACTATTCAGGTTTACTGACAGCAAATGGAACCACTGAGATGGCATATTGAGAATTCCTTTAAATCTTAGCCTGCGGGCATTTGGGTCTCCATCTTCCCCTCAGTGTGAAACAAAACTCTCAAAATGCCACTTTTTGGTATGTCTGCAGGTAAAGCAAGAGTAAAATATGATCTGTGTGGGCTATCTGTGGTAATTATTATCTCCATCCTTCTTTCTCTAGGACCTCTTATACTCCTCATCTGCTAACTATTCCCATGTGAAGGGGAATGTCTTCCCAATCCTCTCCTATAGAGCACTTTATCTCCTGAGTAATCAGCAAGGAAACAGCTCCTGCTGCCCTTTGAAGTGTCATACTGGGGACAAAGAGTGGTCAGGCAGCCACGTATTTAAATATTGGCCTGTTGGTTGCAATTTCAAACCACTGGAAGGGAAGGGGTGGCAGTGCGTAGAAATAGTATTGTCGTAAAGGGTAGAAAATGACAGAAAGAAACCTCACTGTCCCCAGAACCTGAGTGTGCTCTGGCAGAAAGCCATCTAGTGTACAGCCTGGTTTTAGCCCAACATGCCACCGGTTGTCCTCGAGCTCTGGCTGGAGCAGTCCTAAGAATCCTTTCAATAGTATCAAAATGAAGCCATTTCTGGTGGAGTACCTAGCCGTCATTCTGTACCAGGACCACTGGCTTTGTTTTGTCTGCTGTCCTACATGCTGTTGCTTAAAATCAGCTGCTTCCATTAACAAAAAAATGTTACTTTTCTTTTTTTCTTTTTTTAAAATTTTGAATCCATATAATATCAATGGGAATAACACCACAGTCAATATGGCATAATACATCACTGCTGATGTGTCAAGCTTGTGTTGATTTCCATCCAAGTGTTATAGACATAGTTCAAGTCTGCAAAGAGTTTGTTATGTTACAGCATAAAACACTGCTTTTCAATACTTGTATGTGTTAGTGTACATGATGAAATATGGTGCAGTGGTAGAAGTCAGTGAACAAACACATCAGAGACAGCAGCAAGGAATTATCTGACTTTTTGGCAAAAACATGACTGTAGTTCAAACTACAAGAGTAGAGTCTCCACCTCTGTGGAGAACTAATGTCAAATGACACCAAACACTGGTCAGTCTTCTAATGTCATAATTAATTTCAGGTGAAAGGCTTTTAACACGCCTGCCGCAATGACAGGTAAACTAAAGAACAGAAACACCTTACTTTTTTTCTGGTTTTGCTGCTGCAAATTAAATTGCCACATGCTTGGATCACAGGCATTGTTTGGATAGCCAAGAAAATGCTGTAGCAAGGATGGATATACACTGTGATATAGTATAATATAATAGTACTTATATATATATAAAATATATATATATATATACACACACATATATATATTCCCAATTTTAGCTTAAACAAAAAAAAAAAAGTTTCTTTACAAAACTGGAAAGAGGGTTGAGAAGGCGTGGAGAAATTTGTTCTAGCCTCAGAATTCTTAAGCAGGGTACTGAAGTTTATCATCAAGACAGGAAATTAATAGTTTTGAGGCTGTGTCAGCCTTGTTTCACAATGTAGTGAGGACTGGAAGACATAGCTGTAGCTGTTCCTCGGTAGAACATATGTTCTCATTTAGCTGTCCTTCCAATAATGCAGCCACTGCCCTTCTCCCAGCTCTGGCTCAGCTTCGTGACTAATTGTGGTAAAGTTCAGGATGACGTGCAATGGGCTGTTCATCCGATAAGCCAAGGGAACACATCACCAACACTGAATGACGCTGATTTCTGACGGAATTCACATTTTAGAATTTCTCATCCCCTCCTACAAATCCTCTGCTGAGAAGGCAAGATCAGGACATGTGCTTTAAGGCCCGGGGGGTGGCCTTATGTCAGACGCAACAACGGATGCAGGGCCCAGAAGTGTAGGAGTTGGGCTGATTTATGACTGTGCTAGGGGAGAGAGTATTCCAAAAGGCCTCTTGCCATTTCCTCCTAACGCAATGGCTCTGCAGACCGGCCTTGCAGCAGGAGAGAGGTCAGCAGAACAGGATTACATAAGGCTGCTTGCTATGCAGAAAAACGCAGATGGCCTAAAAGTGTTTCATTTTTTTAAATGAAGTCACATGCCAGAGAGCTGCATTTTGAGGAAGAAGAGGAGTCTCTGAAGAGCAAGTACAGCAAAAGTTGTTTCATTCTTGTTTTAATTGAAAATAAGTCTGGAATCTCTCCAGGAAATAAGTTTTGAAGAAGAGTTGGCTCACTCACAGTCCAAGCAATTTAGAATCACCTCCCATTACTTGTATTTTATCTTCAGGCACTTCGGAGGCGTATTTGGATACTTGCACAGATAGTCATCTAGAAGAAACTAGTTCCAGGTTCAGATGGGATCATCTGGTTAGGTTGAATTTCACATCATGCAGCAAAACAGAGGGTCAAGAATTCTTTGTTTCTTGGTAGAGATGCACTCACCATTATTCGGTGTAAAATGCACTACTGCTTCTCCTTTATACCCCTAATATTATTCTATCACACCTTAATCCAGAATTTTCTGCTTATTAGATGGCAACAAAAGGTCAAGTCAATACTGAAATTATTACCAGTGCTGTACAGATTTTAAGAAAATGTATTTTAGGTCTCATTGATCTTTTCTCATTTTTATTGTATGTTTTCACTTTTTGATGTTTGTTGCACTCTTGTTTAACTTCTTTTCATCTCTTATGGTGAAAAAGAGACATGATGTTCTGATTTACAATAGCTTTTTCCTCCTTTTACTTTAATTCATTATTGCCTGTAATATTCCTTTTCTTTAAAAATACATTGTAACAAAATCAAACAAAGGTGAAAGGAAAGTTGCTATAGAGTTTTGGTCATATCTGTCAAGGTGGAAATCAGTTTTAGACACAGATTTGAAAGCAATAGAATTTCAACAAGTTAATTTATAAATTTAGGGAATTATTATGCTAGATATTATATGTTTAAGCAAACTCAGTGTTCCTGATAAGTAGTAGAGTGACAGGGCTATAAATTGAATTCTTCTCTTTAGTGTGACTATAGCATCATTTACACACTGCTTCCCTTTCTTTTTGCCAAAGATGTTTCCTTCCTTGCCTTTCAGCAGACACAGCACACAGGGTACTTCTAATATTCCTAGGCATCTTCTCAAGCCTAAGGCAATATGCAGGAACTCTTAGTCCTGACAGATTTTTTTGTAGCCTACTCTGAAACACGTCAGAGGAGGGACACTCCATGGTCTCCTTGAGTGAACTGTTCTCCTGTTTTCCTACCCAGAAGTATTATTAAGATTTTCAGACCACCTATCCTACATCTGCCTTACTGCAATTTACTTGATTCTTCTTTGATTCACCAGGGACATGAAGAGGTTATTTTCCTCAACTTTGAAGCAAGCTGAACACAGGCTTAAAATTAAGTGAGAGAGAAGATAGTGTAGTATGGTAACAGTGTGGACAAGGAGAAAAATAGTGAATCACCTGTAAAATATCTAAAGTTTCTGTGTATTAATGTGTATATAAGATGAAAGGAGCTTTGGAATAAGGTAGAGGTTCAGGGTGTCCTCTGCATGATCAGCATCATGTCTGAATCCTGTCTGAGAGGTGATCTGAGTCGCTGCTCTGGAATTTTTGTTTAGAAAGAGTCAGCCTGTCAAGGAAGGTACACAATTGGAAGTTTTCTTTTAGTTTTCTCTTCTCTGCATCAAACCCACACAATTCAAGTATTTCTTTGCAGATCTTGACTTTTGAACCTTTTCTACTTTGTTTGGAGTTTAGTTTTCTGTTCTCCGGAGGACTCTCTTCAGATGTGAAAAGATACTGAAAAGACAGTGGAGAGATTGTCTTAGAATTAGTCAGAAAACTGGTCTCTGAGCCCTAAATGGATGCTCCTTTATAACTGAGTGTCTTCATCTGCCACACAAAAATGCTGCAACTGGACCCCTAAAGCACAACTAGGCTAGGTCAGCCTCAGCATTTTTCCATGGCTGCTACCAAAATTGCCCATTAGCACAGCCACGATGTGGTGCACCTGCTCAACAGGAACAGGCTTGAGCTCACATCCCCAGGTTAATGAGGCATTCAAATAGACATTCAGTAGCCTTTAAGTATCCCCTTCCATTCGATGGAACCTTTTAAAGTGCCTGCCTGAGGAGGCAAAAGAGGGTTCCTGTAGTAATTAAGAAGAGTTTGTAGTCCCTTAGTCATCCACAAACTAGTTACAGTGTTAGTTTAAAGAGGGAAGTGTCTAATGGTGTCTCAGAGAAACGAGAATGCCGTGCCTGGTTGTCTGAAGGAAAGCATCACTGAACCAGAGCCCAGACAGGGATGCAGCATCACGTGGAGGCAGAAGGGTGTGCCATGATTTGAGGCATGGGGCCTCTGCTAAATGTCATCTTTCCAGCTGAAGTTTAGTGTCACAGCCTCCCCTCTGTAGTGGGACCCCATATGGCTGAGTGAGCACAGCTAGTGAAGGAATAATAAATCAGGGTGACCAGCTGTGCCTGCCAGGAAAGGTCAGGCAGCAGGAGAGGGGCCAGCGGCAGGAAGTGGGGCAATGATGCAAATACAGGCTTTGTTGAATGGAAGGGGCCTGAGGTAGGAGTCAGCTTTGTGAGTTGTGAAAGGCAGCACAGGAGGCACGCAGGGTAAGACCTCTTTGAGGAAGAAGATGAAGGAGAAAAATGGTGTGCTCATGCAGTATTGGATGATTAAGGTGATGAGATCTGTGAGAGAGCCCAAATTACTGTGCAACAGGAAATACTGTGTAGCAAAGGGGAAAAAAGGTGTTAAACGGTAAGCGATGCAGTCACTTAACCATGATCTGTGTGATGTTTATGGAGACACAACAGGAAATTGTCTACAGCACCTGTAAAGCAGTATGTTTGACCTCTCATATTGTGTAGAAAAAATTAAGCTCGCTGAAAATAGAAAGACTTGTTTCTGGGGCCTCGTTGGATGTGTACACAAGGATTTCTTGGTGGGTTTTGGAGAGAGGGTGGAGAGAATAAGGGTTTGTTGCAGAACTGAAGACTTAATAGTAGGCTAATAAATTTTGCAAATGTTTCACTTCTGCAGCCAAGCAGCACTTGGAAACAAGCCAGGACACCTCTGGTCTCCAGTTGCTAATGAAATTATATTGTGCTATTGCTTCACTATTTTAAGGAAAAAAAAAAAAAAAAAAAAAAAAAAAAAACGAAAAAAAAAAAAAAGAAAAACAAAAACAGAAACAAACCCTGCAATATTTAGATGCCAGATTTTCTAGTGTTCCTTCCTGCATTTTTCCTAAGTTTAGGTCCAGCCGGCAAGTTTCATCGGGGAGCTTGTTATTTCTGTGGAAAGCACAGCAGACCTGCGAGAAGCTGTGAAGGAGGAGGGGGATGATGCTGACCTTCCTCTCCCCAAATACCCTGACTGCCGCTGGCGGCGCGGGGCTCAGCGTGCTCGGAGCGCTCCCCGCTGGCCGCAGAGGGGAGCGGGCCGGGCTCCTCCCGCAGCTCGGCGGGGCTGCTGCTCAGGCTGCTAATGACTGCCGGAACCTGGAAAAACCGGTGTGCCCTGCCTCGGGAGCATGTCTATAGAACGGCAGCAGGTTCTGGGCGGAAAACGAGGTCACGACAGGTTTGGCTGGTTTTCAAAATGTTCTTTTTCCTTCAAGAGTCTTCCTTCCTACAGGGCAGGTAAAGGTGAATGTTGTAGGGCTTTTATACGGAGAGTTATTTGTGGCTAAAGGGATGCAATGGCTCACAAGAAATTGTTCTGTGACATCCCTCTCACTTATTGGTCCCATCCCCTGGTTCTCCCCACACAAACACCCACACAGCCCATGGATTATCCCCAAGGTGCTTTGGGATGGGGACACCCCTAGTCAGTGAACAGATTTTTCTGGTGCATCATCTTGTCAACAAAACTGACCTAATTATACACCAGGCATGTACAGTTAGGGAGGACAGAGAGCTCTTTGCTTCTGACTTTTAAAGTTCACTAATGAATTTTACCAGACAATGCAAACAATATGCTGAGTTTGTTACGGCAGCAGCTCTGCTCTCTGTATCCCTCAGACAGCTCTTACAGGAGCTGCTTTTTCATGCAGAGAAGCCGTGCTGCCCGGGCTGACAGTTTGTTGGTATCAGCTCTACAGCAAGAGCCTCTCAGTGCCCGACATCTCCGGAGGCTTTGCTGTTTCACCTTTCAAGGGGGATGTGGTCTGTTTATCTCTCTGTTGCTTCTGTTGAAGTTTTTTATTCTTCAGCCAAAGCAGTTTTGCAAAATTCTTCCCTTATCTGCTAATTAACCCTTTTCCTCATCAGGCAGCAGTAATGCTCCTAAAATATATTTTTTTCCCCAGAAGTCCATCTGTTTGCCTTCCCTTTGGGATTTCTATTTCTTCTGCTGAATTGTTTTTCCTCATTTCCATTCTCCTCATGATTTTCCTCTTTTGATTAGTCCCACATTCTCCAATAAATTCCCTGCAATTACAATATCAGTTGGGGAAGGGAAAAAAAGAAGTAGCCAACAGCTGAAAGTTATCCTTTCTATCAACTGTGCCAAGAAACTGCTTACAGCCTCCTGGTTTCATTCAGAGACTGCCAGTTAATGACCTCTCCAAGGGTCAAGTATTAACAGGGATTGATATTCATGTACAGAATATTTTCAACCACTGTATACTGACACAGGAATCACAGTATTTTGTGTTCCAAGATACAACTTCAAGATGTTTGTTTTGTCTAAGTATGACACCTTAACTCACTTGAGAAAAAGTATTTTTTTCTGAGGATTTACTTTATCAAAATGTCCTCCTCTGTGGGTCAGCAAATTTCAGTGAATTTGCCAAAGACTAAATGCTTTCCCCCTCTCCATTTCGTATTGTGTTTAGTATTATCTTGGCTGTGGTTTTGTCAGAAACTGTGAACAAAACAGTGTGGTAAGGCAGTGAGTAGAAGACCTTCACAGGAAAATTAAATGACACAAGAAGTGGCATTAGAGATTTGTAATGAGGGGGCTGCTCAGAGACAGCATAAATGTCAGGGAACAAGCATGCTGTGAGAGGTGTGATTGCTCAAATGAGCACTAAATGTTCAGGGTTATGAAAGCCCCACGTGCCATTTTCCATAAAAGTAGTGATGTTAAAATCCAATGAACCACCAAATTCTTTCGCTCTCCTCATCACAAGAAATTCCTTATCTAGTTGTAATTTGATATGCAGTTCTTCCCTCTTTGTACTTCAGGCACAAAAGTGCTCTCATCTCAGCACTGCAGAAAGAGCAAATTTGTTCCCATGTGTTGTGAACAAAGCCTTATTAAATTTCCTAAACAAAATATATTTTGGACAATAATGGTGTCTTTGGGAGAAGTTAGGTTTTAATATGCTTTTCCACATGCTAGTTTTAAAAAATTGAAAGTACTGCTAAATAGCTCCAGTTGGTGAAAACTTGAATTGGATTATCGAAGAAATTAGCTGGTGTCTCAATGAGTCAGTTTGGAAAATGGGTGCATTTTTGGTGCAGAAGATTTTAAGAAGTTTTGCAGCACAACTCCTTGGGTGTAGGTCATCTCTAAACTCAGGTTGTAGTAATTCCCTTTCTGGATGAAAGGCTCATTTTAAAAATTGCTTTTTTAGCATGTATGGTGAATTCTGTACCCATGACAGTTCACCCTTCAGTAAACTCTGCCATCAGCAACCCTTTAAATGTATCCCCAAATCTTGCACTGAAATTTTGCTTGACCTGTATAGGGTTTCTCTGTTAGGTGACTGATTCTGCTGGTCCGCAGAGCAGTTGGATGACTGAAGTATGACTGGCAAGAATAAATCCTTGTTTTGTCTTCTGTAAGTGCAGTAGTGAAAGTTTCATTTCGTGATCTGGCTGCTCCCTAGCCAGCAGACCCAGCCATGGGGGTGTTTGTATCACCCCCCACAATCTCCCCTCACTCTCTGTGTCCTGGAGAGGACAAGCCTGATGAAAGACTCTTGCAAGAGGCAAGCAGAAGGTTCAGCTCTGTTCTCTCAGAATCGGAGGGATTTACGTGGGCAGATAAACAGAGGCTCAAGTGAGCAATTAACAGCAGCTCTACTTCCGTTTTGCTGGGCAAAAATTGAGTCCTGCTCCTTCCCTCTGCCCTCCTGCTCCCCTTTCACTGCACAAAATCCGGTCCAAGAGGAGCTCTGCAGCTGACCTGGGAAGGGAGAGTGGGCTCCGCAGGACCGGAGGCACCAGGCACCCTGGCAGGCTGGCAAAGGACACTGGGCAGCACCCAGGGATGAGCACACCCAGGTAATGTTGGGTGAATAATAGACACACTGATTTGATGCTGCACTGCTGAAAATCCCTGAAGCTAATACATGAAGCTGAGAAGAAGGGCAGCTGGAGAGAAGAAAACTAGAAATTATTTTGGTCCAAAAGGAATTATTTTGGTCCAAAAGGAAATATTTTGTTCAGCCGCATCCTGCATATTCTTGGTGCATAGATAAAGGGAATATGAATTCTGTTCAAGCTTTTTCCTTCATTTTATGTCAGCTTTAAATCAAATTAATGTGAATATGAATAGGATTCTAACTGAAAAGTGAAGAACCAAAGATCTCCTTGGAATTTATAATAGTAATGAAAAAAAGTATTTTTAAAACAAGAACTTTATGCTGCCAGTGTCTAAACAAATTACTTCAAGGCTTTTGAAATACCTCAGTACACACATGCACCCATATTCCTTATGGGCTGCATGCTGAGTTTAATCATGTTTTAAGGTCATCTTATCCTGTGCTTATTTTCTCTTAAATACAGGTGCCAAACTGAGTAGGGAAATTATCACAGACTACTCAATGTAGAATGATTTTGGGAGGAGAGAGAATAAGTTTGGTCCTAAGACTGAAATACATGTAACTAATTGCTGTGTTGGTTGGAGAAATAACAGGGAACAAAGAATTAATTATCATATGGGTGCTACCAAGGAAAAGAAAAAAGCTTAACCTTGTCAGGAAGCTCAATAGTTCCTACCCTAGTGGCTCAAATCACTTGGGTGTACAAATCTGGGAGAGCTGGCAATGCTCCATCAGACACACAGGAGGTAAAGTGAGAAATAACATCCAAACGCCAGATCAAAAGTTCAATGCAATCTCTGTCCATAGCATCATGCGGGTACTTTCTTTTTTAGGAGAATTAAAATCCTCCTATTTTTGCTGGTCTCAGTAATTTTCTTTCACTAACATACTGGTATTACCTAGTGTAGGGAACATAACTCAAGTGACTTAATTTTTGGCAGTTATAAGGGCTGTAACAGAAAGTATTACTTTTATTTCACATCATTAGGTCAAATTAAGTTTATCAGCTGGAAATCGTGCTGGTGACCAGGGAATGTGAAGAGCCTCTTCATATTCCTTCTTGGGTTATAAAGATAAAAAAAAAATCCTCTTTTCTCATAAGACTGCCCCTGCATATTGCTTAGACTTCTCTATGACATTTTTCTTGAATGGTCCATGGTATATTGGGGGCTATGAAGCAAAACTAAGTGAGCCTCTTGTTTACACTTTTTACTCTCCTTTGTCAGGTTATTGCTCCCTTCTGCACCTAACTTTGTTTTCATGTTTTCTCTTTCAAGTAGTCCCTTATGAATCTTCCTTCCCCTCACAAATCTTCCATGGACTGCCTTGTTTTTCCCATGTCTGTAATAATCCTACCTATAAGATGTTCTGGTGGTAAAGAGGCAGTTGCATGGGGTAGAAATGTGTGTAATTAAGAGGTCAGAGCTTGCACCCTGAAATAGATGGCTCTGTGATAAATTACTTGGCTTTCAGTGATTGTTGAGCACTGATAGTACTGAACTAAGGAACCACGGGTAGCAATTTACCTCCCTGTAACACTCTGGAAATATGGATGGTGATGGGAATGGGCTCAAACAGTACTAAAAGTTGTGGGAGCCAGTGACAAGGAAAACAAACAAAATATAGCCTCATTTTCATGACAGTAGATAACTCATATTTATAATATCTTACTGTTAACTCAGACAGAGATGACTAATTGATATTCCTCATTACCAAAATTTGAGGAGTGGGTTCTGCATTCGATGTAAAAGTGAACTGTATGAGTAACAGCTTTTGAACCGAGTAGATAAAGAAAATGATCATACAAAAAAGTGTGTTTCTCTTCTGAGGCTAAAGAGATGATTTGTCAATTTGCAAGGGACTAGGTGGGATTCTGATCAGTGCTTATGATGGGATGTAAGAGAAAATGTCAAAAGAGAGACTTCTGGAAAAGCAGAACTAACCTTCATGAAAACATGGTGATTTTACAGGGAAAGGCAATCACAAGGGCAGAACTGAGAGGAGAACAATGTTCTGACACTGGGGTCACTGCAAAAACCAGGAAAGCAGATGTGGGTAAAAAAGGAAATAAAGCTTAAAGCCTTGACTTCACGAAAACAACATGCAGAAGTGCCTGGATTGGGACAAGCAGCAAAAAGCCATATACTCTGAAAAACATCCAAACATTCTGCTGTGTTGCCTTGAATTCCACAAATTTGCAAATGCTGGCTGACCATGAACAACGTGGGTGAGAGGACATCACCAGCACCATTTCTGAAAGGCAAACCTTCACATGAGCAACGGGCAAGATTTCTGTAGAAGATAAATGAGCTCTTACCTGGAAAGTAAATGGAACATTTATTAGTTTTAAGCTGTACTCAGGTGTACAAGCCAGTGTTTTGTCAGAGACAGTGATAGTTGCAAGGAAAGAAGAGCCCAGGTAAGACAAGTGCATGAAATTGAGGTTTGCGGTTGTGATCTTATTGCCATTAAGAGTGAGTGAAGTAAATGTATGAGGAAATAACATACTGCGAAGACACAATTTGTAATAATACTAGGGACAAAAGTATCCTTTACTGATTTAAAAATATAGCAAGTTCTTCATCTTATGCAGTGGTGCTTCACCTCAGAAGAAAAGGTGACAAAGTTTGAAGAAGAGGCTTAGGATGCTTTCCCAGTGGAGAAGGAAGCATTCAGCAGAATACAAAATACACGTGGAAGTCAAACTGTTCATTGTCCAATGGAAAAGCAAAGAAAGGAGCTGGCTAAGATTATTACTGTAGGGGAAAAAAGAGAACAAGGAGCAGAAGAAACAGAGCATGGCACTCATTCTCTGTGGAAAAAAAAACCCAAGAAGTTCTCTAAGCAATAGGATGAAGGAATCTTGTAAATTATGCGTCTTGGTTAAATGTGGGGGTTTTTACTGAAATATGCAAAGGTATTCTGCTGTCTCTGTAAACACCAAGAACATTGTCCTCTGTTTTCCTTATTAGCTCTCCTCTGCAGAGCAGTGACAAACTCTGGGTTGCTGTGTTTGGCTGTAGAATTGCCTGAACAGATAAAAATGGGAGAGTGAACTTCTAAAATTGCTAATCCCAGTTTTCCTTGTTCTCCGCTCTGTCTTGTAGGAAGCCTGTAGGAACTGGACATCTTTAAGCCCTCTTCCTTATTTTATAATTTTGGTGTAACATGCCAAGGCACACACTCTACAATGGTGTGACACTGTTGCTCCTTCTGTAGGAAATTAATCTGACTCTTTCACTGTATCTTGACTGAATGGAAACACAGGATCAACAAAGTGAAAATGGAACACAAGCAGGTTCTAGGTAGGTTTCTGTAGCCAGCCCAGCCCCTTTGGTTGTGGCAAATTACTTTAGAGAAGGAAAGCACACGTGGCACATATGCATGGCCTTTGAGAGACACTGATTCTCCAACAGATTTTTAGACTGAGTGTGAGGCCAAGTGTTTTGAAATGAAGCACATAAAATGGAATTTGATGGGTTTAGCAGAGTAGTTACTGCAGTTCAGCCACATGAAAAGATCTCACTGCATGTTGTTTTATATCTAATTGAGAATTTATCCTTCGATATATGATTGACTAATTTTGCTGTCTACTTGCTGACCTCTTCACCTAAGTTACTATATTTGCTAAATATATGACTAGGTGTAAACTCTCAGCAGTTTAATCACAAAGTCTAAGTAATACAAAAGACAAGTCTGTATGCAATACTGAGTTTCTGATGTTAGTGAACAAAACCAACATCATCTCATTTTACAGACACCTAATATTTTTTTCTACAGGTTTGCCAACATTATTTCTACATTTTTTTTTCTCTTTTCTGGCTAAGATAGTTTTAAATTTCTGGCTAATTGAGAACCATTTAGTTCAGCCCTACAAAACTGAGTTTTCCAAATGTCATTAATGTGATAAAAATGAGGGATCCTATTATTTTCCCTTCTCCTTTCTTTTTTGCCAAATTACTTTTTGAACACAGGTAATTTTTTTTATTTTTATTTTATCAGTAATATTCTGTGGCAGGAAGATTCCCTGGGCATTACATGACAAACAATACATGTTTTGAACTTGACATCTGCTAGTTTTCTTTGACAACCTCTAGCCCTTTTTTGGAAGAGAGAATGAATGGATCTTCCCTGCTCATCTTTACTTAGTTTCTGCTGGGTGAGCAGCATTACCCTGCCTTACCTGCTTAATGTTCCTTGAGTATAGATTAAAGTAGGTAGCAAGGGGAGTTATGTGTCATGCAGTGGTGCTTTCTTAAAATAATGTGTGGGAAGAAGGGAAATAGCCTGGAGTTTTCTGCTCCCACTAATTGCCTTTTTCACCAGCTTGCTGCAACTTGTTCCACACCCTGCAGTTTGTGTTCACGCTGCCACAGAAGTGAGCTGACAATATTTCACTGTGAAAGGCCTTCTGTTGTGTGGTGAAGCTCTATTATTTGTCCTGCCTTTTTGGAAGATAAAAACTCCTAACTAGCTTACTTTATTTTTATTCTGCAGCTGTGATAGCCTTAGCTGTCTTTCAAGCCCACTAATCAGTTTCCCTATCCAGAAGCAGGGCACAGATGTAGAGAATTTTCTGTCCTGAACTCAGATTCCCCAACATCAACAACCAAATTAAAGCCATCAGTTCCAAATTAGAAATGCAGATAAGCCTTCATAAGTTTGCATCTCTGATTATGGTCCTTTTGCCCAAAAGGCCTGAAGTTCTGTTGCTCCCTTCTATCTCTGTGTACATCTGCAGTCAGGTAACTTGTTTCTGCATTTCTGTCCTAGTCTAAACCTGCTTTGGTAATGTCCAACAAGGGATGTGGAGTGAGAGGATGGCTTTTCTGGCTCTGTCTATAGGGCTAAAGCTTCAACAACTTGGCAAAGAATAGGGGAGAGCACAATCACAACCAGCCTTGTCCTTGAGTTGAGACTTCTGTTTTTATTCTCTGTAATTGAAAAAGCATTTTTTTAAGAAAAGGGAATTGAAATGTTCTAATTTAGCTTTTTAGGTTCTTAGAGTGTCTTTAATTAGAAAGTGTATAAAAGATGTGAAAAAAAAAATTACAATATTGTTGTTCACCTAACTTGTTTAAGCATGGATTTGTACTCAAGATTCACACTTTCCTGGAGAACCTTCTTCTGGCCCCCTCCCAAGTCATGGTGAGTCCCATTGTGAAATTGGAGCGGACTCTTCACTGGCAAACTGGGTTTGCAAGCTGATGTGAGCTATCTTGATCATTTGTTAAACAGAGGGCAAAACATCAACCCTCAACTAGATTTTTGTACTTCCCCACTTTGCAACAGTACTGTAGCTATGGTGCAGCCCATGTTTGGGGTAAACAGCTCTGGATGGGTTGATTTCCCCTCACAGGATTCTCTCCCTGAGGGCAGATCCAAAGAAGGGTCTGCAGCACAGCTACATCTGCTCCTCGCCTGTCCACCACACTACCTCAGACCCTGTGGCAGGCCTGCGTGGTTGGAAATTCCCTCCAGCTGTGTTGTTATTAGCCAGTATGATTGTGTACCTCACCTGAGATGTTCCTATTGGTTTCATGTCATGTGTCATCAATTCCTGATTGGATAATTATATTGTACCATCCCCGAAGTTGTAACCCCTTAAAAGCAACAACCAGAGAGCAGCAAAGGGTCTCTTTGTCCAGCTTCCCTTCAAGATAAAATCTCCCTGCTCCTCCAGGGCAGAGTAATAAATCTTGGAATGCAGCTACAGAGAGTCCACTCTTTCCTCCTTATCTTCGACTCTGTGTAAAAACTGCCTGATGCTGACGGCCCTCGGATCAGACAGGGAAACTGAGGCACAAAACCTCAGTTCCCTAAAACACCGTCGCTGGTTCGTGTGGGCATCAAAACCCCACGACAGCAGATCGGGCCAAAGCCAGGCAGGGCAGGACGGCAGCAGTGAGAGAGCGCTACGCTTTCCCTGAGCCACGAGCAGCAGCCTGGCTTAAAACACAGTACCTTTCAGGATTAACAAATCTATCTGCTGAATTCTATCGCTTTTTTTAAATTCTACTGTGATGTAATCCTTCTCTCCCAGTGTGTAGAATATAGATATTTATCACTAATTCTGCTTTTTATTATTGTTCTTTCTGTTTGTAGGCAAGTTTTCAAAAGTGGTAGTTAGCGTTATGACACATTATTTTGTACTGCATGATAAATTCCTTGTTAATTGCCAGCTTCCAGATTTTACCCTTCATCCTTACTTTTTCCTCATCTTGTCCATGTGACCAATATATATCAAGGGAAGCATGAGGAATTTGAGGTGGGAAAGGAAAAATAAGTTATTCCTTCTTTAGAAAACTGAATCTGTTCTTGTTACCCTTGCTCCTCCCACAGAGCTGAAGGAAGAAGTAGACGCTCAAGGGGTATTGGCCTTGGAGGAAAATTTTGCAGTGAGGAAAAAGAATTGCAGTAAGAAAAAGGCTGTTAAGTTGTGAGTCTTCATTTAAAAAAGCAGGGCAAATAAGGAGTACAGCTAGAAATTCTTGTTGAAGCCAGCAGGGTTAAACTTTGTGTGAACATTAGGCAGCTGTCCAGAACTAGTTAAATTTCCCAAGAGTGATGTCCAGTGAGAAGGGGTTAAAACTGTCTTACTCAGAAACACAAAAGTTTTCAAAAGTATTTTGCTAGAGCTATTGATTGTTTTGACTTCCTGATTTTTATTGCAATAATGTCCCAAAAGCTCCATTTTGACCAAATTGAATCAGTTGTTTTCTTTCTCTTAATTACTTCTCTGATGTTACTTGTGGACAGAGGCTCTTTGTTATTGAGCACTAGCAAGTGCTGTAATCACATACTGCCAAGTCAACATCTTTCCATAAACAAATTACCTAAGTTTTTACACAGCCTCCATTACCAAAAGATCTGTGCCCTGAGTTAATCACTTGTTATGCTCAGTGCTGTTGAGCACTGCTGACTGGTGTCTCAGGATTTCACTGAACTTTATTAAACACTGGCAACATAACAGTGATGAGAAAGTACAAGCAGCAAAAGATTTGCCAGCAACAGCACAGGTAAGATGTTCAGAGACTAATGCTGACTCCCTTGTTCAGTGGTAGTTATAAATCTGTGGTTGCTTGTATTTAATGATCCCAGTCAAGGAAGGCAATGTGAGGACAGACCATGTGCTTTTTAAGCTGTGGGAATATTCTTTCTCCAGATTTTTTTACGTCCTTTAGTGTCATGAAAGTGACAAATGACACTCACTACTGGCAGTGATTACAGTTTCATAAAGGGATTGGTACTTCAAGGCACAGATGGAGTTAGAACTGTAGACCCTGTAGATTCCTATACTAAGATTACAGGGGGAAATTGGGGATGGAGTGCAGGTCAAAGGATCATAGTAGGGTGGAGGATCAAGCCTGTACTTTAAGAAGCCAGGGTGCTCTTATGTTACAGCCTGTATGGTGATGTCATTTGGGGCTGGCTCTTGGACTAGTAATCATAAAAGCATTTCCCTTGGAAAAGACCCTTAAGATCATAAAGTCCAACCGTTCAGCCAGCACTGCCAAGTTCGCCACTAAACCACGTCCCAAAGCACCATGACCACCCATCTTTTGAATACCTCTGGGGTTGGTGATTCAATCATTTTCCTGGGCAGCCTGTTTCAATGCTTGCCTTTTTCCAGTATCTGTTCAAAACTTTGTGGCACAACCTGAGGCATGTCCTTCCTCTTGTCCTTGTACTTCTTACCTGAGCAAAGAGCCCAACCCCCACCTGGCTACAGCCTCCTTTCAGGCACTTCTAGAGAGTGATAAGGTCTGCCCCTCAGCCTCCTTTTCTCCAAGCTAAACATCCCCAGCTCCCTCAGCCACTCCTCACAGGACTTGTGCTCCAGACCCTTCCCCAGCTCCATTGCCCTTCTCTGGACAAGCTCCAGCCCCTCAATGCCTTTCTCATAGTGAGGGGTCCAGAGCTGGGCAAAGGATTCAAGTTGTGGCATCACCACACTTTCCCTAGTTCTGCTGGCCACATTATTTCTGATACAAGCTAGGATGCCACTGGCATTCTTGCCCACCTGGGCACATGCTGGCGCATGTTCAGCCACTGTCAACCAGCACTCCCAGGTCCTTTCTCACTGGGCTGCTTCCCTTTCTTTCCAAAGCCTGTAGCACTGCATGGGGCTGCTGTGACCCAAGTGCAGGACCCAGCACTGAAGCTTTGTGGACCTCATACCCTCAGCCCATTGATCCAAACTGTCCAAATCCCTTTGGGGAGACTTCCTTACCCTCAAACAGATCAAAAATCCTGCCCAGCTTGGTGCTGCCTGCAAAACAACTGGGGGTACATTCAATCTCCTCATCCAGATGATTGATAAAGTATTAAACAAAGCAGTATATTCCAAGAGACTTGAAAATGAAACGGTATATTCCAGGAGACTTGAAAATTACTTATAAAAACAAAAAATATCAGAAATATTGTTGAGATAGAACATGAGAATTATTGCTTGAAAGAACTGAGAGAAGGAAGGGGACCTTAATATCCCAAGGAATGCTAAGCAGCACATGACTGATTTAGGTCTGCATAGTTTGCCTACTCATGTCAGCATCTGAGCTGTAGCATAGGAGAAGGCAGATCAAGTTCTAAAAAAACTGCAAGTGAAGTAGGAGATAAGGAAAAAACAATGATTAATAAAATCCTCTACTAAAATCCTTTTCTCTTTTCAAACATCCAGCATCCTCTGAAAGCAGCTCTGCAGCCATTCTCCTCTGTGAACATCATCTGTCTCTTGTTTTTTTTTACAAGCTCTATTTTGTCCTGTATTTTAGTTAACTAGCCAGGAAGGTTAGGGGTTACAGAAAAAAAAAAATCAAAACCTGCACTTGTTAAAAAATAGGACATTTTTGTCTTCTGTTTCTGTAAGAACAAGAAATAAAGACTTTGAAAGGCAACCTGTTAATCATGTTTTCCTCTGTCTCTTGGTGTGGAGGGCATTCCTGGAAGAAGGAGGGTTATATGTCTGTTTTGCAGATGGTGATAATGGCAGTTGGGCATGACTTTGAGCAATTCTAGTCTGTGCTGGTGTTAAAATCCTCCTTAGCAGTCTTCACAATAACAAACTAATGAGACAAAAGAAAAAATTTTTAAAAGGTATTAACTTCATCTTAGCTCGTTTCCACAGAGTCATACTAAGCACTGAGCAGGATGACCTAGAGTCAGCTGAAAATGCAGTGCATGAAAATGAACGTGAATACTCGTATCTACATGGTTTTCAGCCTCCTTGTATGAGATGTGACATCCTACTTAAGTTCTCGGACTTTGGATTCAGGAACGAAACAGTGCTTGTACTGTGATAAGACAATGGTTTTCTATGGCAGAGAAAGGGCTCTTCTCTGGGGAGATTTTATCACTCATGCAGGTGGCTAACTCTCCTGAAGAGAACTGGTAAAGTGTTTTCTTAGGCAGGGGCAGTACTGAGGTCTGGTTCTCAGTGGTTTGGAGTCCTGTGATAGCATTCTTGTGTCACAGTTAATAAAAATATGACTGCAGACAGAAACTTTTCTCGTGTTGGGACACTCAGCATTTCTCTAGCCTCTGTAAATACCCTGAGGCTTAGTGTGAATTGAGGTCACACATAACTCAGTTCAGGCAAGCGATGGCCTTTCATCTGTACCTAGCTACCTGTTTCCAGTAATTTTGTAGAAAATTTGACATCCAGAATATTGAGACCTACTTCAAAGACCTTTACTCTATGTTCAGTGTTGCTGAAATTGGCTTAAGAGTTACTTAGCTGGATGAGAGAGGCAGGTAAAAATACACACATACTCACTCACAACTGAGTTTGATCAAACTAGGCTAAAAGCAAACACCAGTCTTAGCTGATTGTGTATGTGTGTGTATGGGTAGGTGGGTGGGTGGGTGGGAGGGAAAATGTGTATTTAGAATTTTGTGATCTCTTAAATTACAAAACACAACTTTCCAAGGTAACTTAGAGTTATTCTGTTTTGAAAAGCGATTTTACAAAGAGCTTCATGGAATACCTGTGTTTTTACACTCCACTGGTTATCAAAGCAATGTGAAAATATTAAAGCCTTCAGCCATAATAAAGATTACGCTGCCTGAATAGATAAGTCCTGCAGAAAAACCTCAGAAGGTCAAGGTTGCACTTGCACTCATAGAAGATTGAATAATTAATGTTCTTACTGTAGACTGTGGTGTACATGGCTTGACACATTCACATTCAGTCAGATAAAAATTAGACTAAATTTTAAATAGTCATCCAGTATTTGTATTTTATCTCCATTTAAATTCTTTCCTTGATTAATGGGTAAGAATATTTCTTCTTCCACTGTGCCCTCCTCCTTCTCCCCAGCCCTTTTAAATACTTTCTGCTGCTTTGCAAATTGTGGGTAGTTTGCACACCACAAGCCAAGGTTCTCTGGTTCACAGGTCAGCCTGTTGATCCCAGATTGTGTTTGTTTAGCATTGACAGGAATAATGGTGGAAGCCCATTCTGTCAAAGATGGTTTCCAATACTTGCTGGAACCAATTCTGTGCTCTAAGAGGGTTTCCTGATATGTTAAGAGCATAACTGAAAATCAGAAGGCAAAAGAACAATGTGGTTAATACATTAGTTTAAAGATCATTCTTAATAGGTTTGTATCTACAAACATTAAAAAAAACCCATCATTTCTAAAGGCTTGGGTTTTAGCAAGTAAAAAAATAAAACAATGTGTAGTAATATCAAATGAGTTGATATTCCAAACCACTCTTATAAAGATGCACTAAGAAAACTATTTTCAATAGTCATCGTATGCGTAGACATTCTCAGTTTAACTGTATTTTTTGTAAAGACTATTTGGAGTTTTGTTTTTCCGTTTAAAAAATGAAACAAAAGCAATCCACCAAAATTAAACCTACTCTTATTCTGCTGTTTGTTTATTTTTTAATTGTAGCTGTTTTCAGCAATCAGAAATTGGAAACAAATTTTGCTTTCAAGTTAGATCTAGCACAGAGCAGAAAATGTATGTAACTTATTTTGGATTCATTCTTATAAATGACTGGTCTAAAAAGCCTTTGAGTGCCTTAGGATGTCAGGTGCAATCCCTATGAGATATCTTGAGAAGGCTGGTAGAGGAGAAGTTTGCCAAATTGTTGTTCAGTGTGGCTCCTCCATGGGCTCCTGTGAGAGCTTGTATTGAACCCTGGGTTCTTTGGCTATTGATGCTGAAAAAAAATAATTAGGATTTTAAAGGTATAAAAACTACAAAGTAGGCAATTATCTCAAGTCCATTGTAAAAATCACCAAAAAAAATGTCCTTGGGTGAAATTCTAAAGGGAAAGGATGTTCTTGTTAACTGGTATCCAGTCAAAGTAGCTGAGGTAAGGCTCATTTTGCAGTCAGACAAAATCCTTACACCTTTTTGAACCTGTCTCTTTCACTCTACTATGTGCTTGCTGTGTTTGCAAAATCTTATCCAAAAGGTATGTCTTGCCTTTCAGGGAATAGCATATGTACTACTAGTGGGGATTGATTAATGCTCCCTGGTAATCTAACTGCTCCTGTTAACACAGGGCAAGATAATAGGTTTCCTGAAAGAGAAATTGTCAGCAACATGTCTTAGTTTCGTTCTGATGATGACAAACCCCAAACAACTTGAGAGATGATTTTCAAAAAAAACTAAAAAAACCCAACAACAAAAAAAAACCCCAACCAAAGGCAGGATTTGTGTTGGAAATATTCTTGAGAAGAAAACTTCTATAATGTGTGATAGAATAAAGCACTTAAGAAGCTCCAGTTCAGGTCATACTGTTATTGAGGGCCTGGGAGTTATTTAAGTTGGGTTAAATTGCAAGTTGGCTTGTGCAGGTTGTAGGCCTCCCTGGAGCTCATGAATCTCTCCACCAGCTTGACAGGGAAGAGCAAGCCAGCACCCTGTTTGAGCAGAGGATTTATTACTTCCATTTGTGGGAATTCACATAGGTGGGACTCACAGCCTTGCACTCTGTACCTGCCCCTCTTTCTCACAACTCCATAGTTTCATCTGGATGTTCCAGAGGTCCCTTCTGTAAGGGGAAATAAGAGCTGGAGTAAGATTATTGTGAGCCACAGAACCCCAGGGCTGGAATCACCCTTTATTCTTCTGTATCTGTGTAGCAGTGTCGTGCTTGCCATGTTTCTCTGCATGCAGCTCTCCATTTCTCTAGAGACCGTAAGTGAGCTCAGGCATCTGTGGCTCAGGTATAGCTGTCTGTAGGTAAAGTATCTTGTTCTGAAGAGAGTTTTTGTCTGCTGTCAGATCAAATGATGTTGATGACTGTGATCAGAAAACCCTCTGGGAAACAAATGAAATTTTCTTCTGTGTACAAGAAAACCGTATTGTAGTGAAGAGTGTCAGGTGCTTCTATACAGTGGTATGCAAGCTAGCCCAGGCTTTTTCTTAAACTGTGAAGAGAACAGCTCTGTAGAAAGTGTTGAAAGATGTTGACTTCCTAATAGTCATCACTGTGCATCAAAGTTGGAGATGTGGAAATCTAAAGTTCTAAATTTTCTTTCTTCCTCTCCCAAGAGCACATACTTGTTTTGAGGTAATAGGTTTTTATGAATCCTTGGACAAAGGACAGGTGTAATATTCACACGAATTCACTTGGGTTTATTAAACAGAATTTTGCAAAGTTTCACTAGCAGGGTCCAGTCCTCTCTTCTGATAAGCCAGCGACTGTCTAGGAAAAGGATGGTTGTGGTGTGTGCTCTGACATTTCAGCTGAAGATGTAGGTGTGTATGACTTATGATGTATGACATATATGAAGGTTGGTGGGAACAAAACAGGGAATACAACTAGGAATCAAATGTTTCCATGTAGTTTAATGCTTTGAAAATTAATTCAATATTCATCATTATCCACAGAGCATCTCCAAAGGTTTTTAAAGCAATGTCGCGGCAAATCTATTCAGCTTTTAAGAAAGAGAGACCATGCTCACAGCTGAGATAATTTATATTAATACTGGCATGGTATTATTTCACAAGATCTTTAGGCATTATGTCTACAATTAGTTGAAGAGTACATACTTTATTACCTTATCTCATTTACCAAGGGTTTGTTCCCATCTATTTGCAAATTGTGCGGACTTAAAAATCTTCGAGGTCTATTTCCAAAATAACACATCTCGCTAAACTGTGCCCCCACAAAAGATTAATTATTTTATGGAGTTTTTACTGTAAAAAACAAGAAAACTTCAATACTGATAGTTTGGGGATTTTTGCTGCTTAAATTTGCATAGGTAAATTTCCCTAGGTAACAAAAATGTATTCTAGTTTTAAATTCTCTGTGCTAATGCTAACAATAGTGCGATTGCTCTAGATAGGCTTAACAACTAAAAAAAACACTTGGGTCTATTATGCAATTTCATAAATACAATTTACTTGTGATAGAATTTGTCAATGACTTGTAGAGTAAAAATAACCCCAGTGTGAGGACTGCATTGCATTCCTTGACCTTGTACACTCCAAATCTCACCATGCTGCAAGTCAGAACCTCTAAGTACTTATCTGCTTAAATATCAGAGAATATTAAAACATGCAGGCTGTCCTACCTGCCTCATTTGGCATAAACCATGGGGCATCTGCATGATTTTTAGTTATACCTCCTCTCACAAACCTGCAGGGTTAGAAGACGTCAGGAGCTGTACATTGTTTGTCTTCGAGGTGTCTTTGCACAACTAGAACAATGAAAAAATGTGCTCAGCTGCATTTCTAGAACTATTCAAATGTTAGAGTGTGTGGGGTTTGCATGGTCAGGCTTTGGTAGCAGGGGGGCTACAGGGGTGGCTTCTGTGAGAAGCTGCCAGAAGCTTTCTCCATGTCCAGCAGAGCCAGTCCCTGGTGGCTCTGAGACAGATGTGCCACTGGCCAAGAACTAAAAAGTGCCACTGCATAGAAGTGATTGTGACTACGGAAGAGTGAAGTGAGAATTTGTGAGAGAAACAGCTCTGCAGACCCCAAGGTCAGTGCAGAAGGAGGGACAGGAGGTGCTCCAGGTGCTGGAGCAGAGATTCCCCTGCAGTCCATGGTGCAGCCCACGGTCAGGCAGCTGAGCCCCTGCAGCCCATGGAGATCCATGGGGATGCAGAGATCCCCCTGCAGCCTGGGGAGGTGACCCAGGCCAGAGCAGGTGGATGCCTGAGAGGAGGCTGTGAAGTCATGGTGGCCCCAGGCTGGAGCAGGGTCCTGGCAGGGACCTGCAGGCCTGTGATGAGAGGAAGCCACACCAGAGCAGGTTTCCGGGTAGGACTTGTGACCCTGTGGGGGACCCAAGCTGGAGCAGGCTGTGCCTTGAAGGATTGCACCCCATGGAAGAGTGACCCACTTTGCAGCAGTTTGGGGAGGGCTGTTTCCCATGGGATCGATTCATTCTGGAGAAGTTCATGGAGAACAGTATCCTGTGGGAGGGACCCCACTTTAGAGCAGGGGAAGGACTCCTGTCCCTGAGCAGTGGCAGGAACAATGTGCGATGAACTCTCTGTAACACCCACTCCCATCTTCCTGCACTGCTGAGGTAGGCTGGGAAGGAGAGAGGGTGGAGGGAAGGTGTTTCTAAGGTCTGGTTTTGCTTCTCATGATCCTGCTCTGATTTGTTAGTAATAAATTCAAGTAATACCCCAAGCTGATGGGATTTGGTGCATGATTTCTCCTGGTCCTTATCTCAACTCATTAACCCTTTGTTAAATTTTCTCTCGCCTGTCCAGTTGCAGAGAGGAGTGACCGAGAGGCTTTGGTGGGTACCTGGCATTCAGTCAGGGTCAACCCGCTACAGCAATTTCCCAATATTCTTAAACATCAATTTTTGGAATAGTTCATTCAAACATCCATGGGACAAGACGCTGGACTTCATTTCATCCTCCAGGAAATGGCACAGCAGAGTAGTCTCTAGGAAGTGAGCCCCAGAGTAAGGAAGTACTGAGCAAGGAGAAACTGTGCACACAGAAAATGAGCTATGCAATAATAAATACTAGGGGATGGTGGTTTTTAGAAGAAGCTATAATCTTTAGTTTTCTTGATGAAGTAAGTTACTGACCTCTGGCTAGATGGTTTGCAAATTATAGTAGCAACAAATAGTTTGCCATTTGAAGTGGGTGACTATCAATTTTATTTAGCTGTTGTAGAAGAACATCTGGTGAAGATACATTTACTGACAATAAATGATGCTCGTATCAAACGTTATCGGAAGTGATTGCATTCCAGCAATTAAATTAGATTTCCCTGAAGCAGGATAATTGAACTACTATGCAGTGTTTTACCAAGATTTATCCTCTTCTGTAAATCTACTTGTGTCAGCTCTTGTGTAGCCATTCAGATGATTCTAAAAGATTTGGAAATCTCCAAAGACATAAGTTTGTGTATATTTGTAGCTTAACATGGATAGATATGCTGGTGATAACCGGAAATTCCTTATAATAATTCATTTTTATACACATTTGGATTGCTTAACTATTTGAGGGTGGGTTTTATTTTGTGTTTTTTTGGGGTTTTTTTACCTTGGATTGTTTTAGTCACTGAAGCACATGCTTATTGCATTTTTCTGAATTGTTTGAGACATTTTTATATAGAGATCCTGGATATTTAGTTCAATATCATGATTTCCAAGTATTACAGTCCTGTTGTGGATGTAGAGTCTTTTTTTTTTTCCAGCTGCCTCCTCTAAAGTTTTTGTATCTGTCAGTAAGAATAGCATCACTTCTCTATCCTAGATATTCCTGCCAAGGGAAGGGAAGAACTGATAAATGTATTGACAGGTTTTTAAAAGTCTCAATGAAGACTACAAAAGTAAGAATCTTTGTAGAAACCAGGGCCACTTATGTATCTGTTTGTGGGGTCAGGATAATGGGTACACAAGATGCATGTTTTAATACAGAGTCTTTAGATACAGCTTACCTGAGACAGTAATTTGTGCTTCAGACTTCTGTTTTGTACTCCAAAATATTAAATGAAATGTGCTATATCTAAGAGCCCATTTTTGAATTTGAGGTGCCTAAATAAAAATCTATATTTGGTCAAAAAACAAGGTACTTGGCAGCATTGCCCTTTGCAGGGGCATTGTTGCTTGTGGCTAGCGATGGCAAACCTCTGCTGGCTGGGACAGCCTCTGTGGTGTGACACACGCAGTCATTGAGCAAGCAGTCACCTGGGAGCACCCCTGCAGGTTTGTGTTTGACCCCAGCCACAAGCAGAGCCTCTGAACGCACCGAAAAAGTATATTGAATTCACTTCACTAAGTTAACTTTAAGAAGAATATTAGAAGAGTTAAGAACGAAATAGTGCATGCAAAGGTGAACAGTTCAGAGAACAGTCCCTTCTTGAGAAACAGCTTCTAAACAGCAGGCAGAGAACGAAGCACATAAATTACCTATGCGCCAAACTACCTGAAAATCATTTGGATACGCACTGAAGCAAAGTATTGTATCCAATGGTTCACTGCTAGGGCAGATCCATCTGCTTTCATTTCTCTTTATTTTATATGCCCTGTAAGAAAATCAACGTAATTCTGCTGCCTTAGTCTACAGTCCATAAAATAAGAACTATCAAAATTCCTTCTGGCTTGAACAGAGGTCTGAACACTTTTTTATTAGAAAGTGCTTTATTTTTCATAGAATCATAGAATGTTTTATGTTGCAAAGGACCTTAAAGATCATGTAGCTTCCAAATCACCTGCTGTGGGCAGGACACCTTTCACTAGACCAGGTTTCTCCAAGCCCCATCCAACCTGGACTTGAGCACTTCCAGGCATGGGGCATCCACAGCTTCTCTGGGCAACCCGTGCCAGGGTCTCACCCATCTCATAGTAAAGAATTTCTTTCTAATATTTAATCTAAACCTACTCTCTTTCAATTTGAAGCCATTCTGTCTTCCCCTATCACTACAAGCCCTTGTAAAACACCCCACTCCAGCTCTCTTGTAGGTTCCCTTCAGGTACTGGAAGGTGTCTCTAAGGTCTCCTCAGAGCCTTCTCTTCTCCAGGCTGAACAACCCCAGCTCTCTCAGCCTGTCTTCATAGGAGAGATGCTCCAGCCCTATGGTCATCATTGTGGTCTCCTCTATACCTGTTCCAGCAGGTCCATGTCCTTCCTGTGGTGGGGGCTCCAGAGCTGGATGCAGTGCTCCGGGTGAGGTCTCAAAAGCAGAGCAGAGGGGCAGAATCCCCTCCCTCACCCTGCTACCCACTCTGCTTTGGATGCAGCCCAGGATGTGTTTGGCTTTCCAGGCTGTGAGTGCACATTCCTGGGTCGTGTTGAACTTCTCATCCAGCAGCAGCCCCAAGTCCTTCTCCTAAGGGCTGCTCTCAATCCCATTTTTCTGAGATTACTTCCTAGATAAGTAAGGTAGAAATGAGTAGCTCACCCTTATGTTACAAGACCAGTCATCGACTTATCAAATCGAAACCAAAGGGTCATCAGATGCTGGATTGCATAGATGGCATCTAGAATGCATTTAACTGAACTGTGGGTTTATAGGATGTCTGCTGTTAGAGCTGGAACACTGTAAGATTTTTAATTCTACCTGGGGCTTTAGTCTAAATACAGATTTGAAAACTGCTGTCCTTGTATAGCAAATACATGTCTGAGTTTTCTGGTGGTGATATGTAGACACCAAACAGATACGGGAAATGTTTTGGGTTTGGGGACAATGGTATCAGCAAGTGAAAAAAGCAAAAAAGGACAGAACAGGCTACAATAAATAGAGGAAACCACTGTTTCATTAGACTTTTTCTCACACTATTGATTCAATATATGATGTATGATAAATCAACATCCTGTTTACTTTTGATAATTACTGATCACATTGGCCTTTTTGCAAGAACAAGGTGATATAGAGTGGATTTATGGGCATTATCTTGGGAATAGAGCTAAAATGGATTGACAAGAAGCATCTTTAAAATTTTAAAATAAATCCAAATGAAAAAAGAATCACACCAAAATAGCTAAAATCCCTTAGCTCCCACTGCAAGGTGAGAACAGGAATTTATGGTTGGATGTTTTGTATAGCAGCTGAGAATTTCAAGTTCCAAGTTGGTGTGTTCTCTTTCTATAACCATGTATTCCATGTGTTATTGCAACATTTGTCATCAGCTGTCTTTGGCACTGTCTTTGAGCCATAAAGATATTTTAAAGTAACAAAAGTAATTGATTTTTTTTAAAAAACATTGTACTCTCTATTAATCAAAAAATGAAGTTTTACACAGAAGTTTAAGTGCCCCATTGGCCAAATTCTATTCCTTTGGAAGGCAATACTAACTTGTAGCTCTGCTCTCAGCAGGAGCAGGGAGAAAATGTCTTACAGTGAGTTTCTTAGATATGTAGATAGGTGCTCTGCATTGGCAGATTGCTAAAGCCAGGCTTCATGATTTATCCAAGGCAATTTTATTCATGGGATTTA
Organism: Pardalotus punctatus; assembly: GCA_013400915.1. NCBI lineage: Eukaryota > Metazoa > Chordata > Aves > Passeriformes > Pardalotidae > Pardalotus > Pardalotus punctatus. The sequence goes on along the minus strand of VZTX01017547.1, from coordinate 231,580 downwards.
GGCTTCAAGCTGCAATAGACACAGAACATGAATCTGAAAATCCCTATCTGCATTGTTTGATGCCTAGATGCCTTTGAAAATATATTCTCGTAAGGCAAAGTGGAAAAAAATCCAGACTACAAGCAGAACAAAGCCCTGTTTTGATATGACTTACACAACCTTTTTGATGTGACAGTGTCATGGTGGTAAATTTTAATCTTTCCATATTTTTTTTTGGTTAGGACTGAGGCACAAACACCTTGAATTCAGAATAATTCCAGGAACCTGTTTTTTAAAAATTCATTAAACTTCTGGTTTTAGTAAACAGTAAAATGTAAAGTCCTGCACTTAAAAGTATCTTTTTTTTCTCTGGAGTAAATATTGTCAAGCTAAGGTCTGTGTGGTTATTTGAGGGTTAGGGAAGCCAGATTTGTAAGAAAGGGGGCAATACTTATCGGTCAGGGAGCTTTTTATGCAGTTGACAGCTGTCTGAACCACTGAGACACTGATAATGTTACAGGTGATCTCTGCTGGGATGGATTATTGAGCATCACGTAGCTAAAATGACTGGATTTTCATCATAAATGTAATTTGTCTCACAGCTATTGCCACGTTGTCTGTGGGAGAGGAGTAGAGAACATTACGCTTGTCTCTAATTCACCAAGAGTCACAATAGATAAATTGGAGGTCAAAAAGGCCTTTTGGGAGAGCTCTTGCTGAAAAGGGTTATATAAATGTAAAGTAGTATTATTATTTATGAGCAGTTTGAGTCAAATGTCATGTTGGATGCATTTCATCAATCTGAGATTAGACTTGGGCCTGTAGCTCAGCAACAGCTCAGTGATACAAACAGATAGGGGGATGTTTTACCAGGCTAAACAGAATCCCAAATAAAATAGCCAGTACTTCTCTACAACAGCCCTCCCATTTAGTGGTATTTCTGAAGTTTGGCATTTGGAACAGCAGATGGGATGACACAAAGCATTTCCACCAGGGCAAGAAATGACATGCAGTCTCCAACCCATTGCAGAAGTGTTTAATTTAGATCCCATTAAGATTTTTGCTGCACAAAAGAACTGTGGAAATAGATATCAATATTTTATTAAATCCATGGATTACAGCTGTATAGAAATGTTAGGAACACTGACAAACTCATTGCCAACATGTATAGCATATTCTGTCATTTCAAAAACCTTTATTATTCAGTGAGCTGCTCTCTCCCAGGAAAAGGGAAGTGTCCACTCATTCCCACCTTCTTCTCTCTACCCACTATGATTGTGTGTGTGAGTGTAAATATCCTGGGGAAAAAAAAAAAATGAATTAAGCTTTCTCCCACTAAGACTAGGGAGACATACCTCTAGCCCACAGATAGATAGATAGATATATAGATAGATACGTACATATATACATATAGTTATATGCAAATATACTTGATTTCTGAAATAAAATCTGTTACCTTTCCTCTTTTGCATTTTCTCTTCACTGACTTTAATTAAGTTTACTCCGAAAAGCTTGTGAGGCCAGATAACCTTGTTACATGAAAGAAAAAGATTACCCACCATGGGGTGGTTCCTGCTAGCTTGACCATCATTTATAAAGCCAGGATTTAATATCCTCTAAGCTTTTCTGTTTGCAGACTCATTTTATTTGAACTGCATTTATATAAACTGCTCAGCAGATCAGAGAAGCAGCACTATAGCCTTAATTTCAGTGCCACTTTCCAGCTGTTTTGGTCAGGCTTCATGCCTGGATTTAATGTATTTGTGCACTAAAATGAAAATACATCTCAAAGATAAATCCTCTCCAAAACAGAGTGAAATAGCAGTAAATAACATCTGTTTAAACCAAAGGAAAATAAAAACCAAAAGCCCACATGAAAACCAGATACAGTAAGGAGTTTGAAATCAAACAAATGTGAAGTTCAGGCTTAAAAAGAGTGATTAAAATGCTTAAAATTATCCTTAGATGGGGAATGGGGAATTTGACCTACCACTAGTGCAGGTTTGTCAGTTCCAGATGTACAGGGGATCAGTTATTAAAAGTCATCCTGCATTGTTGGGACTGCTCCAGACCTCATTAAATTCATCCCAAGGATCTGTATGTTCATTACAGATATTCATGACTGTCACTGATTATCCCAGGAATAAATTCAAGCAATGATATATTCTTGAAATTGAATCAATAGGGAAGAGCAAAGAGATCTCCTTTTCAGCCATCTCTTAAAAGAACAAATCCAGGTATCCCAGCTGTTCCGTTCCAGTCATATTTACAGGCCCAGTGCTAAGCACTTAAATATATCTTCTCTCTCATATTTATTTATTTTATTTCTCCAGAGGCTCCGCTACCCTTCCACCCAAGATTAAAGACAAGCAGTCTGAAATCAGCTATAAAATCAGATGTAAATCTTTTCATGCATCTAGCTGTTGTCATCTGCATTTGAAAAATATTGCTTTAGTTCACTGTGTTACAGACACAAGTTCTCTACAGGCTTGCATCTATGTTCTTATTCATCTAACACTTCCATTTTTTCACAGATTAATGCCAGACACTCCAATTGTAGCAGTGCCACAGTGCTCAGTGGACTGCAGTGTATTTACAATGGAACAAAAAGAATGGCAGAAAAGGACTTGGCCCTGCATCCTCCCAAGACATGCTTTGATTTTTCTCTCTTACACATCAGTGTAGATGAGAGGTAGAGGGATGCAGTAACTTCCACAAGCAGCCAAATGCATTTAAACAGAATTTACTCTGGCTTTACCTTCAAATTTTGAATATATGATTTATCATATTTTACCCAGTCAAATGAAAGAGATACTACCCTTTCATGATGTACCATGAAAATCTAACATTATTTCCACACTTACAATAGCGTAAAAATGACTTCCTTCCAGTTTACAGGACTATTTAAGTTTACAGGGATATTCCATAATTCTTGTTTCATTCTGATTTATCTGAAGAGGTAGAAGGACATAGCATTTTCATAGTAAATTTGAATGGACAGATGCTATGGCATGTTCATGGGATTACATTAACTTGCAGTATGGGTTTTGCTTGTGGAAATTTAAGTCTAAGGTAGTTTGTGGAAGGAGAAACAGTGACAAATAATAATTAAGTCAGACAGGGAGCTAATGTTTACCAGCTCACAAAAAGAATGTGTGCTTTAACACAATTTAGGGAAATTACAGAAATGTGAAGCAAGTTATGTTACTTAAAGTCTGGAGAACATCCACTTCAAAGAAGATACTTCCTCAAAGCAAGTAAGACTTAATCCATAATGAAGGTAGTATGTGGTGACTTTGAACATGTTGCAGAAATGTAGCGAACAGTAGTTTCAATAAAACTGTTGAAAAATATATTCCCTAAAATAAGTGATTTTCTGTGGAATTTTGTTGCTTGATTTTTGGTTTAACTTTTTTGTTTTTTAAATAAAACTCTTCCTTGCTTACGCATAGTTAGAAGTGGTAAGGAAAAAAAAAAGAAAACTGCCTGCATTGACCTACCATGTCTGCTAAATCCCAGCTTAGTCCCTGGAAAAAATCCCTCGATTGCTCTTTACTCTGTAATTTCTAGTGTTTTCTTTCAGCAGTTCTATATGTTGTAAGAAAAGTCATTTCCACCACATCCCCAGGAGACCATTCCACAGTGTAACATACATCATTCTAGGATGCTGAGATATTTTTTTCACAATTGTATTTCAATTGATCATTTAGGATAGCAGGTACTATCTCAACTAAACTGAAAAGAATTGCAGAAGTCTCTAAGCAAAAGCCTGCTCAAAAAACAAAGCAAGTCCTGGACTGGAGGTATGTCATGCAGACATACAGTATGCAGAGGTGAGACAGGAGGAAAGTAGTAATTCCTTCATAAATATCCTTCCTTGAGAGGAAAGAAATAACGTAAGAGGAATTTAGTGTTATTTCCTTTGATATGCTGTTCCTGGTTTCCCTGCATGCAGTATAAGCTTTCTGCAGAAATCTTGTGTGGCTCCCACTGGCACAGGAAGGGTATTTGTGGCAAACCCCTGCACCCCTCCAGAGCTTGTCCTGGGAGCCTCGAGCGGCAGCCAGCACAGCAAGCTTGCAGCTTGGTCTGACATGAGGAGCTGGATCAGCATGGAGCCCATCAGACAGAAATGTTTGTGCCTCCTGTCAAACTGCTTAGAAATGAGTGTGATTGATCTGGGATTAATTCTTCTCTGTCTCTCCCCTTGCTTTGCTTTCTCCCCAAAGAGCAATTCACATATGAACTGCGTAAAGGTGACAAACTACTGTTTTGGGGTGCAGTCACTGCTGGAGAGGAAAAGGTAAAATGAAGTGCACAGTTAACAGGAAAAAATTTCTTCTGAGATCAGTAACTCTTCTTCTTTAATAGGCTGTCAGCCCAAAAGAGTATAAGCATCACAAGCAAGGAGCTTTTTAAAGGGATTATAAAATGGTTACTCCACAGAGAAATTACTCAAACACGTAATTTCAGCAGTCACTCACAGTAACTACACAAAATGTCCAAAGCCTCAGGGCAAACACAACGACCAAATCCCAAAAGCTATGACAATGCCTGTATGCCAGTGGTGAAAACTCTTTCTGGATGACCAAGAACAGAAATTATTTTAGCAAGGGCTAAACGGATAGAGCAGCTGAGTAACACTAAAAGTGAATTTCCATTAATATTTATGGGTGACGTATGTTAACATATAGGAATCACATTTTCTAATTTTGCTGAGGAACCTTAGTAAGGAACCTCACATTTCTGAAGTTTTGTCCTTGCTTAGAACGGCAAGAGGAGGAAAGTTGTAATTATAATTCCATTCTTGATACCACCTTCTGTTCAACAGCAAGTAGAAGAGAAACCTAAAGTCTGTCAGTCCTGCAAACTTCTCTAAATGCACTGAATAATAATGGTATTATAAAATGGTGTCATTGTATAATATAAATTGTATTATATAATCCCATGGAATCTTCTTTTTCTGGTGCAGTCTTGACTCAGCATTTCTGTAATTTAAATGGTGAATCTCAAGCCTGATCAAATCAAGCCGGGGATCAGAAAGTAGAAGTCCAGAGAAATATAGACACTAAGCAGCACCCTCTTATGCATTTAACTGGACCTTTTTTTAACCGAAACTGTAAAATATTTTTCATGGCTTTCCTTAAAAGTATTTCTGATTGCAACCTTTCAGTCCAACAGGTTCTATCTGCAGGTCTCATACCTTGCTGTGACAGGAACTGCAGTTCTGATTGTCACTGCCCTACTCTGGCCCCTGCTCCACCTTGTACAGGGCATGTGTTTGTGAATTCAGAGCCCAGCCAGGCAGAATCAGGAATGTGTAATGGAGAGAGGAGAGAAAGGCTGTATAAATAAAGATTTAAGGGAATCTATGCAGATTAACCTTAGGCTGGATCCTAGGGATTGTACCACCGTGGAAACAAATCAATGTATTGCACATTTCTTAATGGAGGAAATTGTTCTTCAGATGTTTGATTGTTTGATGTGCCTGTGGATTGAAGGGAAAAGCTGAGAGGTGACCAGCTGCCAGTGCTGGAGTCTGTGCCACTTACTCTCTAACTTCTGTCTCTCTGACAAAGAGAACAGATCAGACCTGAGTGACACATGCGCTTGCATGCATTCATCTGGCTTCCTTGTGAGCCCTAGAGAGAGTTCCAGGGAGATACAGAGGCATCTTTGTGTCTCTCACCGGACAAACACAGGGCACAAACCTTTGTACGCTGCTCCCTGCTCCTTCAGAGATACAAGCAGGAGATACCTGTTCACTAGCACCTCATCCATACTGGTCCATAAACTGCCAAGGTTGTTGAAACTCCCACTGGACTGGTTATCAGTGCTCTAAAAGGCCTGAAAATGATGAAGAAGCTGGCTTTCTTCTCAACTTCTGACAAACCCAGTGGCACAGCATAACTTCTGATTATCACATGGGGGAGATGGGAGGCATCTTTCCAGCGGTGTAATGGAGCATGATGAAGGGATCTTGAGCTCAGCCTGAGCAAGCTGGTGCCTGTGCAGGGCAAAGCAGGGCAGAGATTGCTGGTTGGATGCAGGAGCATCACAGCTGGGTTAGCATGGCAACGTGCCAAGATTAGCCCAGCAACTCAACAGAGCTTGCTGCATTTTCCAGTTTCAGGAGTTAATTTGCTTGGTATGAAATTTGGGACAGCTTGCCTTATGCACTGGACTCATTAGAAACGCTCCTTGATCAATGATCAGAGGACAGTATGTTTTTATTTCTTCTAAAATTCATAATGGTTATGTTTTATTTGAACATTCTTTCAGCTAACCAGGAAAGTCCGTATAGGGAATGCTTCAGAAATCCTAAACTCCACTGTGGCTCATGTAACATGAACAGGCTCCATATGTGATTTTCCTGCCTATCAGGCATTAATAATTCTTTTTACATCCTGATTAAAGAAAGTAAATACAACTAACAGGTTTTGGACTTCATGACAGTGATGCTGAGCACAATGTCTGTCTTAACATGTTCTTTTATATAAGTCCAGGCCTCTGGAATGTCTCACAGAAAGTTAACAATAAACACTATAACATGATAAAATAGCAGTCGTTCCAATGAAATAAAAAGATTTCCATTTATTTATTGACTTGTGCTATTCAGATATGAATAATTTTTTCAACTATTTGTTAATTGAAATCTCCCTGAATTGCTTTACTGACATCTTCAAAGGAGGAAACAGTGAAGTTCTAGAATTCTCATTGGTGAGATGTGCACACACCCATAAGAGCTAAAGAAGTTAAGGAACCTCATTTTTGCACATTATAGGTACATCTGGCTTGGGCCAGAGGAGTGATTGGTATTTTAATGATTTGTATTTATGGGATATGTCACATTAAGGAAATAAGGATTTGTGCCTTATAAACATCAGTTTGTACTGGTGTCTTTTCCACAGAATCCACAATCCAATCTTTTTATTCTGATTTTCCCAGGACCACACATTCTCTAATTCCTTGCCTTGAGAACTGAAGTGTTTTGAAACTCTTATTCTGACTCATTTTTTCTTACTGAAAAAATTAGTTTGCTGTGAAAAAAAAAGAAAAGGGAAATAATTGCAAGATAAAAGCCAAAATTATACAGAAAAGCAGTCTTGCTAAAACATAACATAGGGTGGGTTGGGAAATGTGTAATAGCTTCACAGATTGTTGCTCTTACTGCAGAATAACTTTTTCTATACCACAGCTTAAAAAGCCATCTGCCTTGCCAGGGTGTCATCAAGGATTAATTGTTAAATTATGAAGAAAATCTTCCTTAAACCAAACTGTTACCACATGTGACACAGGTTAAAGGGCTCCAGAGCCCCAAGTTTCCCTGGTTTAAGCAGAAGTTGGCTGCCAAATGACTCATCACCTTTCCCCTCTGTAACCCTATCACACATTCAGTACCCTTTCTGATTGCCTTCTCCAATGCTTGCATTTTATATATGCCTATCTTTTTTTCATCTTTTTCATGACTACTTTGAAGAAATACCAGACCTTGGAAATTCATTTTATTCCAACATAGTATGCTTCTTAACCTCCTGTCCTTATCTACTGATTAGTGCTGCTGGGAACTATTAAACACTTGCAGCAGTCTGCCTCTGAGCTGGCTGCACTTCAGGACTGAGAGAAGTTGCACCCTAATATCTCCCTGGAAGTGAGAGTCTCTGGGTAAAGAGAAAAGAAAATTAATGGGAAGCTATTCTGGTTTAGTGTCTCTTCGTACCACTTTTGTCATGTGAGAGGATGTGGTGTTGAACAATGGGATACACACGGGAGAATGGGAACAAGTAGAGGTGGATCTGATACGCATTCATACCTCCAAAGAATATTTGATAATCATGATAAGAAATCATTGGGAGTGGATATAATGATAACTTTCATATAGGAACTGAAACTTTAACAAACAGCTGTGGAAGGATGGGAGAAGAAAAACAGATGGAAATATAAAGGGTGTTGGTTGTTTTCCTAATTGCATTTATCCATTATTAGAAGAACCACAGGAGATGTCCCACTCAGCCAGACCTGTGGTCCATCCTGCCCAGGGCTTTTTCTCCAACAGTGGCAATTTTGAGGTAAATTTGAGGAAGGTCAGGGGACTGGTCACTCCGTGTGTTAAGTCCCTGGCCTCGGTATTGCTCCAGCCTTCAGGACTGTTCTGTGTGTTAGAGGGTTACATCCCTGCCTAGGCCTTTTTATCCATCTGTTTCTGGATCCCTGATCTGTAGTTTGTCTAAGCCTTCTCTGAGCCTGCTCCCTCAGGTTTGACAGCAAACGTGCCCTGCCACATAAAGTAGTACTTTTTCATCTGCTTTCAGCCAATCTCTGTCTTGCCTGAGTGTTCCCTCTTCCTGGTATTACAGGATCCACCACCTGAATTATTTAATCAGCTTTAACCTTATTCCCCCAGTTGCCACGGTTAATTTTTAGTTCAGATAGAAGAGTTTATGTCCTTTCAGTCTTCTCTCATAAAGCAGATTCTCTGACTCCTCCATGGTTTCAGTTGCCTTTCTTTGTACCTTAAAGAACATACTGTCATCCAGAACCCAAAATTCTTTGTGGTTTGTTTTGGTTTTTTGAACAAGCAAAGAAATATATTCAAACTCTTCAGGTATTTTCTGACACAGTATCAGACTCTTGTTTTTGCTGAACCTTAACTCTATTTGAAAGCTAGAGACAAAGTATTTGGCATCATCACATGTTTTCCAAGTGTGTTTTCTAGTACTAAACCATTGAACAACACCTGAAAAAAGTAGCTCACATGTGTTAGAAACATGTGTCCACTTATTCTTTTTTCACAAATGTCACTAAAACTTTGTGATCTGTGTTATCTATACTTCTCATATATCAAAGCATTTACGAATTTTCATGCCTCCAGATGCAAATGGAAACTCTTTTTCTACTCATTCTTAATATTTATAGATAAGATCCTGAATGCATTTGACTTGCCTGCCGTGACTAATATACCTTAAAGCAAAAGTAGGGCCTGATAGCTCACTTTACTTAAAGGCATTTCTTCAGTGCTCTCTCTGGCTCTTTTGAGCATGCCTGTATCCACTGTTTGATAATTTCCTACTCCTTCACATTACTTTTTTTTTTTTTTTTTGCATTAGCAGTTTGAGCAGCCAGTATAGATATAGACTCTTCCACCCACCCTATTTACAATTCCCATACATCTTTGTATACTTCCTTCCTGTGCAGATGGAGATATACTCACCTGCAAGTCATGGGGATCTATCTGCATTCTTTCTTCAGTCGCTTAGAGGAAAACTGGGTTATTTCTTTAAATTTGTGTTTCTGTCCAGAGACTTTTAAACTGCACATCAGGTTTTTGACATCTCTCTGTGGTTTTCTGTTGTTTGTTCCAATCTTAAAATATAATCTATATTAACTCCAATGTCTCTGTTGTCATCAAAAGTTTATTCTCTGTTGTTTTGAAATATTTCAGACACAAGGTATGAATCAAAATATATTTGGGTAAACAGTGCCTTAGTAATGGCTGCTCAAAGTCCACAGACACCAATTATTTTTGTGGGAAAATAACCTTTTATTTCCCCTCTCCCCAGTGTAATGTGTTCAGAAAGGGGTCCCTTTCAACAATCCAGTTTCATTACTTGGGCCTTGAGCAGTCCCTGTCCAGTGTGTTTGTAAAATTTGTATGAGCCTTGGTGTGACAGAGACTATATTTTTAAAACATTTTTAAGGAGAACTCTTTCCCTGTCCCCCCCAGCTTTTTTGCTGGCAGAGACCTTCTGAAACATGGTGCAAGGAAAAGAGAACAAAATACAGACTCATTAAAATGCTTTGTGGATAATCCAGTCTGTCTGATGTAGTGTGACATACTGACCCACATAACAGTAGGCAATCGACCTCCTCCCTGCAGAGGCACACCCCTAAAAGTGCCTGGACATGGAGAAAGGTATGTAGGAGGGCTGAGGTTCAAAATAAAAAAGAAGAAAAGTCCTGCATAAAATGTAGAAACCTTCCATTTCTTTCCTTTTCCCAAAGGTTCCTCAGGCAAAATTAATACTTTGTTTTCTCTTTTGGTAATTCTCTACCTGGCTGTTTTGTATCTCATAAACCTGGTCCCTAGCCACTTTTATAGAGTCAATCACAAAAATGTGGCCATTCTTGGTGTTGTAGATAATTGTTAAGCATTTGCTCCTTTGCAGAGATAGTGTTATCAGCACAGGTAGTATTCTCAGGTGTTCTACCAGCCTTTGGAAAATAGTTTTACTGTAATCTGTAGGCAATTTTCCCTCTAATGCCGTAGGCATGTGCTGCTCCTTTTGTGGCTGTTCACCAATTCTCTAACAGATTAATAGGAGAATAGTTCACTCGGTGACAATCTGAAACTTTAAAACACCCTCAAATGCCTCATTATGGACCAAATAAAATAGTTTGTTGTCTGTGAATGATTAGTCCCTCTCATATCCTCCTTGCTCTGTTGCTTTCGAACTGCTTATCTCAGGGTGCATTTATTTGCTTGTGCTGGCCTGTTTATAGCTACTGTATGCCTTCAGTGGGAGCTTACTGTATTTTCCTCATTTGCAGTAATCAGTGAATTTCCATGATCTATAATCATAATAATAAGTTAGCTGAGGCATGTTTTCCAGGAAACTAATTTCAGTTTCTAGGGCTGGGCTGTCATCCTCACTTCTGTCATGTTATGTAAGATGAAGATCATGATGCTGGACAAAGAAGTGTTTGAAAGAGCAGGGATAAAGGGAGAAGGATTTTTTGCATCACTTTTCTGAAGAGCAAAGCTTCTCAGTTGTACTGCAGTGCATCTTTATAATGGTTTACCTGCTTTTTACTAAACAGTTGAAGCATCATTTTTCTCAGGCCTTTGCAGGCCTTCTAGGTCACCATAAAGCAGCTTTAGGACCAGCAGAGCTCACCTGAGTCACTTCAGTGCATGGCACAAGATGTACATTGCAGTGCTTCCCTAAGAGTCAAAAAGAAAAGGGACAGGAGAAGGTGAGGTGGGAATAGGTAACAACTGAGGTGCAGCCAGGAGTTCACACTCCTCCAGATCCTTGCCTCTCAGAGGAATTGCATTGGAATGTCATCTGTAAAAGGACCATGGAGAGGGATTTTCTGATGATGGTTTTTTTTTGTTTTGGTTTGGGTTCTTTTCCCCTCAGGTACAAGGTCTCAAGAAAAAAATCTAAGGTCTTTCCACTGTGGGGAAGAAGGCTCTGAATATCTGAAACCCAGCAGAAGGAAAAGGTAGGGTGGGAAGTACCTGCAATAAAAACTGTGTTTCATTTTAGTGAGGGCACCAATATTAAACCATTTGTATCCTAAAAAGCTTTGAGGTGCTCTCTGGTAATAAGACAGACATAAGCAATATTCTTGTTGCCCCTTCTCCAGTATCAAGAACTGTCTCTGGCACTGCAGGCTTGTTACTGAAGGAAAAGCATAAGTGCTGCATCTAACCCTGAGGCAGGTTCCCAGCAGTTTTCATTCAAGTATTGATCGATTCTGGTCCTATAACTGAGCACACCGTTAGGCAGCATGGATGTCTTTTTTTAAGTTGTTACTGAAAGAAGTAGGAAGAGAATAGATCAAGTCAGCCAATTTTTTATTGATTTCATAAATAATCCTTAATTAATTACAACAGAATGCGGCAGACAAATGTGTCTATGCACAGATACAAAGAATCAAAAATTTAAAATGTTTCTGCAGCATATAACATAATTTGTACTAACAAGTGTGACAAACTCAGTATCATGGAAAATTTTGGACTGTTAAAGACCTCTGGAGGTCATTTACTCTAGCCCCCAACTCAAACTGGGCTCAGCTAGAACACGATCTTGGGTCAACACCTTGACCAATTGGGTTTTGAGTATCTCCAGCTTTGGAGCTTCCCAAACTTCTCTAGACACCTGTCCCGGTCTTTGACCTCCCTTATGGTGAAAAACTAGAGTTTCACATGCCCCAACGTGTTCTTTTCATTTTATGCCTTCACTAAAAGTCTGGCTCTCTTTTCTGAACCCTCTTCTTTTAAGTAGATAGTTGAAGACAGAAACATGAAGACAGACAAGGGAAAAGTCTTGAAAAGAGGTGATAGTAAACCTAGAAATCACACAGAGTAAAACTTTTAAACTGGCTGGCTGTATTTTCAGATTTACTGAGTACTGGCAGACAGAGAGCTTGGAAAGATATGGTATTAAGATGATCTTTCACATGAAGAATCTTGGTTTGCAGATGTGCTAGGGAAGTATGAATCTATGTTTTGTGTCCATTTTCCGTTTATTTTGACTCAGACCAGATTTTGGAAGATTAGAGTCTCTGACTCAGGTTTTTTGATATTTTCTCTGAATGAAGAATAGACTGCCTGAGCTCACTAAACACTGGGTGGTTTGGGATTTTGCAGAAACATGCAAAAGAAGAAAAGAGAACTTAAAGGTTGGATATCAAGTACAACTGCACATCTGCATGCTTAGAGAGCCAGTATCTCAGGGAACCTGCCAGCTTGATCACATCAGAAGGCAGAGGTGGACCTTCAGGTGTGTCACTAGACCGTCACTTTCATTCAGCTTTCATGTTAAAGTAAATCAAATATTCCAGCAGGGATTTACAAAAAGTGCTTCAAGTTATTTTTCTGCCCTGCACCTCTTCTACCTACACATCTCATCTCAAAAATGAAGCTTGGAATTGCTAGCACCAGGCCCTTGGCAGAGGGAGCAGGGACTGTGTTGGGGCTCGGTGGTTCCTACAAGGCAGAAGCAAAACACCACAGGGATGGGTAGCTGTGTGTCATGCAGAGATGAACCCTGTGCTCAAATTGCCATTGCTAAGAAAGGTTTCACAGGATGAAACCAGTGCTGCTGTGCAAGTGCTTTGACCGGAAAGAGCAACTTTAACTACATTTATAAGGAAAAAGGGTCAATTACTTTTTGTTCTTTAGATTAAGTAAACTCCCTTCTTTCTCCAAATGACCCTGGTTTATGCTTTAGGGTTTTTTTTCCCCCAGAACTCAGAGCAAGAAGGTAAGATAAAACCAAGGTGGTTGAGTGCTGACCTTCATTAAAAAGCTTGCTAACTTGACAGCAGTTCCTTCTTGGTCACACCCAGACAATTTCTCTTGTACAGTTTTTAAGCTGTGCCTCAATTTGCTTTAATGCATGATCTCCAAGAATAACCATTTCCTTTTCCTTTTATTTCTGCTTTATTCTGTGTTTGTTTCCTTGAATTTGTAAGCAAGTAAACACACTGACAAGCAACCTTTAGGGAATTTCTAAAGTCAGTTTAGAGAAGGATAAATAATTACTGATGCTGCTAACCCCTGTGTAGTGTTAACACTTTCAAATAAGTCTAACTCCACTTTAAGATAAGGATATTGATGCCATCAATCAGCACTGATACTCACCATCACAGAATCCAGCCCTTCGGCACTTCTCACATGTAATACAACAGTGTAATCAATGATTATAAAGACATCACTATGTGCAACATAGTATTTTTATCAGTTAGCTTGTAATCATTAAATACCATGTAAGTGAGGTTAACAGGCTAAAAACGTAGTGCTGATAGACAGTAAGTGTCATTCAGTCCTTCTTCAGCCTCAATTAATATGAAAAAAGGGTTTTTAAAAAAAAATCTTTGGCTCATAAACCACTGAGAGAAATACTCGAGTTGTTTTCCACCGCATTCTTGCTTGCTGAAAGTATAAAGGTACCCGTGGATGCCTTTTGGAAATCGAAAAGCAGATGAAAACACGTGTGAATACCACCAGTGCCACCTAGTGCTGCTCAGCTGAGAGAGGTGTAGTGGTTCCACATAAACTCTGCTGCCTTTCACAGCAGCACAACCTCACCTCACTTTTCCACCCCAAACTGGGCAGGATAGTGTTGCTCCTGTATCATCCTGTTTGCCAAAGTCTTAAGAAATGAAGGTAAAGGCTCCTGAAAATCTGTCAGATATCATATTAGACACTTCAGGGCTTATTTTGCCAGTAGGTTAGCAGGTTGGCAAATGCTTAAGCATCTGTCTGTATTTTCATGGAAATGCTTAGGGTTGGGATTGCCAGTGATTGCATATGTGAACAGCATCTGAGCAAGACTGGGGCAGTGACTAGCTGGGTTCTAGCAGGAAAACTGACTGAATATAAAATAGCAACTAAAAATCTTTCCTCTCTGCTGTGTTTTATATGCCCTCACCCTAAAGCATTGCTTTTATCTACTACATCCTTGTGCATGTTCTCTGAATAAATTTGACTCTCTTATACTGACTTTGCAGCCTTGGGCTTGGTCCTTCCCTTTTATTCGAGAAAATAAACAAACAGAATATTTACTGTCAAGTTCAGAGAGAAGGTCATGCATGCACAATATATCCGAAAGAACAGAAGCTGAGAGCTTCACGTATGAACAAGTGTCAAGGAATAACCATCCCTGCCTATAAGAATTATTTAAATTCAGTCAAATACACGAGCACTGGGTTTATGAGCTGTCGGGGTGTTGCTTTACTTTACTATTTCCTCTGTAGAAACTTGTTCCTTTTGCACTGCTGTGTTCAGGCTTTGGTTACTGCTGGGATTTGGGTACTGAAGCAAGGGAGGAATGGGGCTACCAAAAGGACCTTACCTTGCTGTGACTTCTCTTGCCTTTGTAATCATGCCTTGCTTCAATGATCATTTCCAAGTTCTCCCCAAATTGCTGCAAGGAGCTGCGTGAAGGTTTGTGTTTGAAGCCTGACCATTCCCCCGGCCCATGCTGGAGAGCAGTGCAGCAGAGAGAGTGACAAAGCTTGGAACTAAGGAAGCTTAATGCTCTTTTCTGACACTGACTCCCCTGTGTAATTTATCCAGCCCATGATGGCACATTTACACTGCAAACAGTGTGTGCATTCTGCTGAACACAAGGAGGAATTACTGTTGGTGCCCTCAGATCAAATGGGCCATGGCATTACCCTGCAGTGAAGCAGGGCTTGCTATCCTGAATGCAAGACTGTCTCAGTGAGGCTCTGTAGCCCTGGACACTTGAAGAAGCATTCCTGAGCAACATCACACTGATCTCACAGGCAGGCCAATGCAGCTGATGCTAATGCTATTACCTCTAATAAGGCTCTTCAGAAAAGCAAGGAGCTGTCTTTTAAGAAAGAAAGCTATTTGGTCATTGCAACACAAGGCTCAACACAGGCTAATTTGCCTGCAGCTCAGCGCTTAACTGAAATTTAAATGAGGCATCTTCAGAATTCACCTTTACTTGATTTAGCACAGAGACTTAACTGTTCAGTCGGAGAGTTTCCACATCACCATGTTGCTGGTTATACTTTTTCTCTTCAAGTAAATATTTGGAAATGTTAGGTTCAATCTGACTTCTTAGATTAGGTGATCTTTAAAGGTTCTTTCTAACAAAAAACATTCTATGATTCTTAGTTCAGTGATCACAGAATCACAGAATGGATTGGGTTGGAAGAGACAACAATACAGGTTCAAAGCTGAAATGTAAAAGACTTCACCATGAATCCCTCCACTCTCAGTTTCATGCATCTGTGAAGTTCCAGCCTGCAAAAAAGGAGCACACGTAGTTTTAAAAATCTCTGAGATGGAGAAAAGCCTCACCTGGAAATCTTCCTTGATATCTTCTGGGTTCTGATCTAGAGCTCCAAACAGCTCAATCAGCTCATGATTAGCTACGTTGTGTCTTCAGTATCTTGTCAGTTTTGTATGTGTCAACTTGTAGAAACTTGGACAACTTTTAAAGCATCATAAGTCTTAAAGAAGTAGCTGGAGGGAAGATTTGAGACTGTGTCATCTAACCTGAAGCTCTAGTTGCCTGACAAAAGTGTATAGACTGACTATGGCATCTAAATTATCGGTCTTGGTCTTCAAAAACTACCAGCCTGAAGCTCAAGGTAGTTTCTGAAGTACCTTTGAACATATAACTGCTAGCCATCTGTGCCTCAGGTGCTAGATCCTGGGAGTGTTCTGAGGGTAAATGTTAGATATCAGTGCTCAGATCCTACAGTAAAGAGGGATACATCTTTATGTGCCTTAATGTACTCATTTTATCAGGGCTTTGATAAGTCCCTTGTAGCCCAGAACAGCCCTGTGTGGTATGTGCAGGTCAGTGAAACTCTCAGGGTTTGCAAAATGAGCACAGTAAAAGCCTTTTTATCACACATGTCTCAGCACCCCTGAATGCAGGAGATGAATTGCTGCATAATCCATCACTTTTCTGATTGTTTTGCCCAAGGGCAGCCTGGTTTTCTTTGAAAGGAAAGGTCCTTGCCTTGGATCTCCAGTGGTGTCTGTGTAGACCTAAGAGTTTTGGGATTTGTTTGCTAAACCATATTTGATCCCCTAAGGAAATTCTCAGGTGGGTTTCTTCAGAAACAACACTTTCTCTGTCCAAACCACTGTTTCTGTACTTTTCTACACGTGGAGACTCCCATATATGATATTGCTGACTGACAGCATATACCTCTTCCCATCAGCTTCTGCATGATCCCACAACTGTTATTCCCACAACTGGAAAACATAATTTTCCAGTACTACCACCTTTTGGGTATGAAAGAGCTTACATCTCTTTTCCTTTTGACTTTATCGAGTTCACACACTGCTGGCCTTCTTCTTAAGCCATGTGTCTGTGATTGTTAGTGCCAGGTGTGTGCATGAATGGGTCGCTCAGCATTACAATTTTTGATCCAGATTCAGTGTTGAATTTCTGTCACATTGCTGCCAAATTAGCAAGAGCTTATGTGGGCTTTAAGCTTTATGACAGATTTATTCTGGCTGTGGAAGGACAGACAGTGTCTAATTTAAATAAAATTAAGCGGGTGAGGACAACAGGTGACACTTGATCTCTCCCAGAACTTGTTGGTGCAAAATTAACCTACCAGAGCAAGTTCTTAAAGAAATGTAAGCAGGCAAATTAGTTTTTTGACAAATCAGAGTTATAGCCAAAAAACATTTCTTATGTGGTACAGGATGCGCTAAAGCTGCAGGTACTGCCTTGGTTATGGTCTTATATAAGCACAAGACCCTTCACAAAAAGCCTTGTTTTCACTGTCATTCTAGAAATTTGTTTGTGAAATTATGTGTTTTTCCAAGTGTTAAAATAAAACCCAAAAACCAACAACAACAAAAACAAACCGAAAAAACCCTACCAAAGTTTGCTGACCAGTAAATCAATATTCTTCTCTGAGGTGTGGAGAGTGATCATTGCTCTCCCTGATGCAAAGTTTTATGACAGTGTCTTTGTATCTTTTTCTTCACTTGTTATATGAGGGTTTTTAAACTTTCTGTTGCTTGATATTTAGAATTAACCAAATGATACTTTGAAGCAGCCCACAAAAATCAGATTTTACTGTACTTTTAAATCAATATTTTTAAAGAGTATTAGAACAAATTTTTTTTATGGCACCATTAGTCTTGCATGGCATTGAAGTTCTAATTTTTATGATAATAACAACAATGGAAAACATCCTTCAGCAAGATGAAATACTAATGATAATGTATCTTCCCATCATACTCTGGCATTTCTACCAAGATCTGGAACCACAGAGGTCTGAGAATGAAAGATGCTAAGGACCAGCACCTCAGAGTAGACCCAGTTTTAAACTGAGGAAAGGATGACCAGAATCAGTTTTTATTGTCTAGATTAATAAAGATATATGGCAGAAAACTAAACCTGTAGGTGGGTGCCAGTGAAAAAAACCACTACATTTCTGAGCATCCTGCGACTTGTTGAATATTGCTCTTTTCCCAAGAACATCTATATTGCTTTGCTTTTGCTCACCTGGACCGTCCCCTGGCTCACAGCAGATATTATTGCTTTTCCAAAAACAGTCAAACCCAGAATATTGTGGGCCCATTCCTTCTTTCACTCTACACACATCTCTGGGTTACCAGCTCCTGAGTTCAAACAAACAAAAGCAGCACAGATACCTTGGACTGAAATCCTGACCTGCTGAAAGATAAAACTCCCAAACTATTGCTCAGATGACTATTTAACCAAGGCCTACATAAAGTGCTTTTAAATTTTTTTTTTTTTTTTCAAAGGAGCCTAAATTCAGATATTTTGTCTTTCAAAGAAATTCTGGTGAGGGCCATGTTCTCACATGAATCATGGATGTAGAAGACTTGAACAACCCCTGAGAAATAATCTTCTCCATACTTTCACAGATAGGACCCTGGTATGCCATGACCACCTCTCACAAGATGTTTGTCTTGTTGATTTATCAAAAGCATTCAATAAAGATGATTTTGCATCCTCTTCTGATAACCAGTTCCTGCCTACCATTCACCTTCCAGGTGTTACCTTTACATCTCCCTTAGCTCTTCTCTGGAAGCTAAACCACATTGTTCTTATCTTTTAATACAGACAGCCATTTATGCACTGAAACACACGTCAGCATTACAAATGGCTCTCTGTGTTTCATATATCTTGAATGTGTCAATATGAAATGTATAATTTTATTGATTGATTGCTTTTTGCATCAGCATCACATATTTGCTTTGTGGCCCGTAACACTGATATTCCTTTTTTAGCAGCATGGTCAGTTATTCCCAGCTTTTATTCAAGCATTTGGTTTCTCTTTCCTAAATTCAGTGCTTTTGTCTTGTCTCTAAGGTGTCTTGCTGATTTCAGATATATATGCACTGTACAAAGACCACTTTGCATTCCAGTTCTGTCATCCCTCTAGTGTGATGCCTTCCACAAATACTATTTTTTGTTCTATGAGAATTATGCATAGGGCCAAATTTAGGATATTATTTGCAAGAACCACCCTAGAAAGGTCACCCCTAGTCTGCCTCACTTTCACAATGTTAAGAAAACTGTTCTGAGGGTTGGGTTTTGTTGTGGGTTGTTGGGAGTTTCTTCTCAGTATCACCCATCCACACTAGGGTTGTGTATTCCTCATGTGTTCATAGTAATGGCATCCAGGACAGTGTCACAAACCCCACTGACAATAGGATTCATATGCCACAGTGTTTTCCTAAGTTGTTTGGCCAGATGTTCTGGTAAAGTAAAATAAAACTAAAAAACCAGAAAAAGTAAGGTTTCACAAAATGTGCTTTGGACTACTCCATTGGAATGTTTCTCAGCCCTTCACAAAATTTAGATTTCGAAACAAGTATTTAGTAATTTGTTTCAGAATTCTTCTTTTAAAAAAATGTATTCTGATTATTTTGTGGTTTTCTTAGGTTCTTCTAAGTTTTTGTTTTCCTCCTTCAGTCCCTCAGGATCTCTCTGCACTTCATTTCTTTTTAATATTGACTGCTTTAAGACTGTTCTCTAAATATTGGTGGATTTCATCATACATCATTTATGTAAGTATATCTAATTCATCTAAATGTTCCTCACCTTTTACCTGAAGATTCAACAAAAGGCAATATCAACCCAGTCTTCTTCACAGAAGCTGTTGGTTGCTTCCTTTCCCATCAGGCTTGGGGGGTGTATTCTTCTCTGCCTCCCCGGTCTTCTCACATGTTTTGTTATTTCATTCTGTCTTTTGCTAGTTAATCTTGTGCAGTACTCTTTTGTTTTTATTTTTAATTTTATGTTTTCATGCTTGGGCTGTTCCTTTATAGTTATCTGCAGCCATATATATTGTTTCTGCTTTGTTTGTAGTGCTTTTTTGATATTCAGGTCTGTAACGATCTTCTGATACAGCTGTAGTATTCTCTTACAGTGCTTCTTATCTTTCGTCTGTATTGGGATACTTCATCACTGTGTCTTTAATAAAGTCTCTCTC
Source organism: Pardalotus punctatus (assembly GCA_013400915.1). Classification (NCBI taxonomy): domain Eukaryota; kingdom Metazoa; phylum Chordata; class Aves; order Passeriformes; family Pardalotidae; genus Pardalotus; species Pardalotus punctatus. Next base: position 211,897 of record VZTX01017547.1, on the reverse strand, counting down.
AGTACTGCCAACTGTCAACAATACACTTTCATCCTTTGGATTATATTCCTAAAAAAAATCTTCCCAACAGTTTTTTAACTTATTTTTATTTAAGTCCATTGATCCTCACTTTCCTCATTTCATACCATCCTTTACTTAGCAGTTGTCGTTTGTGATACTTTACAGATGTTCAGACTTTCCAGCTAGTCCTCCCCAGTATGAATAAGGGGGGGAAAATAGCTATTTCTCCTAGTACTGTATTTCCCCACAATGTTTTGTTTCTGTTGGACGTTGAGCTTGCGTGGATCCCAAAAGCCATTTTGGCCTCATGGTTGAGCTAATTTGGCATAAGTGTTCTTTTTGGCAATTGTGTCCAGTCTTGCAGCATGGAAATGTTTCTACCCTACACTTGTTGCTGCTGCACTTCTGTGTGAAACGCTGCTGTGCACTCTGCTGCTAGGTAATTTGGGAACTAGGGCATCCTCAAGTGAAGAAGCTGTTTGATGAACTGCAGATGGCTTTTGCAGAGGTGGGTGGCACTAAATGCTCCTTTGGTTGGTGAAAAATTGACTATTTGGAGATATAGGTATGTGTACACAAACATGCATCCCAGCAAAGTTATGGATTTTTCTCGCTTTATGATACCATCCTAGAAAATATAACGTGCTAACTTCTGGTTGCCTGTTCTTAACAATGCCATGCTTTGTATGCTTTAATCTGTTCCCAAATATGGCTGAATTAATCCTCTGCTTCCAGCTAAATCTGTAACAGGTTGCTGCTGGGAAATACTCCTCCCTTTTTTTTTCCTCCTTCACATCTTCTTGTAACTCTTCTCTCCCATATGAACTGAAAGCAACCATTTCTACATATGTGTTGAAGCCTTTTCTCCCTGTTTCCCTTGCCTGTCATTCCTGGTCATGCTCAGTACTAACCTGCCAGTCCTACAGATTGCCCCGTCATGTTCCTGTAGTACTAGCAGTTTCATCCACATACTATGATTTTTCAAATTCTTCCAGTTTTATTAACCACATTCCTAACACCTGGGAATAGATGGCTCAACAGACCACATTATTATTCTCCCTGGTTTGCCTTGTCCTCTCAGCATCAGCTACCCATTTACAAGAATGATGGTTTTCTCTTTTATGCTAAGCTTGCCATCACTCCCCTCTCGCAGGTTGTTGGTCCATATTCAGTTAGGCCAGAGCTCAATAGTAGACAAGTATCCTTGTGTCCCACTTGGATCCATGCTTTGGAAATCCACTCTGCAAACTCCGTGTCATGAACCAATATGTAATAATAGATGAGATTAAAGCAGCCGTGCAAATCTGACAGGGAAATGGTCTATCCCAAGCACTATCTATGCTTGTTTGCCATTTACACTGATAATTAAAACTAATGATAGTTGCATGTCTGCCAAGAAACAAACTCCCTCGGTTGAACTGTTGAGAAGAATTTTGCAAGGCAAGATTAAGTCATGCTCCCTTCTCTGCTGGGATCTGAGTGTCAACTTTTTGTTTGTGAACTGAGAAATTAATTGTGCCACAATGGAATCAGACTTTAAATTAGTGAAAGATTGTGTTGTCACTTCACTTTCAGTGGCTCAGCTGGCAGAACTATGTCCTTGATTACCCAGACAAAAATTACCCTTCATCATTCCATCCTTCCTCAACAATTACATTTTTCATTCTCACAGAGCATCCTATTTTAAAAACCTGAATAATTTACATCTGTCATCTGAGGGAACTGGAGTCTTCATTTCCAAAAAGGGCTTGGGTACCCTCATGTGATGTCCAGTCTTTTCTCAGGGACTGTGATTTTCTGGGCCACGGGCAACTCTTCACTTAAAACTTGACTGAGATCACTGACTTTATGTCAAAGTGAACCACCTTAGTTTTGGCTACTCTTCCCTTTCACACAATTTCAGCCAGCTTTGGAGAGCAGAGATCATCTAAGCTGTCAGTTGTATAGCATCTAAAGCTGCAAAAATATTGCAGTAAAATATCCACTATATCCATTTATAAAATTATTTGTATTCTGGTTGTTGGTATCCTGTTTGTTGCTCTAACACTACCCAAGGTTGGCACCCTTCTGAAAAAAAAATAAAATTCTGACTAACTTCTACATTTTTGAATGAGTGGATTCAGGATAAGTAATGAATTTAACCAAGTATTTTACTAAATTCTCTGTACCCATTTGGACTTGCCAACAATCTTTACTTATCCTGGAATTGTCTGAGTGTAACAATTTTTAGTTTTCTTTTCTTGTTGCTATGGCCCTGTTGCCTACATAGATGGTTCCTGTCTGAACTCTTCCCCTCACTGCAACTCTCCCAATCCCTTCAAAGCTGAGCCAACATAGCAGTGGCTGCACAAAAAGGGGAAGAGGGAACTGAAGGAGTTTCTATCGTTCTTCCCTTCTTTAAGGCTATTGTATGACCTCCACAGATCTTCCCTCTCTAGAAACAAACACGGCACAATGGAAATTTGCTCAGTGCAGCATCCTGAGCTCATGGGAAGAGAGGTCCATCTCCAGGTGACACGGAGCACATGGACTTTGTATGGACAGAGGAGAGGTTCACATGGGGAACAAACACTGCCAATTCTATTCAGAAGAACCACTGTGAGCAAACAAGAAGCTCACAGAGAGATCTCTGTGTTATGGCATTTCCTGAAACATCGGTACTGTAACGCAGTGCATTGTCTGACTCTGTTTAATCTCCTTTATAACGTGGAAGATTTAGTTGCAACCTGTCTAACAACTATTGGAGAGCAAACCTTTATGCATATAAGAATTTGGAAACCAAAAGGCCTTTCAACTATTTGCTTTTATTTTAAAAGATTTAAACAAAGGCCCTATTCCTCAGGTGTTCCTTAGCTTGTCACAAGTTTCAGGAGCTCAGAAGCACAAATCCTGAAGGTGCTAGGCAGCCACAGCTGCAATCAGGTCTCTATCTTTGAAAGGGTAAAATTTATTAAACTAGTCTGAAAAGCAAGGAGAAGAATCTTGCCAATTTGTCTAATGCTTTTAATGTTTAGCAGGTAACTTTTGTGGTTTGTGGTACAATTACAGGAAAGTGTTAATATTTATATAATTGAATAAGATTGATGATGTTCCTTTAGCATAGAATCAGCATACAAACCTGTTCCTCTGTTCAATTAATATATTAAAACAGTTGAATAAAACCAGGCTTACTACTCCATTTTTGTAGAGATCACATGGCCCCATTAAAAATGAGATTTACCACTATTTACAAATGCCTTTCAGTTCAGCAGTCTGCTTTATACCCAGATTATTGCTCTGACTTTTAGTCCAGAAACTAGGCCTGTTCTGCTTAACTTTGCATAAAAAATGCTTTCAAAAGACTTTCTGGATTATAGGTTATATTACTTCAGACTGGCTTCTGTCCTGATGTCCTCATCAATTCAGTCTCATATTCTTCTGACGGTACTCCTTTGCAGTGAACCCGTGCTAATAATTCCCTTTTATAATGAACCAGTTTCTCCATCTCTTTATAAGAAGATTCCCAAATCTCTCTCTGGGAGAAGAAATCGGATAGTAAATCTCTCAAATAAGATACTTTACCATTAAATTGTTTCTAAGTCATTCCATTGCCCCTGTGTTCATGACAGACTGCAGAAAGAGAAATACAAGTATGCAATGCAGTTATTAATTATTAATATGAAAATATTTAAGGACAGGGGATTAGTTCCTTCTGTCACACTATAACCCTCATGTCTATGGGTAACTTTTATGTGGGCACTTTGGGGAAGGCTTGGAGATTTGGAAGCAGGATGAAAAGCCTGAGAGTCTGCCATGATAACACAGCAAATACCTAACTTTTGCTAATGCTCCCAGTAATGATCTAAGAGGAACATGCTGTTAGGCTGAGCATTAATATATTTATCACTCAAACAACCACACAGAGTCTTGGCAGGTCAGGCACTTGTCATGTGGGGAAGTGTCAGCTCCAGAGCTCCTTGCAATGGAATGACCCTTGATCTTGCAGAGCTGATATTTCCTCCTTTGCCTCTCCAATCAGCTTTTTTATCTTGGCATGTCTCCAGGGTTTGTTTTTTCCCTAAGTCTCTAATGCTTTTGCTTCTTTGCCTTAAATGTACTCATATTGACTTCACCTCATCTCTTCATCTTTTGTTTCTACCTTTTGCTCTTGCATGGCTTATGGCCTATGAGTTCTCTATACTAAGAACATAGGTGGCAGGATAGCTTTGGCTCACAGTTAAAATTCTTTTGACTGATTTAGGCCCTAGATCACAACACCCTTACATATGTCTGTGTATTGGCTCATATGGAATGGCAAGTGACAGAGAAGTAGTCCTGTGTCTTCTACAGCCAGAGACTGTAAAGAGAGGGCTTAAAAAAAAAAAAAAAAGGTAGCCTTAGGAAGATCCTCCTGAAATATAAGCTCAATTTGTCAAATTTATTAACCTGACCAGAGAGACAGGATATAGTCAGTACAAATAGTTCAAATCGAGGATGTGAAAGAGGAAAGGAGAAAATAGAACTTTGAAATTTTGGGATCAAAGCTGATTTTAAAATGCAAATCCTCATGAATACTTGGTACTAAGACCAGGGTGCCAGTTTTTCACTCCTATTGTGTGTTGCAATTATAGTTGTAAACTATAGTGTAAGAAAATCTCTTTGTACAGATCCCAGGAAACTTGACTATGAGGTTTTCTGACTTACTCTCTTCTCTTTTATTTTGGCCAGTTAAGGCAGTCCTGCAATCTCCTAAGAGGCAGTATAATGGTTCCCGAGTGTCTACAGTGTTTTAGTCTTCCTGTTTTCTGGGTCTGCAAATATTAATATGCACTTAAGTTACAAAAATACTATCAGCAAAGCTGCATGTATTAAATGGTTTTCTACATATACAGTGTATGTAGTAAACAATTATTTTGGACTGTATGTTACAAATAAAATTCAATGACAGATGAACAGAACTGAAGATCCTAAATCACCATTTTCTATTAAATAATCACATATTTCATTTCTCTATTTGGCTTTCTAAATTGCATATTTCATTTTGGATTTGATGAAATTGGTATGTTGCTATTAGTTATGAATCCAAAAACAGTTGGCACATTTTAAGTGAATATGCTGATTAAATAGGAAAGAATAACTGGGTCCTCCTACACAGACCAGAAAACAGAAATTTTTTTTTCAGTGAAGGCTCATTCAGCTTCCCACAAACCATCTATGGGAATCCCCTGCAGAGATGAATAGTATGGTTCTTAGTTCAAAAGGGGACAGTGTGTGGTGACTATAAAAATTTCAAGGTTTTAGGGTTGGAAACTTAACTGCCACTGTCTTATTTTGATCTGTCTTTTCCACAATTTTCATTCTATATATGCACCTTAGAAAAAAACAAACCAGAAAAACCCTATCACCACTGAAACATCTCTTCATTTTCTTGCTTCACTCATCTTTTTCTAGAGACATGTCAGGAGATTGGCAGCTTTCCATGGAAAGTTATTCCCACTTCTGCTGCTGCAAAATTCCTGATTCTGATGCATAACAATTTTGTAAAAAGAAAACCTCCAAATATAATTTAAATGTACTATTTAAATATTTCCAGCAATTTATAGAAACTCAGTACAATTCCCAGTGGTGTGACAACCAAAAAATGCATTTATACTTGTTCCTCCCAAGGAAAGAAAAACCTGGGCTTATTTTAAAAACTGATAGAAGATGATGCTTCAGTTCCATTGCAGATCAGCAGGATCCAAGTGCCCATTTCCCTTCAGCACCCTTGGCCTCCAAGAAAACCCAGTGTGCACAGAAATCATCTCTAAGACACTATTCAGGTATAACACTATTGAAGGAGGCAGTTGTCTAAGATCTGTCTCCATATAAAGTAATGAGAGGCTTGAAATCTGTCCCCCAGCTCTGCTAATCTTGCTAGGATCAATTTGTTTGGATGTAAATGGCTGCTGTTCATCAGCTGTTTAATACTGAAGCCCCACAGTCCCTTTCATTAATAAGGACTCTCAAAGAAAACATGCTGTGCCTTTATTTGTACATCTTCATCTTCTTACTCATTATAAGTAACAGTTTTACTGAGTGTTTCAATGCCTAATCATGTCGTTGTGGTTTTTTTCCCTCCCAATCCATAGTTGTGGTTTAATATACCATTACAATTTAAAGCCCCTGTAAAGAAAAAGTGGTTCTTATCTTCCGCAGAAATGACTTTCATTAAGCATGTTCTGACAGTGGATGGGAGCGTGAAGGTACTCAAGGAAAAGCTGTAAATTGTGGTGCTGTTAACTGCAAGTACACTAGAAGGCACAGAAGCCTCAACAGCTTCAGAAATAATGATCAAAATGATGGGTTTTTTTGCGTTAAAGCTGATTGCAAATAAAGGCAGCAGTGGTTTCAGACTGGCACTTGACTCCTGCTAAGCTTCAATCAGAGCGTGCAGTCTCAGGGACAACAAGGAGAGCATGTTCCAAAGCCAGCAAGACCCATGCACCTTGACACCATCCACCTAGCAGATTGCAGCCTGGTTTGCTGGGATATTGTTTAGTTTGTCACCTTCTGTTCCAAGCCACTTGCTGTGGTGTGGAGATCTTGGCTGACTTATGCTCTTAGAGAAAAATCAACAGATTTATGTTTACTCTCAGTTCTGATGTGCCATTATCAAACTCAGCAGCAATCTAGTGACTGTAGAAGCAGTATAGATTAGGAAGCTACAAGATGCTACAGTGAACAGCCAGAGTGGTTCCCATCCAGCAAAAGAATGCTCACGTGCCCTTTCTCTTTTACTTTCCTGTTTTTCTTTCTGCAGAGTCATCCTATATAGAAGTCCTCTCTGCACAAGATCCAACAGAGCTCACTGTTAGAAAACTGGAGTGGTATTCAGCCTAAATGTCCTGAATTCTTGCTTTGTCTTCTGTTTCCACTTTGGTGGAAATTACAGTGAGAAAGTCATCATTTAGTTATCTTGTTAATACACAATATGATACTCTTGCTTATAAAATGCACAGACACAGGAATATAAACCAAGACAGAATCCAGCTTATAAGATTCTGTATACAATTAGACTCTTCTATACCAAGTCTTTAAGGTGACCTGGAAAGTGCTTGACTCATTGGTGAGCTGGTCACTTGTGCCAAACAAAATCCCTGAATAGTTAAATATCAAGCAGAAGGTCAAAATAAAGCCATGGACATAGACAGAGAAATGGGTAGATCAACTCACATGGTGTCTACAAGGCTCCATGACTAAACATTGTGATCAGCACTGCACAAGGTAATTAACCCCTGAGAATTTATTTTCTCCAAATTGAGTGTAAAAGCAGTTTCCTACTTCCAAAAATGTTGGAGACTACAAAATTACCAGCTAGTCCTTCTTTTCAAGTTGAAGGTGGCATAGGAGTCTGAAGCCCTCTTCCTATTTAAGATGTATCATCTGCAGCTTAAGGAATGCACTCCATGACCTGCAGAGAGTGGCATCTCACTGAGGAGCCCATCAAGAAACTCAAGGAGTTTCTGGTGCTAATAGGTAGTGGCTGAGGAAGCAACACAGATTCCTGGTTATCTTTGACTCCACACCACTGAGGATGTGGACCATTACTTTCTACATATTAAGATGCATAATTTGAAAGAGGACACTTCAATGACACATATCCAGTCTCAATGATTTTTTACAAGTATCAAAAAAGGCTTAGGCATAACAGAGATAAGTAGTCATCTTTTTTTTTCATAAATATATATATGAATAGCTGTATGTGTACTTGATTTTGAGGAAAAAGCACCAAGTGCATCAAATTATTAAACAATCTGAGTCACATTCAACAGGCAATATGAGACATAATTTAGGTGATGACCATTTGAGATTAAATCCTCTTCTACATGGTTTATCAGTTGTAAGCACCACCTTCTACCTAACAGCACAGGAGAAATTTAACATAGCTATGTCTCCATGATTCTACCAAAAAAACGCAGTAGTCATTAGAGTTCTTCTCAAAAAAAAAACTCCAGAGGTTAATAAGCATGCAATTCTTTTATGCCCATGGGCCTATTAACTTACCCTTTCTTACAGGATTTATGCACAAGACTCGGTGGGAGTTTTCTGAGAAGATTTGCATGTCTAGTTCCCATTAGAGTTAATAGGAGGCGTGCATATAAATGCTTTTTACATGATAGGGAATAACCTTTCTTTGAAGACTTTAACGAAAATTTCTTGTTCACTCTTACTCTACCGTATTAAACCCAAAAGGCAGTCCAGATATTTGTCTTATCTTTTATCTTACTGACTAAAATCTTCAGCTCAGAAAACTGTTTTACCCTCTCTTTTTTTTCCCCCCTGTTATCACTTATTCTTCCCTTCCATATTCTTGCCCTTCCACTTTTCCCTTTCATTACTAGATGGACAGCATAAGAATCTCCACCAGTGCAAGAAACAGCATTGCTCTTTTCACCTCAGCAGTATTATACCCTTTCAAGCCATAGGAGAAGCAAGGAAATACTCTGTTCATCTTGGCTCTTAATGCAACAAGTAATAGAGTGGTGCAACTCCCTCCCAAAGAAAGCTTTTTTTATAAGATGGGTGACAGAGGGTTTCAAGAGGAGAGTGGACAAGAACTTGTTAGAGAAATCCTTTGAGGGTCACTAGATAAACAAATATCATGAGTATCATAGCTGGTGACTGGAATAATACTCAGGAGGAGTGTTACAAATGATTGACCTCTTCTTTCTCTCTGGCTACTTATGGAGGGTCACCGTTGGAGACAGGACACTGATCTGAAGCAATCTTCGTGTTTCATGTGATGTTGGACACTCCGGTATTAATCCATGTCTTTATATCACCATATGCTGACCCTCCACGTCAGAAGTGTAGTAGATTAAAATCTTCAGGGCTGATGAGGAAGGGAAGGAACTGCCTGCGTGTTGCTTCACCCAGTGCCCAAGTAAGGCATATCCTACTGAGGGGCTCGGTGCCACAGACCATACACAGCTCTCAGGAGCTTTCCCTGCTTATTCTGAAGTTCAAAGGGAAAAATAGACAACATCAGGCTGACCCTTAGAATGGAGGGGAGAGATAAACAGATTCTCTGATGGATTTTTGTAGATGAGGAGGAGCAGAAGAATATGAGCTGACAAAGTGAAAGCAACTGTGAAATTAAGCTGTTAATATATGTGCTTTTGTTATTTGTTAGACTCAGGCCTGCAAAGTGCCGCTAAGGAAAGAATGCCCGAGGAAAACCGAAGATCAGAAGACTGGAGGAAATTAGTGGTCTTCCTCTAATAGAGAGTTTTTCTCAGATTTCAAATAACGTGTCTTGTCCATTATGTTGTTGGCAATTCCTTAAGCAGCTGGCACAGCTCGAATACAGCAGTTATATGGACTTCATTAAGCAAAGCTAATTTTTTCTCAAGGTTCTGATGATGTGACCAGTGCTTGGATTTTCACTATACCTCTTTGGCAAAGGCAGGAGAAGGCTTCCCTACTAGTCCCAGCTATGGAGGTGAGATTTTTCCTGACTTGGTTCTTTCTGGGAATGGAGCTATTGTTTTACCTCCTGTTGCTGAGCTGTGGTGTGAGGTTGCTTTGTGAAGCTGAACAGATGTTGTGTAACACCCTAAATGTACCATATGTCACAAAACAGGGGCTGTTTATTCTTAAATGTGTAATTTGCAGAGTAATTTTGAAACCTCTTGAGACAAATGATTCAGCTCTTCAGAGCTCCTGATTGGTGTATATCATCTAGCATGTAGTACTCTAGTTCATATTTGGGCTTTTTTCTATGCAGTATTTGTTGTTCACACAACTTATTTGATTTGGTTAACTTCTTTATCACTTTATAGTGTAGTGCATGAATCCTTGAGAAAGGGCTACAGGTTATGTCACTTAGAAATCCAGTGTAGTGTAGGATTTGAGGGTGTTTCTTTGTTTTGTTATAGTGGTCAATATAAACACTCCAGGTTGACTGTGGATCTTAGAATGCATACCGGCATCTTACTCCTTCACCCTCAAAAGTGTTTCCTTTCTTTTTCTTCAGAATAATATAAAAGGAACCGTTGCTTTGATTTTATTGTTCCCTATAGTATTGCAGAAAGTGTGTCTCTTAAGGCAATCCTTAAGGTTGTTCTAGCAATTGCAGCTTCCAAAGGATTGCTACCTAAGAAAGGAAAAAGTTTTAAATAAAAGCAAAAACCAAGCAAACAAACAAACCCAACCAAGCAAAAAAGAAAAAAATCCACCTCTATCTAAACAATAAAAGAAGCCCCAACAAAACAACACAAGACCCAATTCCTTTTTGTCTTTGGATCCCAAAATGGATGTATTCATTGCACCTGTAGTCAATTATCCATTCAAAACAATTGCTATTTCACAGTGATTAGCTGATTTGCCAATATGAGAGGCAGCTGTTTTTTCCATGGCCAAGTAGAAAAGCACAATGAAATTTTCTGAGCCCAAACTCTTCTCTTTTTAGAAGCACACAGAGAAATAATCTTTCTACTTCAAAATAAGACTTCTTTCTAAAATAAAAAATAGGATTATTTCAGGTTTTAGATGGAAAGTCAGTAGTATTCAATTTGAAGCTTTTTTTTATGTGGACAGATGTTCTCAGTGGAGACTAATTGCTTAACTCTTTCTAAGGGACAATATTAAAACATTTGGGATACTGTGTCTCTTGGCTCCTGGCTTCTGTAACTTTGTCAGTGTTGTCATGAAAACCCTTATTTGTCCATGCTGTGCTTTTTAAACCTTTGAGTTTTTTTCTCCCAGCTACCCAGGCTGAATGTTTAGTTGTTGAAATATGAGGAACTGTTGGCCATCTCTTGCCATAGAGTCATAGAATAGTCTGTGTTGAAAGGGACCTTTGAAAGGCCATCCAGTTCAAAATCCCTGCAAAGAGCAGGGACGTCTTCCACTAGACCAGGTTGCTCAAAGCCCCCTTCAACCTGGTCTTTGATTGTTACCAGAAAAGGGGCATCCACCGCCTCTCTGGGAAACCTGTTTCAGTGCTTTACCATTCTTACTTAACAAAAACCTCCTTTTTTGTATGCAGTCTAAATTGACCCTCCTTTAGCTCAAAACCATCACCCCTTGTCCCATCACAGCAGGCCCTGCTCAACAGTTTGTCCCCATCGTTCTTACAGGCACCTTTCAAGTCCTGAACGGCCATGATAAGGTCTCCCAGTAACTTTCTTGTCCCCAGGCCGAACAATTCCAATTCTTTCAGTCTTTCCTCATAGTAGATGTGATCCATCCCTCTCATGATCTTCATGGTCCTGCTCTGGAGTTGTTCCAACAGGGCCATGTTGTTCCTGAGGACCCCAGAGCTGGATGCAGTGCTCCAGACAGGTCTCACAAGAGTGGAATAGAGCGGCAGAATCCCCTCCCTCAGTCTGCTGGCTACGCTGCTTTGGATGCAGCCCAGAACACATGGCAAGCATCTTAGTCATCGTAAGATATTTTTATTGAAAAACCTGCAAGTTTAAGGAAATAACCTGGTCCTATTTCCACCCTGAGTCATAGTGATATGTAATGGGGTGAACTACACTAAGTCAATAAAATTACAAGGAATTAAAACATATAAAAATAATTTAGAAAGGAGAGCATATAAAGAACAAGATATAACATTTAGATATTTACTTTTCTTTTTAAGAGGTGTAGAGTAATTCACTACAGATAAGCATTTGATAGAGTTACAGCTCATAAAAGTGGTTCTCCTCCATCTAATCCTTCTGGATTCACTCTCTGCATGGGATCCATTCTTATTAAAGCTGAGCAATGAGGTTGTAAAGGACAGTTAATGGAGGGAAAGCAACTTCTCCCTCTGTTTGTTTAAAGTGTTTGTGCAGCTGTAATGGTGAATTGTACTTTTGATAGAGATTTCCAGGAATAATTACTACTTTTCAGGCAAAAGTAAAGCTTTAATTTCTCCTATTTTTTAAGAGTTTGATGATCATCAAATCAGATGAGCCTCTTGTAATGTGAGATGGCAACTCCATGGAAACAGCCTTGTGTGCTGTTGGAGCAGTATTCTTAGGATGTTGGGCTTGGAAGAAAAATAATTGTTGTCTGATGCTCAGGCCTCAGTTCAGCTACCTAAGCAGACGCACCTTGTGCTGAGACACCACAAGGTATCAAAAAGATGCCTGGATAGGACTAGTAGGTTTGATTAAGGAAAAAAAAAAAGCCAAAAACCCTAAAACCCACCCATTGGTTACACATATCCTTCTGTAGCAGTACCTAGAGGTCAGTGGGGGTACCCTGGGGCATGGCCAGTCCACTGAATCAAGCCCATGGTATTTTGAGATCTCTTAAATGCCTGAACAGTGAAATTGCAGTCAGATAGCTGAGGAAAGACTGCAGCTGATCAAGCAGGGAAAAGCAAGAGTTAATTTACCTTGTGGTATTTTTCAAAACTGGTAATCAGTATTGCACCTATTGTTTTCTGTTTGATTTTAGTTATTGTATTTAATTGAATCCTTCATTGAGACTTTCTCTTATTGCTTCTGAAATAGAATAGAATAGATAACTACAAGGAATGAATTAGCTTCAAAGGCTTCTAAAACTGAAATCAACTTGTGGGGTTTTTTAGATGCTAAAGGGAGATTTCAAAACTAATGTGGTAGTCTGGCAAAGAAAAAATGAGAAAAGGTCCTTCAGGAGGAACTGATTTCCTTCTAGCAGGAAATATTCTAGGAGACCTAGAAAGAAATGTTTTAAGAGGCCTTTTCTGTGGGATAATTTGGGGTTTTCATTTGGAGAAATTAGAAGTATAGTGACATTAAAGCATTATAAATATAAAAGGTAATTAAACCTTATTTTAAAAAATAGCATAGATTTATTTAAAATAATTTATTTATTAAATTATTAATTAATAATTATTTTTCAACTATTTATTAAATTAAATAAGCATTTATTTACTGATTTGTAGAAATACCAAATTTATGGTTCCAATTTGTCTTCCGTTTGGATACAACATGGATGATACTCCTCTTAGAAAAATTTCTCTCTGTATGCAAATCATACGGTAAATCAGCTTTTAAGAAAGGCTATGGAAGTTCTTATCTTAATAAGAAAGATGTAATCCACATTTGAATCTCAGCATGGGAGGGTCAGGGGGAGGAAAATGCTCATTGTCATAGCAAGTACAGGATCTTCAGTGCTCAAACAGTTCAAACACCAGGAAGCTGCATGATCTAAACAGCAGAAATCTTTCATCAGTGCTGAGTCCTCACCACAAAAACTTGAAAGGATGCCTTACTTTGGCTTTTTTCCTCCTCAACCACCTACTTGCTTGTTTCTCTGATCTACATCTGAAAGAAGAGCTTGTTCCAAATCCCTTTAAGATATGACAAGAGAGCAGCAGATCTATATCTGAAGCATTATATTCATTGGATGCATTTTCAGTCTCCCAATAAAGCCAACAAAGGAAAAATTGCACAAAATGTATTGCAGTGATCATAAGACAAAATGTTTCTGCCTTTCATGTTCTTTAGCAAAACTGACAAGAACAATTTTAGTAGCATGGTGTAATAGATGCCACTTTCTTCTTTGAGTTGTCCTTTCCACATTTCTACATAAAATTTGAACTATTGAGCTTCTGCTGCAGGTTTCAGTGTGAATATTGTCAATCTCAAGAATTTATAAACACAAATTAAGCTCAAAAATGCTGTTCATTTAAAATATGCACACAGGCATGCACCAACCCATATGCTGACACATTTTAGGAGCAATAAATTGTGAGGACATAGGAGACATTTACTTGGCTTTCTCATTTTAGAACTTTTAAACACTACTCATTTTACAGGTTTAAGCTTTTCTCATTGACTGTGGAGGGCATAAATTTTGCTTTAAAATAAAATCAAACCATTATTCTTATGTGATTTTAACCTTTAGACCCAACCTCAATAAAGTAAAAATGTCAAGAGCTGTGATAAAGTCACGAAGACTTGTACCCTTATGTCTTCTGAGCAAAGCTCATGTCTTAATTTTGTAGACTCTAATAATTGCTGATAATAATTCATTAAAGCTGCATAACTAGAAAAAGTGAAGATAATAAAGGGAATCATCTATCAAAGTATTTTGCTACTTGGGTGACATTTGCAAACATATATATGCATATACTATCTATCTAAATGTAGATGGGCATGATGTGATATATAAAAATATATGAAAGAGCAATAAGGCATCTTATATTGAAGAACAACTCCCTGGATGTAAGAATTTAATATATAGGTATCATAAGCAATTGCTTCTCCATGCCTTGATCAAGGGGAGGTAAAAGTGACAAGAAGATATTGATTAAGAAGGGTGGAAGGCATCCTATGTATGTGACCCTTTTAAGTATAGGAGACCTTACTGCACAGTGCAGCTTGATTCTCGACCTGTGATAGCAGATGTTCTTGGATTCTACTAGAGTGAGAGAAAAAAACTATTTTCTCTTCCTTGTATCAAAATTTCTCCATCGATATCCACAAAGCATTGGATACACTTAATTCTGTGATTTCTATCACAGCTGGTAACAGGGAAACACCTGTACCATTTTTGTTTGCATTCTTGTTCCTGTACCATTTAGGGATATGAGAGGTATTGTCTGCATGAGTATCTAGATAAGTTATTCTGTGGACAACTTTCTTCAATGGTAATCTATGCTTCTGTCCCTGATAGAGCAATTACAGGGCAAAATATTGGCTCCAATCATCCTCTCTTCCTAGTAGATTACATTTTCTTACTACAATAACTGAACTTTTACCTCTTATCCATTTAAAATGCAGCTGCTGAGTTCTTCTCTTTTGCCTGTTTCTCTGATTCTCTGAGCATTTTCTTTTTTATTTTTTTTTTCCCCTTCCCCTTCCCATTTCACTTGCTGCTCTACCTTATCCTATTCCTCACTGTACAATCTGTCTTACCTTGAAGGTCATTCACAGCATTCTCTCCCTTCCTCCTTGTCTAGTCAAGTCTCTTATCTCGGAACATTAATTTAGCTTGACTACAGTGAGTGAAAGCAATAAAAAATAATTGGCTATTTGCAATACTCGTAATCAAGGTTGTATTCATGTGTCTTTCTCTTTAGAGCTATAAGGTAATAAAAACAAGTTGTTTTCTGAAATGTATTGAAATCCATTGCTAGATAAATATTATATAAAAATGCAATGAAAGTGTAGAAATGCTAAACTTTAACTATTCCAGAGATATTATGATCCCCATCTACTACAGACAAGTTCCAGTTTAGTTGCTTCTCTCGCAGCAGTGTTGTCAGAGATCAACATTTGTGAGTAACATGGACATTTAACAATATGAATCATAACATTTCTGTTTAGATTGGTGGAGTCACAACTACTGTGGAATATCTACATTTTAATTTCTTGCATTTGTAACCCTTTAAACTGCAATTGCGACACAGCAATAGAAATGAAATTCTATTTAGATGTTTTCTTTCTGGACAAAGACTTCACTGTTCTTCTAGAGCTGCATGATCAAAGTTGTGTCCAACTTGAACAGAGCAGGTCCTGATCTTCTGCTGAATTATTCCAGCTGGAGAAGAAACTGGGGGATCAGAGAGTTGTATTCATAACTGAGTTTTTGTTCTTTGAGGTAGTCTCTTTTTCTGTTTATTTTTAAGTCAAAAAATGCATGTCTTTAACATGGAAGGAGTCCAAAATTCCCAAAGACATTTTTCCAGACCACAGAGTCAACTTTCTTAGTCAGCAGCCTGGCTTACATTTCCTGCTTTAGACTGGTATCATTAGTGTCTAGGTAGGCTTTTGTCTTAGTCTCTTCTCTTTTTCACTGTTGCTCAATTTTTAGCACTTCTCACACTTTCCTTCATATGAAATATTCTGAAATATTCTGCCTAATGTCAGTCTTCCTTTTTCACAGCAGCCTTGCTTTCCCCTTTGAGCAGAAAAATGTACCTAACGTCGTTCTTATCCTAAATATTTACGCCACTTTCAATGAGGTTTAAGGCAGTCCATAACAGAAACATAATGCCAATGCTACACCACTCTTACGTAGTTACAATAGTTTGCAGTCCTAAAAATCTAAGTGTAAAATAATGGACATTTTCTATTGATCATGAACTCAGTGTTACTAATACAGACTCATATAACTTTATCCCTTCCTTGTCCTGCACCATCCTTCAGGAGCTAGGAGATTTCTCAGTTCACAGCAGTCATATAGAAGGGATTACTTTACAATTTCAGTTGTATCTAAGTAATATTTTACAGAAAAAACCAAAATCACTATTTAAGCAATTGGGAACTATTTTACCCTCCTATAAATGAAAATAGGTGATGAGATTTTAGTCTATTTCACTGAAAAACCCAGTCATTCTAGGGCTGAGACCAAGTATGGTGAATTCATCTGGAAATGTGTTTTTTTCAGAAAGGTAAAAGAACATGAAATACAGAAAGAAGGCTTGAAACAACCTTATCTCAGAGCACAGCAAATTAGTGTCTTCCTGAGTCCTCTCTGAGCTGCAGCTCTGCTTCTGAAGAATGGAGCAAGTGGCAACTTTTGGCCTTGCGTTGTTCGCTGTGCACTGTCCTTGACTTCTCAGAAGCACAATGTGTGTTCTTGGTTAATGTCAGCACCAAGCCTCCCATTCCCTTCATTGGAGCAGCCAATGGCTCTTTGATGAGGTCACTTCATGAGTTTTGTTGTGCTGAGGAGGAGCCAGACTGTGCCAATCTTTCTTACTGTCACACATAAGTTTCTTGCTGAGTCCATTAGTATGTGCTATTGAGTAAGCAAGAAAGTAAAGTCATTCAGTCCCATGGCTGAAGCAAAGGCTTTCGCAAGACGACAACCATCTGAGAAAATTTAATGGCACTGTGTGAAAATTTAGGCTCTGAAATAAGGCTAAATGAATGGACTTCAGCATAACATTGTTGGTTTTACAGACTGATTTTGCACTGTGACCTAATCATGATAAGATGATGAATCATCCTGATCTACTTAAGGATTAACTAATTCTGGTCTGACATCTTGAGAAAGACTACCTGAGAGTTACCAAACCCATTTCGTCCTTCCTATCAAATCCTGCAGGAAAGGAGGGACACATAGAGCTATGCCTAAGTAATCCCAGGCACAGCAGATGGATCCTGAGTTGTCTTTTGTGCTGTAGATCCATACGTAGAATCATAGAATTGTTTAGATTGGAAAAGACTCTTAAGATTGTTGAGTCCAGCTGTTAACCCAGCACTGCCAAGTCCACCACTAAACCATGTCCCTAAGCACCACATCTACACTTCTTTTAGATATCTCCAGGGATGATGACTCAACCACTTCCCTCAGCAGCCTTTTCCAGTGCTTGATAACCCCTTCAGTGAAGAATTTTTTCTTGATATCCAATCTAAACTTCCCCTGGCATAAGAAACAGGAGAATTTCCTAATGCTACCACTGAAATCCTATTTGCACAATATAACATTTTCCTTTTGGTTTAGGTATAAAGGATACAAAACTCAAGGCAATGAAAATAACATTGCAGAGTTGATCCTTTTTTATAAGCCCCAGGGAATAAGAATGTCAGAGTTAAGGTTTCCTTCCTTTTTCTTTAAGCCATATTGTTAGTCATAAGAAAAATATGATGGCAACTTGTTATCTTTTGTAACTCTTGCTGTAACACCTACAGAGAACAATGTAAAGCAAGGATGCAGTGACATGCCTTAAATTAGATCTCACTTTAGCAAGCTTCAAGAGGATATTTTATAGTAGAACAATTTCAAAAAGCAATACATCCCCTGGACTTTTTTTTATGATAAATCGCTATTTCCAGGGCTGGCAATTCCCAGTCTCCCCTTTGCTATTATTTTAGCAGCAGTACACCTTTGAATAAAATATCTGAGTGCCTCAGATCCTTCCTGCAGTCTGGTCACAACCCTCTGGGTTACCCCAGGAACCCCCCCGTGGCAAAGGGTTGTTCTCAGCCACACTGCTGTCAGCAGTCCTGTGGGCTGGCACCAAAGTGATCTTTATGCACCAAATACAGAATGGACAAGCACAAAGTTTTCTCCCACACGGTTTTGATGAACACTCTAAGATGCTGCCTTAATGCAAACAATATTCACAAACTGTTAGCGCGATGAGGAGGAAAACAAAAAAGAAGCCAAGATTCAAAGATACATTATTTTGTTAGATACGGATTTTCCAACCTCTGTGCAGCAAAAGGTGAAAAGGGTAATGCAGCAACACAAGCACCATATTTCTAAATGTCATCCTTTTTGCTGAGTTACACATGAACTTTCAGGCCCCAAACAAGGGAAGGGTAACTTCTCGTGACTTTTTATTGGTGGATGCAAATGGCTTAGATTCAGCAAGTTATTTGAGCACACAATTGGCCATTGAATTAAATGGGACTTACCCACTTAAAGCTAAATGTGCCTGACAGGATGAATGCTATAACACTGAGATATTAAAAATAAATTAGGGTACAGCAATACAAAAGTTGAGACCATCCACCATCTGAAGTACAGAGAGAATTGAGAAGCAAAGGAATAAATCCAGCATGCGATGTTTAATACCTTTAGGCATGATGAGATAATAAGTAAGTTACTGTTTTCTGAGCCATTAAAGGAATGCATTGGTTTTAAAGATGTTCTTATTTCTAGTGGAATTTTAGTTCTCACAGGAAATACAGACAGACTCTTCCTATGGCTTGCAATGTGTTTGCTAGAAACAGCCATCTGCTTCTCCTGCTTTCTCCTAAGGGGAATAAATTCCGTACATCTGGCCTGTATAATAGGACTTAGTGCCAGATCCTAGACCCAATGAAGTTAAATGATGTCTTTCCCTTAGTCAGGAAAAAAACAGGATTGTATTGCTTTTATAGCTAACATCTCCTGCTGCTTTTGCTGTTTTTTTGTTTTTAGTCTTATCCTATTCCAGATAATGGGCAGATGTTGCTGCCCATATATCCTTATTTCTAGATTTATGCACAGGAATTCTCTTGCCTTGCTCAGCATAGATGCTCAGTACTACCTATTTTCCAAAGAGCTTTTAAAAACTTTTAATTGTCTCAGTCTTAGTGACAAAACTGCTTGGAAAATCCAAAAATCTGACAACTAGGAGCCTTCTAGTTTTTCCAGCTCCTTTCTTATTTTCTATTCAGATAATTATTTTCAATTTTTTTATCTTTATTACCTTTTTTGTTTGTTTGTTTTATTATTAATCTCATTCTCTGTGTTTTATCTGCTGTTCAGCTCTGGTATCACAGAGTCATTTATTCAACACAGAACTTACATTTTGTCTACTGAAGACTGAAATTCTGCAAAAAAATTCACATGTAGGACAAAAATATCCCATAGGGAGATAGGACCCTAGGATTTTCCTCTCTCCCGTAACAGCTCCTGTGGGCAAGACTAGGTATACATTTTAGTACAACAGCAGATCTGAGGAGCTGTTATATTTCTCCATACTAATATTACAGCAGTTGGTGAAAGATAGAGATGTGTGCCTTAGCACAGCAAAAAATTAATTGTTATCTAAGAAGATTTTACACTCAGCCAGTACTGTTTAGTTGATTGCAGAAGTAGGTAGGGAGATAAAATCAACCAAAAAGTTACTGAACTATAGCATAGTGCAGTATAATTCTGTTGCCATGGAGAGTACTCTGAGCTGCTGTTATGCACCTACTTGTATATATTCAAGAATTAGTGGGTTTGGTGAAAACTTTGCTGATTACAGATATGTTTTCTATAAAAGGATGGATAGTAGTAGAGTATGGAACAGCTTGTACATGGTAAAGAAAGGAAGATTCTCCCTATAACCCAAAAAACTGAGAGAAGCTGTGGCAAAAGTTAGTAATTTTGTAGGTGTCTGGGAAAGGAGCAGGAGAGAATGACTGCTTGTTCAAGGGAGAGAAAACAGAGCAGAGTCAGGCAGGCGAAGGCAAACAGAGAAAGTCCTTCTCACAACGTGTTCTGCCATCCTCAGTCTGACCAGTTTCATCTGGATTTCTTGAATGAAGTTGATGCTAAAAGTGTTAGCAGATGCCTGAATTTGTGGCTTCCCTGATGCAGAATCAGTGTCTTGAGTTGGACCTTGGGAAGGAGCCATCTCCAACTGAGCTTTAAGCCAGGTGATTTAATAAAACAGGTAGAAGATGACAATTCAAAGCATTGTTGAGGATTTTAGAACAGTTGCAAATGATTAGTGAATTAGGAATGTGTAGTAAAGAGACTAATTCAAAGCACTTGAAATCACAAAAATATTTTTCTAATATGACTAGCCTGTAAAATCAAGATCATGCAATGCAATGCAGAGTTTTCCTAATCAGTAAGGATCCTGAACCTGGTTTTAGGATTGGAAATGAATGCTGCCAGTGTATTGCATTGTTAGTACTTGTCACTATTTCTCCTTTTTTAGGACCTTCAGATAACTTAGTATATAATCAGTTCTCATTATCTGATGAAACCACCTGTAAATTGTTTATTGAATTCAGCAAATTCATCTTTAAATGCTTTGGTGATTCTTTTCAAAGAGACAGTGGTAATTTGTTGTCAGTGCAGATCTAATATAAATCTCTGAATGTCCCTTGGGACATTCTGTTCCTTCAAGACAATCTTCACTGCAATTATTAGCATTTAAATGGTAGTTTGTTTTGATGTAAACAGTAACAAGCATCATCCAAAGAACATTCATTACTACCTGACTCCCTCAATGCATGAATGCAATAAACAATAAAAGCTCCATGCCACCTTTACTTGTGCATCTGCTGCAATAGTTTTTAATTTTTAAATAGCAATTTATTACATTTGTGATACATATTCAAGGAAAATACATTTTTAGGTCTGGGTTTCAAGCTGTGTGTGTGGATATTGACATTATATATATGTGTGTGTGTGTGTGTGTGTGTGTGTGTGTGTGTGTGTGTTGCTGCCTCCGGCATGGAGACAGAGATTTCTGTTTCTGATTTTAGATGGTCTAACCAGTACTGGTAGAACTGATGGCATGTCTGTGTTTTTAGGAGATTGGTGTCAGCTCTGGTGCTCTGGTTTAGAACATCTGCATAATGTCCTGGAATGTGAAAGCAGACATCAGGGATGGTGGTGTCTGATGTAAAAGAGCTTTTCAGTACAAGATGCTAGCAAATGCACAGGGCGTGTTCCAAAATAGCTCCTCTCCTCCATTCAGCTCCTCGTCACACTTTCTTTAATGTGCACTTGAATTGAAACCAGTCCCTCCATCTTCTGCAGCAATGCACTGCCCTCCGCTTTTTCAAATCTCATCTTAAGGTGCTTTGATTTTGAAGAACTCTTAATAATCCTTAAGTAGGATTAAGCATGTGGAGAGTAGGACGTTCTACATTTTGTGGAGAGTGCCAGCTTCTGAAAGAATTACCCAGTGTGATAGGCACAGGATGTCTTGCAATAACCCTCACACCTTGGCCTGTGTCTGGACTGTCATTTCTACTTTTACCTTTGCAGATAAGAGGGATGCCTTTTCCTCTGAAAGCACCAATGCAATAACTGTTTCCAGACCACCGGACTTTTCAATTTCCTCACGTTCAGCCAGAAAGAGGAGCTTCTATGGCAATCAGCACTGTAAGGTACAGCCTGCATCAAGTGCCTCCAGCTCTGTAACCTCCCCAGTGATCTAGGGAGGTTATCTATCCATTTAGTGATTCAGGTTCATCCCACCCCACCACCCTCCTCCTTGCCACATGTGCTAGGTGACAGATTTCTGCCTTCCATCCTGTCTCCCTGGAGAGTCCTTCTGAAAGCATGGCACAGATGTATCACTCACCGCCACCGCTGCTGGATGTTTCACATTTCATGGCGTGAAGCTCTTCTCTCGGGCGTGAGGCTCTGCAGGATCTGGCAAACAAAGAAAGAGAGTGGGCAGGGTGCCTTAGCTCCTTGTTAACCTGCTCAGGCCTCCCTGGAACAGTCACTCGTCCTTCTGCACAGCTCATTAGACTTGCTGCATATGTCTGAAACTACCTAGAGTTAAGGTGGGAGACCCATAACACAAGTTACTAACTTCATCAAATAAAAGCAGAAAAGTATTAGCAGTGATCAGTTCTTTGATCCTTCTTTTAAGTTTTACTACAAACCAGAATACATTGCTTGGCTCTGCTTCTGTATCTTGATATAATTCCAAAACACTCACTTCTCCCTCCGCATCTAAAATTTTTATTCCAAGTACCTGCTTTTTGAAATAAGCAAAAAATTAGCCTAAACTTTCTTTCCTATTGTTCAATGGGATTTATGGTTTTTTGCTTAACATATTTATCTTAGCTATCTCCCTCCTTTCCAGCAAAATATTTGAGTCTTCCATCCTAAAAAGGTCTTAAAAGAAAGCATTTTCCTATAGAAAACATATTGGTTACAGTTTTTTTTATGGAATAGAATCAACTAATGTGTGAGAACAAGAAAAAAAATTTACAAACCCTTTTAAAATTTAAATTACAAAAGCAGCACTTTATAATAGACCAGGAGTACAAAGGCACAAGAGATATGAAAGTGTGATGAAGACAAGAGATTTTGAATAATACAAGAAAATAATATTTCTTAAGCTAAAATGGCATTGCTTTCTGTTTTCAGCAATACATAATAGCTATTTGGGGCCATAGAATCACAGAATATGCTGACTTGGAAGAGACCCCCAAGGATCATCAAGCCCACAAATGCTGTCTCCATGCAGAGCAACCAAAAAGTTAAACCTTGTATCTATGAGCGTAGTTCAAACATTTTTTCAACACTGATAGGCTTGGAGCCTCAACCACTTCCCTGGGGAGTTTGTTCCAGTGCTTGACCACTTTTCTCAGGGAAGAACATTTTCCTAACACGCCATCTGATCTTCCCCTGAAACAACTCTTTCCCATTGCCTCAGGTCCTACTGCTGGACACCAGAGCAGAGATGGGCACTTCCCTCTCTGCCTGCCCACAGGAGGACGTTGTGGGCAGCAAGGACGTCACCCCTCGGTCTCCTCTTGCTGTGCTGAGCAAATCTAGTGTTCTCTGGCTATTAGGGCCAGATTCATTTGTGCTGTAAGTTAGTTTCAAGAGCTTTCAACAAGGAAGTGTTTGGCCCTTCAAATTTAGTATTTTACTAACCAAAATGTAACAAAAATATTGGGGTTTTTTTTCAATTAAATGGATAAATAATATTAATACCATGAAAGAAATTTGCATTTATATAGCACTTCTCATTGACAAAGGATCTCAAAGCAATTTATTGATAGTCATAGAAATTTCTAATTAGGAGTTTTGATTATTTCTGCTTAAATGTGTGTCTTTTTAATCACCAGAACTTCAGGCTATAGTATATTAGCTATGTCATCCTCCAATCTACAGCCTTAAAAATGATGAACTAAATTTGTAACCTCCTGCTGTGCTAGCAGAGTCCTTTCTGGATGAGTAATCCCACCAAATTCAATGAATCTGCTCACAGAATGGCTCAGTAGTGTATTAAAATATTGTGGTGCTTACATCTATGCATGTCAGGGGAAATTCCGTCTTTTTGAATTTAGTAATCCGTGATTTAACCCCAAGAGAACATTAGCTCATTTTTCATCTGGAACTAGCAGAAAAATTAAATCCTGACAGGAAGGAGACCCTGCTCAGAAACACGTCAGTCTCATGGTCTGTTAGTTGTTGTTGGGAGTGGCAAAACTGGTGCTTCTGACTTGCTCTACAGAAACATGAATTATTTTGCAGACTCACCTGTCCTCACGTAAGGAACCTCAAGTCTGCTGTACACTCTTATTACAAAGTATCATCAAGTGTTGCAACTATTTTTGTGCATAATGTAGACATAGATGAAGAAGGAGTTAGACTCTCAATTTATTTTTTTGAAAGCTTCTCTTTGGGGTTTCTGCCGAGATCTGAAGCATGAGAGAGTCAGTTCCACCAGAAATATATGGATGAACAGGAGTCTTCCTTGCTCCCCATCAGCTAGAATAACTGCTTGTAAAAAAGAAGTGTTATAACCTAAATGGTGTGGAAAAATTATCACTAGCTCATTAAGATGCGAGCAAGAAATGCTACTTTTGGCTTTAATAGGTGTTTTAAAACAAAAATTCAAATTTAACTTTGCAATTGAACCATTATACCTATTTTAATCTCTCTCTATATATATAAAGTTGTTCAATGTGTTCAGAAATTAAATGAGTACCTCACCACAAAGGCACTGTGGCAGGAAAGAACCAGAACATCTTTGGGCACTGCCGTCACCTTTCAGAGCTATTAATCATGTTTCTCATGGATCTGTCAGTTCTGCATTTTCACACAGCATTTTCACTTTTACTTCATCTCAGGCACTGGAGAGGTGTTATGGAGTCCCTCATGCACAAGTTTACCTTTGTAAGCAGATTGTGTTCTCACTTCAAACACCATGATTTCTGTACACCTGCCCTATGTGCCATCCCCCCCAGAGCCTATTTAGTCTCTTATTCACATACCTCATGTCCGCTAAATTCAGCAAAACTCTTCTGGATTTGCAGTCAGAGCAACGTTTCATTCATTTGTTTTGCAAGAGAAATTGCTTGGAGTACGAGTAGATTTTACACTGACACATTTCCATGTGCCCTACAAATCTAATCACTATTAGGGATGTGCCTTGCTAATGACTACCATTGGAGTTGCCATTGCTGTGTTTAGGGTCTTGGATCAAAATTAGAGAGTATATTTGTGTGAGGTGTCTACCTATGGTAAACGTGGAAATGAGAGGCTCTCAATGATTTTTCAAAGGAGAGGCTCTCTTCCAAAGAAGTAAAGGAGAGTGAGGGTGAAAGAAAAGCTGAAAGGGAATTAGTATATTAAGAATTTTTATGAACTGAAGCAGGTGACTGACAATACTCCTCCTCCATTTGATTTCAGCTCTTCATCAAATTGAAACATTAGGTGCTACCTTCTCCAAGCCCTAATTAGAGATTGCAAACCCCTTCTTTTCTTCATGTAATTTCCTCTTTTCTTCGAATGCTGCTTCTGCACTTCTTCTCTCTCCTGGGGCGGGCTGCAGAAAATGGAAGCCCCTTTGTGTCTTTAATATGCAGGTGAGGTGCTCTATGGAGGCATCAAATTACTAATGCAGAGCTAAGAACAAGATGATTCATTCATTCTTAGCCTTCCTAGTTCTGCACAACTATCTGATCAAGGTGATTTTCAAGGAGGATAGTTTTACAGTGTAACAATAATTTTTATGTATTTTTTTTCAAACATTTTGTAATTTAACGCTGATGCTAATTTTTGCAGGAGAAAGTACATGTACTTTGAAAAATAAGGTAGTGCAGTGAATCATTCACCAAGCGTCCTTCATCTCTCACAAGTATCAGAATAAGCGTAAAAGCGTCCACGGCTGGAAACCAGTTTGATTTCTGGTGTTCTGTGCATTAAGGTATACACAGGGGAAACAAATGGGACATTCTGCAGAGACCCTTGAGCTAATACCCAAAAATCTGGCTCCAAAACTGGGACCAGACCTCACCTGAGGGATGTGTGCCTCCATTTGATGCTGCACCTGAACTAACTCCCTCTTCTGTGAGGCAGTGGAGTTAGAAAAAATTGTTGTAGCACTTATAGCTTTTATTTTAGCCCTGTGCCATATTGTGCTTCACAGATGTATTGGCTCTTCTGGAGACAGCTGCAGATGTTGGTATCTAATTCAATCATGCTGGTATCCATAATTACATTCCCCATCTTTTAGGGATGCACCCTAAAAGAGCAAAAAGGTCTTTTTTCTACGGAAAATTGTAAGTTTTGCCATGGAATTTATGGAAAACAAAATCAGACTGCTGAAGCTGAGCGATACGTACAGGGCAGCAGTATTTAATTAGCTTTTTGAAGCTTTAAGAATTTCTTACTGGAAAGCTTGTTGCATGAGAGTGTGATTAAAAGGACATTGTCTTCCAAGGAAAAGGCAGAGACAAATGAGTCAAAACAAAAAGATAGATTATACAGGCAAGGACAAGAGGCATTTGCCTGGTGATAAGAGCAATGGCACTAGGGAGCTGTGAACACTGGAAAATAAGACAGCCCCAGCAGTTGGGTTTTGTCCTTATTACAGGCATGAACAAATAAAATGTATTAAGTGGACTTGCACAAAAATTGTAATAGCAGCGTCAAAAGTATAATGAGATATCACAGTTCCCTGGTCTCTGCTTATTCCATTTTACTGTGTGAATTAAATCTGCAGTTCATTTTTTGGCAGTTGTAAACATTAATTGACGTGCCAGTTTGGAGACCTACTATGCAGTTTTTATGATGTCCGGGAGAAGTTTATGATGGAATTTACTCTCGTGCAGTGAGTTGGGAAGAGATGCTGGGTTAAGTGTATCATTTCATGTGAGCTGCACAGCTGCACAAAGCCTGCACTGGTCAAGCATAAGAGTTTGGATGGGCTTCTATAAAGCAAAAGAAAGAAAGAAAGAAATCAATGTTTCAAATTGGCAACATATCTTCTTAAAGACCTTTAAATTACTTGCTTTATTTAGTTCTTATCTGTAGAAGACTAGATAAACAATTTGGGATTTTGTTACATGCTTTTCTCATTTCTACTTCTTGTTAGGAAGAGTTCATATTAACTGAATGAGAAGTGTACAGCAGGCAGGATTTTGATGTTTCCACAATAAAGAATACCATAGGAATAATGAATCAATTGTAGAACTACAGTGAACTTTGACTCCAGAACATTTTCCATAGCACAAGCCTGGAAACAAAATACCCAGAGATTTCTGAACCTGTAAAACCAGATATACCTCTGGGTTATTCCTGACACAGACTATGCAACTGATTTGGTACAAGTTATTATAATGAAGGCCAGTCACAGGTGTAGAAGAATATCAGTAGAATAGTTATAGACCAGATCAAAAATATTCTACAGCATCTGAATAGTGGTCAAGATGGCTTTTTAAAAATGCTTAGTTTGTCCCTAAAAGCCAAAAAATTATATTTATTATTTTAATTTTTATTAGTCATCAGTCAAAAGCATTATTTTCATTTTCTTTTTCTTTTTTAAATTTTCTTTTCTTAAACTAGTTTCATCTTGTTATGCTTAATCTAATTACAATCCTTTTTACTCCATACATTTTTCAGTGGATGCATGCATTTTCATACTAATAGCCTGCGCAATGCTAAATAATCCTTTCTAGGCATAGTACAGTTAATCTTTCCCTGCTTCTGACAGAATTAATGGTAAGAACCATTTTGCTACAGTTGAGTATAAATTCCTATCTGGGAATATAATTACTGTTTGACAAGATAGTAAGCAAATATTGAATATTGCACTGAGAATGAAGCCTTCTAAATAGTTTCTAAATTTACAAGAACCATATTAATTAATTAATTTTCTTCTAAAAATATAACATGCCCATCTGTGTTCACTATAAAATTTTTCAGTCTGGTAGCATCTTGGAAAGATCATAGTGGAGACTCTCAAAAAACAACAAACAAATCCAAGACCCTCATCAGTCACTTGCAGCAAACTGAATCAGAGAGCAGGAGCTCTCCCTGCCATTGTGGCCATTCCTGTCAGGCACCTGGCTTTTCAACCTGAGCCAGCAAGGAGGAGGAGCATGGAGGAACCTTAGAAAATATTTTTAAATCGCCAGGGATTTCTGAGTCTGCAACAGACTTGTAACGTTTTGTGTGGTGCCTGTTGTTTAGCAGTGAGCCCAGGAGTAAGGTTTGCAAACCTTCAGCATTCCTGCTGGAGCTGGATGTGTCAGGATCCTGAAAGGTGCTAAGCTCCCTTCCTCTCCTGGAAGAGGCATGTGAGCCATTACACAGCAGGGAGAGCAGCACAGTGAGAGCCTCTGAATATTCTGCTAGGATGTGATTTTGCAGCTATCAGTGGTGCTAGGGTGTAGCAACAGGACTGTGTCCCTACAGCCCATTTCAGAATTTAGGAGCAACTAGCCAGGTGATCAAAAGATAAACTTAGCAGAGAAAATGTACTTAGGTGTCTTTTTATCCATAAATGCTGTAGTATATAAGGCAAAGTGTGAAACAGGGACTGGAGTTCATCTTATCACTGTGAGCCAAAAATATCTCAGAGCTCCAGCCCTTCTTACCTTTAAAATATTTCTTTCTATGCCTTGTGTCCTTGAAACAGACTTTAGAGCGATCTGAAAATGCCGTGTGACAAGGAGTGAATTTACCATAGTGTCATTGATGGCTGGAGCCTGCTGGCCATCAGGAGCCCACAGGAGGCGCTGCCAAGTGTCACTGTTCTGCAGACAAGCCTTCTTCTCATTCCTTTGAACAGAGGCCACCCTTGAAAAACGGAGAGGCATCAGCCAAATCTGCTCTGCTTCAGTGATTCACAGCTCCCCCGAGCCCACAGGCACTCTTAGGAACACAGCCCTGGTTAGACCAGAGCTTCTTTTGGCTTCATCATACACCAGAAGATTCAGGACAGATTTAGCTTTGTTTAGAGCAATTCTTTGTGCCATAAGTGGCACATGGAAGGAATGTCTTAGGGATTTTTCATAGTAATGGACTCCCAACCTAGTGTTTTGGAAGTAATATCTGTCCATCGCTGTCAACAACCATTCTTCTATACAAGCCTTTGGGGATATATAAATATTTATTTATTTTATTATCTGAACTATGTCGCTTTTGTTTCTTGATCAGCTTTTAATTCTCTGGTTTCAGTTTCTAACTGATGCCTCTCCTGCATGTCTCTAATCCTTCCTCTGGCTACCTGAAGAATTCCCTTATTCTGAGACCAAATTTAATCATATTATTTGCCTGTATTCTGTCAGTGATGTTTTCCTGTGTGTCAGGATTTGTGTTAAATTAGTTGTGCATGGACTGGATATGTTCTCCTGAACTTTGGTTGCATCTGATTGAGTTTAAAAGGTAGTTTAAAAGACTTTGTTCATTTTTATGCTGCCAAGAGCATGCACCTCATTCTCCATCTAAAGTCTGGATTTCCTGTGTTATTTTCTTTTTCATTAATTAGTATATTTGCGCACTGTAAAACTGGTTGACAGGCTGGAGGTTTCAACTCAGGAGGTAAATTGCAGTTACTGATGACACTCATAGACCCAAAACAGTTATGAACTTTTAGAAAATATTTTCATTGGTTCTTTTTTGCTTCCTTGAAGTTCTGAGAGAACAAGGACCCAATTAAGCCAATAAAACAACCTCCTTTTAATGACAAATGCTTTTATCTGGAACTGCTTCTGAGAAAGAGGAAGGAGACAAAACCATCCAACTTGGTATGTGATCATTGTTTTCAGTGGTCTCTCTCTGTAGGATGGGGTGAAGGAGTAGAGTCAATTTTGCACAAGGCATCAAATGTGGTTCTTCAATTAGATTCTTCTCCTTAAACAACTTCATTGATCCCAAAATCGACAGGCATCTGAAAAGCCTATGTGCACACATGTGTGTGCTACCTTCACTTGTCATTATATTGGATTTCTCCCTGGAGCTGTTTTGGGGGCTGTGGTGGTTGTGGTGGTTTTTTGGTTGGTTTTGGGTTAGTTTTGGCCTTTTTTTTTTTTTTTTTTTGGTTGGTTGGTTTTTGGGGGATTTTTATTTGGGTTTTTATGTGGTTATTTTTTCATTATACACTGGAGCATACAGTATTTTGTAGGCCTTTGACTTAATGTGAATAGAGAGATACCAGACTATAAAAATACCAGTTGTTTGGATGGTTGAAAAAAGGGGGAAAGGAAAGAGAAGAGCAAACAGTGTCAGATGGCTACAAATCTATTGCAGTTCCTCAAGTGAGGTTCCAATATAGACGTGTCACATAAAGAGGGATTCAAACTTATGGAAATCTAATAAGCCAGCTTGATGACAGTTTTGGATTAGACTTGAGCAGAGTTCAAAGTTGGATAGGAAGACATTGAGGATGAAGAAAACCAAATAATAAGGTAATTAATGTCTGAGTTCTGGTGTCATCTTGGCAGCACAATGTTTTTAGAGCATCAACTGTGGAAATTCTCTGCAAAAGATTTTTTTATTGTCATCTTACTTCAGGGACTACAGTCTTAGATGGATAGACAGAACAATACTTCCTTCTCACATGGCATATGCTTAGCTGGAAGTGGACAGTGACTGTCACTTCCTACAGGGACTGTGGTGACTGTCCATTTCCTGTTAAACAGATACTTTCGTATTTTCACTAGGACAGAAGATTTAGATGGGTGGCTGGAAACACCTATAAAAAAGGATAAACCCATTAAAAACATTGAGTTGGCCTAAGTTCAGGTCATCTGGAGACTTAGAAGAGAAATGCCATGACTGCATTTCAACATAAAATAAAAACCCAACACCTTTAAAATTATTCTGAAAGGGATATGTCAACCAGAGCTAGTATGAAAATTTAAAAAATGTTGGAGGCAAAAGTGTTCCATCTAGTGTCTTGCTGAAATGTATTTGATAATGTCTGATGAAACATTGAAGCATAGATGCAGCAAAACCATTTTTCTATTTTTAAAACTTTTCAGGGACTTCTTTATTAGCCTTATAATGTCATGGTCTTCACTTCCCCTGCTCTTCTTTCCTCATCTTGCCTCATAATATTGATGTATCTTCCCTCTTACGTCTGGGTAGACTTTGGTAGAAATTTTGGAGATGAAAAATATGCCTACTAGAAAGTTTTCTGTGGGAAAAGACCAACTTCAAGATTTTAAGTTAGAAGAATGGAAAGAAGTAGTTCAGCAGAATCCCATCACTCCAGAGGGCAGATCAGTGAAGTGCAGGGAAAATCAAGGTGTGTTTGGGTCTGCCCAGATCCTTGTCAGACTGGAAGGGGAATCTGAAAAGAGAGTGTGGAAGGGACGGGTGTGAGGAGCTTTGACCTACAGCTGCCACCAGGCCACATGGGACCCTATACTATCATGGAAAGCGCTGGGGACCCAGTCCTAAATGTAACTTGATTTTTCTTTCAGTTGACACAGTTCATAACATTCTATTCTCAGAAAGGCATTTTTATTTGCTCTTTCTATCTGATTCAGTATAAGAACTAATGATGAAATAGACTTTCTGAAGACAAAAGCTCTGTGTTTCTGCAATCTCCAATCCTGATGGCACAATCTCACAGTTATTTATTTTCTGAGGTCCCCTGCCTCATTTGGTGTGAAAGAGCAGCAGTGAATGAAACAAGATAGTCTTGTGAATGCCTGCCATTCTTTGAAATATGGAATTGAGAACCATTTGCAGAAATCAACATTATTTATGATTACCTGTAGAAACCCATTTTATGTGTTTCTAATGAATTTGATCTATTTTTCTCTATGATCATTTCTTTACTAGTAGAACTGACAGTTTTAAACAATTTTAAATGAACAGATCAAGAAATGGGTAGAATAAATAGAATGTATTGTGTACAAATGCTGATCCTGCTTCTTTTACTAAAGCAAAAGACCTTCATAATTCATTCATGCCTTCGCAGTCATGACTTATGGAGCTTTTATGCTCATGAGAGAAACATAATACTCACCCTTCATGGGTGAAATACTCTGTATGGGTTTGGGATTTATTCTCTACTGGTCTCTCTTAAACATCTGATGAGAAGTTTTTTTTGAGGGTTAGATTTCTTTACAGAAATTAGATTGATCTCCAGATCACTGATAAAATTTAACCAGTTTAGCTGTTCTGGGTTATCCTGACTTTACAGGTTTATTCCATATTTGTTTCTTGCTCCCATTGAACATGAAGTACCAAGACATTTTGTACGGAAGTTTGATGAGGACACTGTACACAACTGTTTCTGGACAAAGCTATTACTGAATGTAGTGTTTACAGGCAGACATGAGTTGCAGCTGATCTCAAGGCACTCTGAGGAAGAGACTCTTGTTAATAGTTTGGGCCATCAAGTGGGTGTCACAACCTTGAGCCAGGTTCCATGGAGTTGAAAAGTCTGCTCTGTGTGATTGATGTAAAAAATTTCTGGAAAGATTTTGAATAGACTATTTCAGGATGGTAATTTTGCTAAAATAAAGCTGAGTGAAGCAGTCAGGTGTCTCATCAAGGGCTTAGGAAAAGCAGCAGTACAATTAATTTATATGTAATTGTCATGGTTTAACCCTAGACAGCAACCAAGCCCCACACAACCTCTCCCTCCCTCCCCAGCAGTGGAATCGAGGTGAGAACTGGAAGGGTAAAAACTAGAAAACTTCTGGGTTGAAATAAAGGCAGTTTATAGGGAAAGCAAAAGCCACATACACAAACAAAGCAAAACAAGGGAAAAAATGGTAACGACAACAACAACAACAACAACAACAACAACAACAACAATAATAATAATAGTAATAATAATAATTCTTCACTGATTACCATGGACAGGCAGGTTCAGCCATTCCCAGGAGAGCAGGGCCTCATCATAAATAACTGGAAAGACAAACACCATCACTCCAAGCATTCCTCCCTTCCTCCTTCACCACACTTTACATTCTGAGCATGATGTCACATGGTCTAGAGTATCGCTTTGGTCATTTCGGTTCACCTGTCTCTGCTGTGTCTCCTCCCAAATTCCCATTCATCCCCCAGCCCTCTCACCAGTGTACAAAAAGCAGAAAAGGCCTTGGCTCTGTGTAAGCCCCGCTCAGCAATAACAAAAACATCTCTGTATCATCAACTCTGTGTTCAGCACAAATCCAAAACACAGCCCCGTGCCAGCCACTGGGAAGAAAGGTAACCCTGCCCCATCCAGAGGCAGCCCAGGGATGCAGTCCCTTGCCTCCTGGCAGGAATAAGTGTTGCCCAGAGCCACGCACATGGGAGCAGGGCACCAGGACAGGTACACGGTGCAGTTCACAGCCCATGGCTCACATCCAGTGCTCTCACTGAGACTCCAGTCCTAACACCACAGTCACCTGCACACTGAAATTATGTTCATGCATTTTTAGGCATGCATATGAGTGTTTTTAAAAAATTCAGTCTAAGGAACAAATACACGGAACCGTGTAGGGACATGAAGGTGCAAATAAGTGAAATGTGGATGTAAAGT
Organism: Pardalotus punctatus; assembly: GCA_013400915.1. NCBI lineage: Eukaryota > Metazoa > Chordata > Aves > Passeriformes > Pardalotidae > Pardalotus > Pardalotus punctatus. Next base: position 179,034 of record VZTX01017547.1, on the reverse strand, counting down.
CAGAATATTGATTTTTCACCATGTATTACTGGAAGCAAGAGATGCTCTTCAGAAACTAAAGAATTTGGGCAATGTCTTTGTGCCTCAGTTTACCCTTATGTACCCTACTGTATTAATGTTTTTTTCAGACATGCATTTTGAGGTTCACTTAATGATCTTATTATTTTCAGAGACGTTCTGGTGAATTTACATGTATAAAGTATTGAACGAATACATTAGGACTCTAATGTATTTACATATACATACATACTCTAATGTAATACATAAAATGCTTGAGTCTGAAAGAATGATGAGACATTGCCATTATTCTGATATTGCAGAGTTGAAACTTCTTATCACTTTGAAAAAATTTATTTTATCTGCTTTAGTTCTGTTTCTCCCTTTACTGCTGGCAAAAATGTATTATGTAACACCTCATTAGATAATTACTTGATTACAATTTAATTTCTTCTGCAGAATCTTCCAGAAGTAATGCACTTACAGGGTAAAATTTTTTGTGGCTGGTATTATTAAGTTATTGTATTTTAAACAGATTGCATGGATATGATTATTTCATTAAACTACCAATTGTTCTTGTGTGTATGTGTACTGGCAAGGAAATAATCAGATAATGGATACTAAGGCCACAATCTGAATTTAACACAACTCCTCAGCAATCTAACCTGTAATTTAAATGCAACATTTTCTCCTTCACTAACACACACTGCAATTATATTGAAATTATATCTAAATTGTGCAAAAGTCAGAAAATTCTGAAATGAGGTGTTAGGTAAAACTGGCAGTTCTTTCCACCTGTATAATTAAAATAAATTTTTGCTGTTGGAGGAGTGCTCCAAAGGAGAGGAAAAAGGTGAGAAAGAGTGAGGGGAGCTCCTGATTTTTCTTGTGCATCATCAGCAAGAAGATTTACTAATTTCTTTGCAGTGACACCTGGGTGGTATCACCATTGACTGCTAAGGTGCTACAAAGGTTGTAAAGTTGTAAATCTGAAGACCCAGAGTTTCATAGGTGGGAATGGTGGACTCACTCAGTCTCTGGAGCTTTATTTTCAGAAGAGGCTCTTTGGGTGAACCCTTGGTCCTTTTGCAGGGGTTTGTGGTTGATTTCAAACTGCATTTTAGGGCAGACGGAGTGCTGACGTTTGAAGAGGAACGCGATGTTTTCATGTTTCTCATGATGTACTGCAGGAAGAGGACCAGAGCTGGGATTCCGTGTGTGGCTGCAGAGCAGTGAGGGAGGGATGTGCCTTGGAGAGGACAGTCTGACCCTCTAATCCACAGGTTCACAGTGTGGCAAAGTGCAAGAAGACTCTTCAGAGCTGGTCCAGGCACAACAGTTTATTTGGACAGGAGTAAGAAGAAATTAAAAACAGAAGAGTAGAAAGTAAAGGAAAGAAAACGTGACAGGGTAGAATATGGATCCTCAAAGTATAAAATACAACACCAGAACAATTTTTCTTCATTCCCTTCACAGTTCTAAAATGCCTTTAAACTTACTTAGAAAAGACCATCTAAAAGTATGATATGGAGGAAAGCATTATTTATAATATATATAATATACAGGGCAAACACTGGCAAGAGCTAAGGTCAGCCTTAGCTAGAAAGTCTCATGAAAATGCAAAAAAGGGGAATAAATAAAATGCACTTATGAGTAAGAATAGAACTGTCAAGTGAAAATACATAAATTTTCCTACTCTCCTGCTTGTCTAAGAAACATATTTGTTTAACAGCAGGGACAACTGAAGTTAGCATCAGATTTTTTGTTAATAGTTTAGAGTTTTTGTTAAGCAAAGGTATTTTGGCTCAAGGAATCCAAGACTTAAGCAGAGGTAGAGACTGAGCACCACTCCCACCATTGAGATGACAGTCAAAGCAAATTAGTGAGGTGGAAGGAGGACGAGGGAGGCAGGATGGTAAAGCAGGACTACCACCTCTGCTTTCTCTTTTGTCTTCCTTTTATAACTGCTCCTGTGTCAGCAGGCTTTAGCTGATTAAATTGAGTGTATTTTAATGCAGTCTATCCTTTGACAATAGTTAAATACTATTTCTTAAAAACAGAAACAAGAAAAGCCTATGAAAATAATTTCATCTGAGTTTTCTTCTAACCACTCTTGATTTTTTTTTCCTTAAAAATTGAACTCAGTGGTTGCTGGAGGCAGGGAATGAAGAAAACACGATCTGGTGACAGCTGGTTACACTTTGGTTCACATAAAGTGCTCTTAATCCTCACAACAGCACTGGGAAGTACACATTAAAGAAATGGACTGCATCATATGTAGGACTAGTAGGTAGGATTGTAGATGAGATTTCTTGGTAGTTCCTTTTATTATAATAAAAGCTTTGATTTCCCTAACTGCCTATAACTTTGCTCAAACGTAGTCCTGTGGATTGACACTTAACGTTGTCATGTTAAGCATATACATCAGCTGGACTTACTGAGCAGAAATTTTCAGCAACAACAGTTCAGGCAGTTCCAAGAAGGGGAGGAAATTTTTTCAGTGCCTTTTTAAAGTTTTGTGGGATCCTTTTCAAAATAAGCATATAAATAGAAAGGAGGCTGCCCTTGCAACCCTTATTTTGATTTTTTACAGCTGCTGAGCGTTTGACTTTCAACCTTGGCATTGTTGTCTAGTACTTCATGTTGGAGATACTGTGTAATTTCACTGCGAGTTCCTGCAAAAGCATAGATTTGATCTGAATGTACAGAACACAAATCTCAGAGAAATAAAACTGTCCAGTGCTTTTAAAGGGAACCTTGGTTTATTTTTGCAGTTCTCCTGACTTCTTTTTAATAAACATGAATCTATCTCTTAATACATCTATCTGTGCATTAAAATCTGTTTCTTTTCATTACAGAGTAGTGCCTATGCAACTGTTCCTGCAGTTTGTTGTCACAGTTTTGGCTGACATTTGTATATTAGATCACTGGGGAAAGAGCAAAATAAATTGACTTCAGCTGCTTTTTAAAGTATTAGCTTATCTCTGGAAAGTGGTTTTCTTTTCACTTATCATTCATGCATGTCTCTTCCATTTTACTAGTAATTTTGTTTCTTTTTAAGATTGGAGTGTTTCCTCTGTCATCTCCCCTTGACAAAGCAAATAGTATAGAATCTTAACATGAAATTTTCTGTGTTTGTGACAAGAGTGCTGGAAAACCATTCCACATCAACCTCCTGGAAACCAGGCAAAATATCAGATTAAACTACCAAACCTTCACTGGCCATGGAAGCTTTGCTTGGTCCAAGATTGTGTCTTGGCTCTGACTTCAGACAAACATTCTTTCTCCAACTACAGGATGGAAAGTGTATATCTTTCATCAGGGCAGACAGGTCAGAGTCTAATCACTACATCTCCTGACTACTGGTGTCACAAGAATTTTTTTAAAATATTCTGCAGATAGAATTGACAAACTATATCTATAAATATAATAATTTAATAGTCACATTAATGAAATATGTCCAGAGTTTGGCTGATCATGCTCTTCCTAACCTTGGTTTGAATGAACAGAAAATATTTGTTATTCCTTTTTCAGATAAAAATGAGTCAGAGCTGTTGTTGAACACTTAGGAGTGTATGAATGTAAAGTGAAAACCCCTCAGATCATCCAAGTTCCCTGCCATTAACTTTGACACCCTAATCTGATGAGGTTTTCCTGTATAAGAGGCTGAGATATACTTTTTGAAAGAGCCATATTTCACACACTCCACAAGAAACTTTGGCAAAAATATGGCTTATAATCCCATTGCTTCTTCTTGCCAACTAATGTGTTGAGAAACACAGAATACAGAGCAAAGCATCAGAAGGATGTAAATCCTTGAAAAGATGAAACGCAAGAAAGACATGTTCAAGCACCTATTATAAACTCAGGTCTCCAAAAGTCATGAATAATGAGCAGTGGTCTTTTAGCAGAGCACATGTGTGTGTTGAGAGTAGAAGAACCTGTGGATTTTCTCTTAAGATTTTTTGCAAGAGTTCTTAGAAAGAAAGAGGTCATCAAACCTCTTCCCAGAGTTTGTATATCAGACTGTAAAGTCAATACTAGATCTACTAGAATCAGCAATGACAGAATTGCCCTTGGGATTTCATCATTAACATTTATTCCCCTCTTAAGATTTTGTTTTCAGGAAGGGAGCAGTAGTGTATTTTATGGAAGGAAACTCTGAAAACTGGAGTCCCAGATATGCTGTCTACACAAGCTATAGCAGTAAGGCACTAAAATAACTACAGAAGGGAACAAAAGTCTAGAGGCAAAATGACATAAAAGCAGAACCAAAAAAAGAGGTAATAAAATGAAGGGGATGTAGTTCTGGATTTGAACATTTCTTTGTTCTGCCTTTCTTGCTAAACACGTAATTACCAGTTTTACAGACTGAACTGTGTTAATCAAAAAGAGGTGGTGGTTAGTAGCAGCTCAGCAGTTGTGTGTAAACAGAGTTTTAGATATTAAATGACAATTAAAGGCTGTTAAAAAGTAAATTACCAAGTGATGAACTCAGCCTCATGAGAGCTGGAAGGAAAGTAGTAAAGCTGAATTCAGCCACAAACCACTAACTACAAACAAAGTACTGGCAGCATGTCTGCTTCCTAAAATATCTTATTAACACCCTGTCTTTAACTCTTTTAAAAGTCATGGAAGAAACTCACAAAGAGCTATAATGGAATACTGAAACCTCTCTCCCAGCTTCTGAAACCAGCAAATATGGAAAATGCCTTACTTTAAAGGGAAAATAGCAATCTAAAAACTGGATTATTAATTTGAATTTCATCCCCACCTTATATGCCTTAGCTCAAACGTCACTTGAGCAGTCTTGACAATTTTTGGGTCATGGTCTGGTAAAAATCCAGCCTAATGTGTGGGTGATGACAATGAGTGACAACCAAGAAGAGGAGGAAGTACTCTACCAGAACAGCTGAGCCCAAAGGAGCACCCTGGATGTCCCAGAGTGACTAAGGACTTTGCTTTGATGGTGTGAAGCCTGTGGCTTTTTCTTTCATCTTGCTCATTTTTTCAGGCTGAGAGGGGCCATGGCTGGTTCCTGGTGGGGACCCGTCAATCAGGGGAGCTGTGTGAGTCCCTGGGGCTGTGGGAATGTCCCACAGAAACGCAGTTGAGTCTGCTCCTCCCAGAGGCACAGGACAGAGGTGAAGCCACTGTTCTCTGGCGAGGCAATGATGCCCCACACTTGTCTCAGGCCCTGGAGTCATCCTACCTTCCCTCCATTTCATAGCTGAAGTTCCTACATTGAAAACTTTATTGCAAGGAGAGATTTAGATAGAAAATAGGGTCAGTCTTTGGAATTACACACCCCTGTCCATTGATGGGAGGAAGTCTAAGGTTCATGGGATCATGAATGAAATATTTCTGATAAGCACCCCAGTGAAACAAACCCCGATCTGCAAGTTGAGAATGCTCTAACCAGGAACCAGGCTGTGCATGGCGTTTCTCTTTGCCTGCATAAAGGGGCAGAATTAAGTATTTAAGTATCATGTCTTAAACAATTTTGAAAAGTATTCCACATTGGCTTTTTTGCTAAGGCTTTAGTTATAGTCAAGCGTGGCTCTGCTACCCACCGCAGCTTCCCTTAGACCCAAAATCACAGAGCATTACATTTTTTAAAAAAGAGACAAGAAGAAAGCTATGCACTGGTGCTTAAAATTGAATGTCATTTTTACTTACAAACACTAGCAGGTGTTGAGCAGGAAAAAAAGCCCCTCATGTATCAGGATAGTAAGTGCAGTAGGATAGAAAATAAATGTGAACAATGCTCACACTTGCTCAGCTTTTTTGTGCCAAAGCTCATTCCCGGCACAAGCTCTCTCATTCACTCACATTTGATTCCCCATTTCTGTTTCTGCTCAACTTCTGACCTCAGCCCCTTTCTGGTAAGGCTCTGTTTCCTTCTGCCCACCTTGTTTTAGTATTTTGTGATTCTGATCTTATCAGGAAATGTGCTCAATATAAGCTATTGTAGCTGTTTTTAAAGATTTAATGAACAGAGGTTGATAAGGACAATAACAGAAGATGCACAAACTACAGCAGACACCATAATTCTGCCTCTTTTCTGGTTTTATTATGGCCTCACTATTTTTTCTGTCGTTGCAGAGCACCCCAGAGTCTCATAATGTTTCTCCTTTATAGAATTTAAGAAACATATTTACTTCCTGTTTGGAAAGGGGGGGAAAAGAGGCTTTTTTTTGTCCTTTTAAGTTGTCGATGGCATTAGAAAGAACTAATCACATAGTCCTGGAAATAGAAAACCTCTATTGCAGCATTGAATCAGGAAGGGGAAGAAGGTACTTCAGCATACTATCCCCTGCACATTTTGCAGAGGTGTTTTTTTCTCAGTTGTAGAGAAAGTCGATTAAATGATGATTACTTGATATGAAGGAGAGCCTTGTCCTTTAGGATATGGATTAAGATCACCAATTTATTTCTATGCTGGGCATTCAACAAATCTCAGAATCACAGTGTAATGATTTAGTCCTATCTGAGCTTCCCTTTGCCATCTGGTCACCTTCCCAGTCCATGCAGAATACACCTCATTTAAATTTTGTCCATTTTTTTCTTACTGCAGACTTTCATGGGTTTATTCTTTATCTGCCCTGAAGTGTGTAATGATAATAGTGTTGCTTATATAGCCCCTTTCATTTCAAAGTGTTTTACAAATGTTAACTGATTAATGGAGAAGGCAAAGCATCAAATAATGAATTTTTCAACCTATTGGTGAACTGATATAGATGGATAATATGATTTGTTCACTACCTGAGTAGTTCAGAGGTGGATGTTAATTTAAAGTGTCTCTCAATTTGACTGTCACTGATGATAACAGAGAGAAAAAAAATCAGTTTATATTTCTCCTACATGAGGCATCTTTTTTCATTTGAATTTACTCTTCAACCCTTCATTTAAAATTTGTTCCATTGAATGGGATGCCAGAAGCACAATACACTGATTTTCACAGAAATGGAGAAATTAAGTTCAACACAATTATTTCCAAATCATCAAAATCTAAGGATTTTACATTTCAGCTGAAGAAATTATTTCATACAATTTTCAAAGCTACTTGTATGTAATTTCATGCTCTACAAAATCCATTTGGATACAGAAGTGTGATGCTTGGTGCAAAAATCTCACTTATTGATTAATAATAATGGTTTATCTTGAGCTTTTCCATCTTCACTCTCATTGACAACCTACCATCATTTTCTACTGAGTAGCAATAGAAACTGCCTATTTATAATGAAAGTTTGAGACACATGATCAAAGTAAACTAAGCTGCGGGAAAAGACACCCCAGGTGCTGTGATATGGCAGCAATAGAGTGATCTCTAATCTTTCCTTTCAAAAAAATTATTTTCTAATCCATAATGTAGTAGGAGGAAGAATAAAAGATTATCAAGATGTGTTTCTTGTTGTGGACATATTTATACACATCCAGGAAAAACTGAAGGACTTGGGAGACCAGCACAGAAATGTGCAACTTTCTGTCTCCCAGAGTTACAGCATGTCTGTGCTGCTTAACTGAGCTGAAACCATGCAAGGGTTGCTAAGTGGTGAAGTCTTGTTCTCAGTCCAGAGGTAATTCTTTTCGGAACAGTTTTTCACCCTATTCAAATGTGTGTCCAGAACAGCCAAAGTTGGAATAGATCATGGAAAACAGATGACTCACTCTCATAGTATAAAAACAGTGGGAAGAAACCACTTACAAGTCTTCTTCAAAGAATCCAAACCCACAACCACATTTGGTATGAATTAACATGTGGGCTCCTATTACCCATGACTGATGGCAACAGCTAGCAGAGTGCCTGAATTGCAAAGGCATGGAGAACGTTAGCACAAATTATTTATTCAAACACGATTCCTGGAAGGATAGTTTCAGCAAGTGGCACGAGGTATGGGTAAGTCGAGCTTCTGCTTGGGGCAGAATATGGACATTCGGACAATGTTCTCAGGCACGTGGTGTGACTCTTGGGGATGGCCCCATGCAGGGCTTCAAAGGAATCAAAGATCTTTGAGGGTCTCTTCCAACTCAACTTACTCTGTAATTCTGCAAATATGTTTTATAATGGCTCTTCTCTGCAGTAAGCAGTTGAGTCACTTTGAGATTTCTCCAGAGGGAAAAATAGCCTCTTTGGAATGGTAGGGAGCTCTGTGAAGAGCAGTTCTTATTTCGTCTCTATTTCATATCTGACACAGTATGTTTCATACTTCATGACAGTATATCCATCATATTATCAGGAGATTCTAACTACAGGCAAAAGTCAGTTTTAGAAATAAATCCTTCTATTATCTCATCTTTGTTATCTAATAATGAAGAAAAGTTTGAAACAATGACAAGCTTAAGTCAAAAATTTTTATTCAAAAATTTACCCTGAAAACTTCTCTAATTTTTTTTTATCCAGACAGGGAAAAGGACAGGAGGGAAGAGGCCTGCATTTAATTTAATTATTGATTCATTTACAAATTGTTTGGCAAACAAGTTTTTGCACATTAATTACATTTCTAATGAAAAATATTTGCAGTTGCACCTGTTTTCATGACAAAGTATAAATTGGGCTTGTAAAGCTAATATATATATAATTTGGTAACTGTTGACACAATCATTTTGGTGAAATATATACAGCTGGAGGAAAAAATGCTGTCACATGGGGATTTTTCTATCAGGCTTTACAAGACACACAGTGGTTGGGGCTGGTTGCTCTTGGAGAACCCAAGATTAAAGCAGCCCCTGTGAGTGCAGGTGACAATGGAAAATTCTCATAGTAACACAACACAGTAATTTTATCTCAGTAAGGGATTGACTGAAAAAAAAATGCTGATAAAAGTCCCCCAGTTTATTTACACAAAGACTTGCCAGGTATGTTTGCTTGCTGTTTTTCAGGGTTTTATCATGAGAACAGGGTTTTTTGAAATATGTTGTCAGGGTTGATCTAGTGCCTGACTTGTTTTTTATTGGCAAAATACCCCATGTGATGCCACAGAAAGGAGATGACAATTTGAGCCACAGGTCAAAACCTGGTACTAGCAAAATCTAGATAATGGGAAGTACGTTGTGCAGAGAGAGTTTGTTCCTACCGATATCTCTGAGCGACACATTTGATTTTTACTTGTATGGTATGATTTGAGTTTTCCAAATCATTCTTGGTTTTGCTATCTAAAAGAAAATTTAAAGTAAAATGCTTAAATTAGCATTAAATGTTTATTTCTGCTTCGTTATTTAAAGTGTTTATTCAGTGCCACAATTTAGACTTCACTGAGCTTGTAATGCATCTTGTGTAGAATTGCCAGAATCATAATATAACATTAGCAAATCTAATGCTAAATGGTGCTTGTTAATGGTCGAAATTACAGTTTAGATCCTGAGAGCATAAAAGCATCATGAGATCCTTTGCACTTGGATATGGGGTTTGGAATTCATATTAATGTTGATGAAATTTATGCTCAGGGATCTGGGAGAAAATATCCATTGTGAAACCTGAATGTCTCATAGCTGTGCTTTGTACAGTGCAAAAAGCTCAAGAGCTCCCTGCTCATTGCAAGCTTCACTCAAGGCACTGTAATTACAGTAATTAATGGAATTGTAAAGCACTACTTATTTTTAGTAGGTGTAATTGCCAAGGATGCTTCTTTTTAAAATACTTTGAACTGCTTTCTCTGTCAGTAAGCACAGAAGCTGACAGATATTTTTGTTCCTAATTGAGAAAAATAAATCAGTCATCAAAGTCAAAATTCTTCAGAATAGTGGAGCCACAGTTCATGCTGAGAAGGGACGTGCTCCCTCAGGAGTGACGTTGATTGATTTTAATGTGTCTGCTCATGAAGTAAGATACTGTTTTAACACCTGAACAAGTCTGTGACAAGCGATTGTGACAAGCGATGTTCGAAGCTTACCCTGTCACCAGGGTTCAGCTCAGATCGTGCTTACAGCCACAGCCAGGGCTTTCTAAAGATCAGTCTCTGAAAGGGAAGCATCCTGTTTTCTTTGCAGCAGCCTTCTTTGTTTCCTTCACTGCAAGAAACTCTGACCATTTTTCTGCAGCTTAATGGGTAAAGTTGAGTAAATACAAAAATAACAAGGGAAATAGCTAAGCACAAGAATGACTTTTGGTTGAAAAAATGGATTTTCACCTCTGCAATATCTAACAGAAGCATCATGATTTTCTGTAACATTTAAATGACTAAGACACAGAGAAACAAGAAAAACCAGCTAAGTGAAGAATATATGAGATGATTTACAACAGATAGCCCAAAACCCAGGGGGCTTGTGAGGAGAGAAACAGTGAGCAAATCTGAAAAGCACAAAAAACTCTTTCCTATCAAGTTACAAGCCAGCTCATTTTGAAAAATAAAACATAAGATCAGGATGCAACAAACCACAATTTATCAAAACGGTGTAGATTTCAGCTGAAGTAAGAAGCTACTAAAAAGAAATGTAGAATGGAAACAGTGGAATCCTAATTAGTCCTACTTCTGGGGTCTAGATCCATCACAGTGTTATCTTCCTCAGTAGACGTGGAGGGGCTATTGGGTGACAAGGTCAATGGTGTTTCGTTGTATCCAAATCCAGGGTCCAAAACACCCAAATGCAGCCTACCATTTCCTCATATTTCAAGTCTGCCACCTATGGCAGAGTAGCTGTAGCACCATTGCATGTTTTTCCTACATCCTCAGCATGGAGTCAAAGCAACAAAACTTTATTGACTCACAAGAAGCAAGGCCTGTCCCAAGCAGCGGAAGACTCAGCTTTAAATAAAGAGGACTAGTTAAGAACTAATTGATTAAATCACCCTATATGACATAAGGAGATTAGCATTACCCTGATTTTGTACCACAGTAATTCATCTGACTTCAAAGAAACACCTCCTACATTTTTTTGTGAATATATCTATTCAAAAGAGAAACTGTTGTTTGGTGAATACCAGGTTGCAGAGCACAGACAGTGGTACAGATTGTTTTGAACTCAGAAAGTTTAAGGGATTTGCAGAGAAGCTGTTGAGAAAGAAAGCACAAAAGTCACAGTGAATAGACAGCAAGAGTTTTCTGGGGAGTAGGCATTTACTATCTCTGACTTCCTCCCCTGTTTGTTTCCTTTTTAAAAGTTTAAGCACAAAGAATGGCCAAGGCTGTCTAGAGAGGGTGGGTTGGGCTCCAGCATGGCACAGATGAGAAATGTAGCTGCTCACAGTGTTAGAAAAGCTGGTCTTCACCAGCTGCAGGTCAGTGTGGAAGCAGTGATTGGGTACGTGATGCTCTGCAAGGACAGCTGTCAGGTGAGAAGGACTGGCTCCTGCAAATGAAATCGTTAGATTTGTTCAATGCAGTCACCTCTGTCACTACCCTCTGCAAGTTCTACCAAGCATTCATTGACATGGCAGAGTATATTTTCAGCTACACTAACGAGAACCGGCACTCAATGGAGAATTCAAAGCATTTAATTTCAGTGTGCTCAGAGTCTGAAGGTACTTTTTTCATCACTTGTTGCTTGTTTTGGGGTTTAGGGTTTGTTTGGTTTTTTGTTGTCTTTTTTTTTTGGTGGGTTTTTTTTGTTGTTGTTTGCTTGTTTGTTTGTTTTTCTTCAGAGGGAAAAAATCTGTCTCAGCTAATGCGGGTGCTAATATATGAAAAGAGTCAGTTTTGAAGTAGCTTTGTCGGCTGACAGACTAGGATCCCCTTTGTTGTTGCGCTCTACATCTGATCTAATATCCACATCTCACTGGAAACTCAAACACAAATAATGAGGAGGCACATGGCAAACTCACTTGTGTCGATATCTCTACTTCCTGATGATTTCTCATGCAGGATTTTCCATGGCTGTGTTTGCAGATCAAATAAAACTGTAGGAAATAATGCAAGTACACTAAAGCACTAAAAGCGATGGTCAACAAGTAAGGGCTCAGCATGTGGGTGCATTTTAATGAGGTGTTAATTGAGAGTAGGGTGAAGGTAAACGGCAAACTCAGAGAGGGGGTATGTTGGATTTGCTGGAAACCAGAACTATCTAAATGCTGGGCTCTCTAATACAGAATAAGGACAAGTTCAATTCTAGTTTTTCCCATTTCAGACTCTTTTATAGTTCTTTGGGTTGGAACATTTGTAATAGATTTACTAGGAGCTATCACTCCAAGTTCAAAAAAACAGATGGGTAGTTTTTAATTGCTGAAGCAGGACCATTCACATATTTACATATAGAAAATGCAGCAAGCAAAATGCTCATTCTGACCATGTCCCATTCTTTAATTCTCCAGTTAAACTGAAAAATTTGTCTGGTGCTGTGTTCCCAAATCACATCATTAAACACTGAAGTAATTTTATATCCTTTCCCTCCTGAAAGACTGGCAGCACTCTACTTCCACATCACTACTGTTTCAACCAAGGAGAAAGTCATATGAAAGGCTCTCAAAAGTGTTACTTTATCTCCATATTCACCATTTGAACTTGAAAGCAAACCTTTCTTTGGCTGTCTCAGAGAATAAAATACTAGAGACATGCCTTTGATTTCCTACTTTAAATAGAAAACAAAAGCACTGTTTTTAGGGAGCTAAATAATTTTTTACTCTGATACTTCATTAAGCTCACTAGAGGCTTGTGTCTGTCTCAATTTTCAAAGCACTGCAAGAGATTTTAGTTTTGTAATTCCTCTTTGACTGAATCCCTTATTCCCTGCTTGGAAATGTAGTAAAGCTGAAATGTCAGTCCTATGATAACTGGGAATATTCTTGTTGGTTTTTTTCCTGCAAAACTAGTGTGCATGTGGCTAATGGCATATTTTTGAAGTGCTGTTAATCTGCATCTGTGACTTGAAGCAAAGCACTGAAATTTTTTTGCAGGGGGTAGTTATTTTTAACCGCAGTGGAACTTTCTTCCACATCTGCTCCCATAGTGATAAAACTGACCCACAGACTGTGCAGCTGTCAAAGGTCTGCACGAGTGGGTGCTTACTTTATGTTTAGGGGAAGGGGAATCCCTGAGTGGCAGAAAGCCAGCATCAGTGTATTGTACCTCCATGATCTCACGGGCAATGACACCCTGAAGAAGAAATTGTAGCTGAAATAAACACAGCAACCCTTTTAGAGCTATTGTCACCCCATACTAACTAACTAGAGCAACTCAAAACTCTTCTGTTCACAGAAGAGCTGAGAAGCCCTCCTGCATGGCCATTAATTAGGGAGATTGCAAGATGCTATGTGATCTTAAGAGTTCAACTCTGGCCCTTTATTGTGTCCCAAGCACTAGCAGGTCTAAAAACAACTACTTTCGGCTTGAACAAAAATGCCACAATGCCACTAGGTGGGCTGTGCTTCATGCAAGCCCATCCCAGCTGGAAGGCACCCAAGACCCCCAACATTCATAGCCCAAGTGGCTGCTCAGGATGGCCTTGGCTCTCTGGCACCTCATCTTTCAAACAGGGCACACGAATTTCCAACAGCTCAGAATTGCTCAGCTCCCACATAGCACTACATAGGTTGGTGATCTACCACCTTAACAACACTAAATCTAGGGGTTTTTTGTACAGTCTGGATGAAATCCAAAGAAATTGCAGAGAAATGTAATATGGTTCAACAGATACTACACCAAACCCCTGTGGAACTTAAGAGAAAAAAAATTCTTATTCATAATAATTGTTGACCTGTCTGTAGAATTCTCTTGCTAAAATGTTATTCTCTGTTAAATTTCATCAGATTCAAGAAGTTATTTTGAAGTTGCCATTTTCTATAAGAACTGATAGCGCTTATTAATAAGAATCAACAAATAAAAGAATATGGACAGATATGCCATCATGAAAAAAAGCCAAAAAAATGAGGAATGGTTCATATGTTTTCTCTTGTACATTACTCCTACACCCAAATCACGCAGACCTTGGCCAGCACTCCAGCTCTAGGCACAGGGGCTCTGAATGTACCGTGCTCTTAAGAGGTGATGTGGAAGCAAACTGTTCATTCTTCTACACAGTCAATAGCTTATATTATTGAAACAGTTTTCTTTTGATGTACTATCTCTAATCTGAAATTTCAATATTAAAATCTTTTGAACCTCACGGTTCAAAATAGCAAAGACAGTTACAGTTACTCTGAACATTGGATTCCTGTCATACTCACCTACAATGTACAAAAACCTGGCATGCCAGGATCTGCTCTGGGTAAGAAAGGTTGATCAACAATAGATTTCACCTTTCAAAAATGGACAAAGAATCCACAAAACACAGTAAAGTAATAATTACACAGAAGTGGTGGGCAAATGAAAATGTCTGATTGAATACCTCCTTTACTGGAGATTCAAATACTATGGAAACAGACAAAAAGCCTAATATATTCTGACTAATCAGGATTGATGTTAATTAAAGACGAGTTCAAGATAATGACTTCTCATTACTATGTGATAGCTAGAAAGGGATTGTTCTACCTCTAGGTAAAATAAGCAATTAGATAACTTCTGTTTTAAGGACTTCTTTTTTAAGAAGTCTTATCTCATTCTCTGTTCTTTTTCTGATGTCAAAATATTAATATGTAAATGTCTGATTTTTATTGCTTCTCATCTAGATGGATGTTTTTTAGTGGTTCTCAGACTGCATTATTCTTTCACTTCAATGGAATTATATTTTCCTGTTGCTATAAGGGGACCACAGCTTACTGGTTAAAAAAAACCTAAAAATAGAGACACTAAGAATAAACCTTTGGGTTACCACTGAAAAATACAATGCGAAGTAAAGGCAGACTTTAATCCCTCACAGAAGTGGTAGAGTTTTCTTTCAAAAAGGAAAAACAAATTCTTTTTTTTCCTCCTAGTCATTTGACTGCCTAATAAGAGAATATTAGAATGATAGAAACCCCATTTGAAAGGTGTTTCTTGTTTCTGCAAATAGTAAAAGGCAAGAAGAAAAAAGGTCTCTGAAAAATCATTGATTTTCCCCCTAAAGCCACCACTAGTGGTGGTTTCAGTATCACTTACATTTCCCATTTATGAGGATAAAAGGACCCCTCCAAATCCTATATACTCGTGACCTAGCACCATCAAACCTCCTTGGCAAGGAAAACAAAACAGGCTTCACTTCAATGACAGACTGGTTCCACCAGATTTCTGCCTTTTTTTCTGTTTTTCCTCTCTTGGGCCCTAGATTTTTTAAAAGCCCATGAACTGTAGGTATTGGGCAAAGCAAGCAGTGTTACCATGAATTTGTAATCATCCATAACAATTGAAGGATATTGATTGAAATCCTGCCTTTCCATGTGCCATTCATCAGAACTCTACTGATACAAGGGCAGACCTGGAGTCACTCTCTGCAGAATTAAGTTGTGCTTCTTTTGAAAGAAGCATTTTAAATTGGTGGTTTAGTGATACTAGAGGTTTAACAAATGCTTATGTTCTGTAAGCATGTACAGTCATCAAAGCTGAGCAGAACAAAATGAAACTGAAATTCTTTTTAATGGAAATGTCACTGAAAACCAGGCTTACAAATATTTTGGAAAATGCAGTTCAAGAACAGGCAGGACAATCTTTGAGAGAAACTGTGCTGACTTTTCAACAAATATAGAGCTTCATGGTGGGTGAACACCTGAAAAAAAACCACAAGGATTTCCAGGACCCTATTACTACACAGAATACATGCTTTGTTTAAGTGGTTCTTTGGAAACCTGAGATTTATTCAAACCCAGAAATACCAGGTGATACTGAAAGTACACAGGTATTTATGAAATAAAGCCAAAGGCTGGCTGCTGCAGTGCACAAGAAAACCCAAAACAGCATAATGAGAAGAAGTTGCCATATGTAACTTGCAAAGGAAGAAGACCATTGAGTTTAACTATTCCTACCTGTTTGTATTCATATAAAACTGTTCCTTGTGTTATGCCTTTCCCTGTTTTATTTTGCTTTCCTCTAAGTGCCTCTAGAAAGCTCAAATAAGCAGAGCCTCTTGAAGCCCATGCCATCTATTACTAATGGCTGGAGAGCAATTGGTTTAGAAACCACTAATTTGTTTAAGAATTAAATGAAGTGAAGCACCAAAACAGTAATGGAAATGTAGTTTGTATTAACTGTGGAATTGCAGTAATGTGTCTTTGAATATAGAATTTAGATTAGAATCAGGTGCACCTGCAGACAAAAGGGAAAATATCTCCATGTTATCTGTAAGGACAGAATAAGGAAACATTTGCATTAAAGAAATTAATGAGTTCACATTGTATGACTGGGTTCCTGGTGTTACAGGACACAATTGTGTGGAACTAAATAGCAAATATACTCTTCCCTAAAAGTATAACTTGGTGTCCCCTGAAATAAATGGAAAATGTTCCCTAACTACTGTCAACAGAAGGCCAATGGTGCACAGCTGAGACATTAATCACACAAGAATTCTCCAGCCAGATCTTTGTAACATTTTGCAAAATTGGGCCGTGTTAGTTAGGTATCAACAGCACTGTTTCAAAGTAATTTCTGTGTTGCTTTTTAACAAGGACAGATGTGTAGACCATTCTAAATTGGATGATGTAATAGTTTTTAAGCTTAGCAAATTTAACTCATTTAAAGAAGAAACTAGTGTGTGGGAGGCACTTAGTGACATATAGGGATTCCCAAAGCACTTGAGAAAATTAAAAATAATTTAATTATTCTTTATCACACTGGTTTCCCTCCTGAGCTCCTGGGAACTCTACAGTTACCATCTGTGTTCATCTTAGAATATTTAAGGCCCCTGGCTAGGAAATCCTTGGTTTACTGTGAGATTTCTGTTTTATCACATAAATTATTGCCATGGATTGAAAACCTAACAGAAGTCTTGTCAGCCTTCAACAATACTTGGTTCCAAGGAAAAATTATCAGCTTTGATGAGGAGGGGGCAAGCATAAATTTTAGGTTGTATTAATCATTAACTGATTGGGAGAAAAAATAATTAGTGCCAAAATCTGTGCTGAGAGCTTTAGAACAAACAAAAATAGTTGGTTTTAATGAAGAAGCTAAAGCAAGAGAAAGATACTTAGCAAAAAGGTGAATTAAGGTGCTGTTGCAAATCTCATTAGTGAAAAATAGTCAGAGAATTAAATGGAAATAACAGTCCACTAACAACTTCCTTAAGTAACTTAGGTGAAAGAGAAAGTTATTTTCACTGTATTTCATTATGAAAGGACAAATTAAGCAATATATCCCAATTTCAACAGTCTGTTTGGCTCATAACATGTTTTTCTGATTCCAGATCAGGCCTTTCAACAAAGGGCAGTAAATACTCTGATGCTTCTGTCTGACCACTTCTGAGGGCACTGGGAGTGTCAGTATGGTCACTCTGCCCCGTGAGTTCACTGTGAGTGCTCCACGTGAAGCACATGGGGTTAGAGCTGCTGGCAACTCCAGCAACACGCTGCCAGCAGGAAAATAATAACCTGACTGATCTGTGATGTCCAAGGAGTTGTCTGCAGTTTGCTGTTGGGGATTGTTCCTGGATAAGTGTTCTGAGTGATGGTTTCATACCCAGACATGTGATGTCATTCTGTCCAACCACGGGATTGAGATTATTTTTCCAAAGCTTAAAAAGTTTATGAGTTTAGCAATTTATCCCTTCTTGGTTATTTTTTTTTTTTAGCACCATTCTCTTTCATTTTCCTGTCAGTTTTGGGTACAAGGAATGATTCATTTCCTATTTTCCTTGTGACTTTCCACCTCAAGTGAAGCAAGTAGAAATAGAATCACCATTTTTTAAATGGAAGGATTTTGAAAGAGATTTATTTAGAAGCCAACATACTTTTCACAACCTTGTCACAAACATACCTTATCATTTCCCTTTTCACATTATTGCTCCCAAGAATTTCTTGGATGCATTGAGAGATTGTTGAAAGCACTGAAGTCAGAAGCAAGCTTGAGAACTAGAGCAGACCACAGGTGAACACCGCTGTAAAGGTTTATAAGTGAGCTCTGGTGCCGATCTTACAAACCAAGAAACAGAACACAGTATACCCCTCATATCTATTTTATGTTTCCATGTGGCAATAAAACTTAGTAGATCTGAAAGCATTTAATGAAAGTTGTATAAAACCACATCTAATGTAGCTTGTGGTCAGCCAAATATGCAGTAATATGGTTGTTAAAGTCGACAATAACTACTTGGAATTCGCCAAGAAGCACATGACATTGGAGGGACTTGGGGGTCATATATAAAAAAGCAACTAGACCAAAATGGCTAGTTTACAGGAGAAATAGTTTTATTACAGGGGAATAGTTCCATTCTTACATTTTCCCATTACAAGGAAAATGAAAGAATGGAAGAAAAAGCTATAGGACTTCATCTTGACTTTTAGCCATGATTTTATTTTTTTATGTAGCAATCAGAATGGGAGTAGGAAACAACTCTGTAATCACTGGCATGATCTCAGGCACACTGCTTTCCTTCTGGAGTTCTGGTGTTTCTACCTGTAAGATCTGAGAAACACCTGTAAATTTACAGGGGAGGGGGTGTTACGTATCACATCTAGATGATGCTGCTCAGATGGGCTTGATCTATAGGCAATATGTGATTCTTCACACATTGGTGTTGTTCTTTCTTAGATTAAAGATAAAACTAAAACCAGCAGTTCAGATTATAGTCTCTCCAAATTTTAAGGGTCAGGAAGCTTTAAATTTGAACATGCAACTGCATTTAGAGCTAGAGAACCTAAAAGAAAAAGAAATCCTTTGAATTAACAAGTAACATAGCTGTCATATGGCTGTGATTTTGGCCTGCTCTGTAAGTTATGCAGGGTGCACAGAGTACTATGTGCTCTCCTAGGAACTAGTTGTCAAATCACATTAAAGATATTCTCCGATATTTTATGATGGAAAGATTTGCCAGCCTTCTCTCTACTTTCAGCCTTTAATTTTGACACTCTTCAACAACTCTGAGCTTTTAGAGGAACAGGGAAGACATTTTGAAACACTGATATATGTCAAAACCTTGCAGTGCTGAGCGGGAGTAGTATCACAAAGCTCTTCCCTTGTCCTCTCCTGTTGTACTTTCTGAATGGCACTGGGACTGACCAGCTGCTGTCATCAAGTGTCCCCCTATTAAGGGTGTCCACTACCATTCAGTAAAGATGAGGGAAATTAGGATACAGGACCTGGAAGCTGTCTGCATCAGGGTCCTGCCCTATCCCTTGCTTTGGACCTATACCAGCCACACTGCAGAGCTGATGTCTGCCTGTGGCTGCAAGATGCTGGATGTGTTTACAGAAGCATCCCCTCCAACCCCTTGTCGTGCAGGGCTGCAGAAAAAGCTTGAAAGAAAAGAAGGTCACTCTGACTGGTGTCAATCCGAGTCCAATATGGAAACAGAATCCACGGGAAATTCTTAAGGGTGGGGAGAAGGAAGCTTAGGATGAACTTATGGGTTTGCTGCTGTTCCTGAGTTATAAAAAAAAAGCCCAAATCTTAGTCTCTGGGTGTACTTTGGGAATTCAGCAGTCCATTTATCCAGCTGAATTAAATTGTTAAGCTCTGCTGATTTCAGGAAAATCAATGAAGATGTGACAATTTGCCTTGGTTGATGAGAGGGCCCAGGACACCACTTGCAATGCCAAGTGGGAACTTCGTCTGCTGACAAAGAGCTGTCAGTATCTCACAGTATTGCAAGATTCGTTGCATGTCACTTAAAGAGATGGTAGGGGGAAAAGGAGACACCAAAAAGTGGCAGCTGTGGGCAGAAGGCTAGAAGCCGTTCTTTTCAATGCCATATCCATTAAAAGAAAAGGGGGAAAAAACATCTGTGGCAGCTAAATTGGTATAATAAATTCAGCAGATGAAAGCAAAAAGATCAGAAGAAAAGAAACACAAAACAGAAAAATGTAACCGAAAGAGTTTAAACGTGCTTTTTATTTCCGTAAGTTTGCAATGGAATAGGAGGTAGAGGAAAACATGTTATTAAAAAAATATAAAGATTTGAGACTCTTTCCTCCTCATGCAAGGGAATTGCTTGCAGAAGGAAGTCAGGGTGGCAGTACAGGATTTTCCTCTCCACTACCAGCTGTGAGGGAAAGATCCCTTCACAAGTGAGCCAGGGCACAGCTGGTACTGGAAAATCCCCAAGGAAGTTCCATGATTTCCAGTAGTTCTGGGGTTTTTTTGTCTTTAGGGTGATATTTTTAAAAATGGGCTTCCAAACACTTTTTGGGAACAACCTCATAGCACATTTCATAAATGTGTTGGTCCTCATGTCCTGGCAAAATTCCAGTTTGGATAATTGCATCTGCACTGGGCAATTACATCTGCATAGCTCAGCTAGAGACACCATCCAGAGCACAGGAAGAATCCTGCACCCAAGCTGCTGACCTCAACTTTAAAAACAACCCTCAAACTTGTGTATTGTTAAATGGCATTGTAATTTTTACCCCAATGGTGGTAAAATCAGGCTGACAGCGTTGCAGTGGGCTAATTACTAAAAGTTTGCAGAGTACTTTTACATTCTTCAGGATAACAGAGTTGCAGAAATGCATGCTGCTTCACAATGAAAAGAGTAGGGTGCATATGTTAGGGAAGGTAAAGAAAAGAGAAGTAGGAAAGGTTAAAGCTACAGAAGAGAGAGACTGAAAGAAAAATGACAAGGGAAAAAAATTCATTGCACATATTCAATGTCACATTCAAGCTACTACAAATAGTCTGTGATATTGCTATTACAAAAAAAAATTGACTGAAGGCTCACATAAAATTTAGTTTTCCTATTTTATTTTAAGGTTTTTAATATACTACTGTGCATTGCACTTAAAATACAGAAGCAGAACTTTGCTTGCTATTACTCAAATACAAGTAATGCTTGATGTCTGTTGTGAAATTCCAGTATGTATTCTTATAAAATGTGATATTTGAATGCACAATACCTCACTGAATTTCAGTCCAGCTAGCACTGAGATTTTCTCAAAGTATTTGTAAATACACCAGGCTTCTGAACATGTTTATTCATATTATTGTAGAGGAAATGCACTTATTTATGAAACATTGGGAGTTTGCTTATAAATAGCTAATTGTATTTTCACAATGGACATCATCAATAGAAAAGACAAATCGTGGCCAGTAGAACTGGTACTGCTCCAATCACTGTCAGTTTAATTCATGGATCACTGACAAGCTGATGTATAATTGCAAAAGAAACATGAGGAACACAGAAGTAATAAAATATGAAAAAAAGTTGTTAAAAAAACAGTGTGTATTGCATAGGACACTTTTTTTGGGAGGACTGCTGAAGAACAGGACTGTAAAAGAAGATAACTTGGTATAATACAGTTTTGATGCATGATTATTTGCAATTACTGCAACGTGAGAACCAGGCATCTCCTCTAGCAATGTAAAGAAATCCAAATAATAAAAGCCTCTGAATATAGACTCTTTTCACTTAATTCATTTAAGGCTAGCCTACCTGTCTGATTTGGTTCCAGAAAACAGAATCAGCCACCCACATGCTTTCTCTATGGTGACTTTAGCTCTAATCTATGGTTTAAAAGAAAGAAGAGGCAGATCAACTCATATTTCTCCCCTTTTATCACTGTGCTATAAAATGTAAGTGATGCATGCATTTTTGTTTCCCATGACTACACATCAGAGCACCCCTAACCTCATCAGATGAGTAAAAATCTGCTTTGTGGATCTTGTTGTGCTGAATGGGCCAGACGCAGCTTCTGGTTTAATCTGCCAAGACTGAGGAAGTCTTGGATGTGTGGAAGACCCTTGGAGAGCCTGAACTGCTGTCAGACAGGATTGTATGTACCTGAGAACATCAGGTATCTACACACTTTTGAAGGTTTAGCATCCATAAATTCTTTGATCTGGGCCTAATAAGCCTAATTATAAATAGCAGGGATATAGAAAGGATCCTAATTCAGTAGGCTGAGCAATGCTTAATTAATATGAAGCCTTTGATACAGTATGCATAGTCATAGACCCAAATGCATTCTGCCTAATTGTAAATAATTTAGGAGTGCAGTCTCCATGTTCAATAAAGAATGGTAAGTAGCCACTCTCAAAGATAATTCATGCTTTAATGGGGCTTAGTTATATTCTGGAGGTGACTTTGGCCTTGGGCAATAGGAGGTTCCTCTATATTTTTATACTTAAAATCCTTAACTTAGGTGAGACTCTTAAGCCACAATTTTAAAGCCAGAAGGAAGAATTATGTTCAACCAGCGCAACCTCAGCTACAGAATTTTACCAAGAATCACTGCTTGTGTGCCAAGCCTTCTGCTGGAACTGGAGTATATCTCTTAAAAAGATCAGCTGGAGAAACTGCCTGTTTAAAACCAGGACATTCGGTTTTATTATTATAGCTCCAGCATATTTCCTAAAATTGTTGAAATGCCAGATGCCGCTTTGGCGAACTCCAGATGGCGGAACTTTAATCAGTAGTGAGATGTGATTTACTAGAAATGTTCCTCTATAGCAAAAGCAGATCTTGGGCTTCTTCTTTTTTTGAAGTATTTTGGGTTGCTCTTCAGACTATGTATTTAAATTTTATTCAATATACAGTTTTATGATAAATACCATTATTGTAAAAAAGTACCACAGAACTAAATACTGCTTGCAATGTGCTATGGTGAGAAGTACAAATCTTTATCATAAGGGTCACCTGAGAATCTAGAATATCAGATATCAAACTTTTTTTTAGGCTGAAAGCCTACTTTTGCTTAGTGATCACAGTAAAATACTGTCCTTCAGTTCTAAATGTCAGGGTATTGTTTCATAGGGCAACAGCATGGATAGTTTTAAACATTTACAAAAGGACCAGGTTCTCTGGTTTGCTTGGTTTTGTGCTGTCTGTAGCTTCCCAGCTGGGGTTCCCCCACTGATGAGAGAGCATAAAATCAAAGGCAGCTCTCTACATATTTCCCCTTTCCAGCCCACTCACAGGAGCAAAGCAGTGGGCAGCAGCCAGAAAATGATGTACTGCTATCCCCATCCATCCAGTATTCTCTGTGATCACATCTATCATCTTTATTCAAAGAGACTGAGTCGCTGGAAAATATTTGACTGCATTTTTTCTGTTGTGGAAGCCTTTTATACCTCTTCTTTCAGCTAGAAGTGTGTGCTGATAATGATATGTCCTATTTCCTCTGTGGGCCTCAGGAATAACATGACTTTTGTGTCACACAGAAAGATAAAGTGGAAGGGTGCAGAGAGCTGGTGTGGTTCCCTGATTATGCCTCCATAGAGCCTATTTGTTTAAGCACAATTGCGCCTTTTTTTAATATTTTTTAAACTTATGAATCTGTGTGAACATGGTCCAGAAGGCACAAGTCATCAGTGGTGAGAATTTTAACTATTATAACCTGTGAAAACAACTAGAAATAATTTGGGGCTGGAGGAGACATTTACAGCAAATAAATCATACTCTACAGCTCAAAAAAGCATACATATGCAAAGCCAAAGCCATCCTTAGAGCAGGTATAACTTGGAGTGCCCAGGAGTTACTCCTGCCATAAATTCCAGCGCTCATACTTTTATTCTCACATTTATTATTTATTTTATTCTTGTATCTGCTGTGTAACACCGGTTGTAATGTGACCCATCCACCTTTCAAGTCCATTAAACAGTGAACATGGGGGCTGATGTGAAGCCCAGGTGCCCAAATACCTGCCCTGTTTTTCAAATGGGTCCCGAACTCTGTGCTGCCATAGCTGCCCAGGGTATCAGCAACAGCAGCTTTAGTGCAGGATTAGATAAGGCCACGGAACAACTCACTGCCAGAAGGAGCTGCAGTAACAGCTGCATCTATCTGACAGATTTTTGGAGAGACTAGGAGGCACTGCATCAGAGGCCTGCTGTCCTGCTAACCTCGCTTGCCCTCCAGGCACACTGAAGCTGTGTCCCCACTTGACGGCACAACTCTAAAAACCAGCAAGGTTAGAAATACAGCTGAGGTCAGCTCATCATACTGATGGGTCAAAAGCAATTGATTCCCCCATTTCTCTCTCTTCTTTTCTCTTGGATAAATACTAAGTCCTTTTACAGGGAGAAATTCAACATATTGATTTGGTCTTACCCAATTTTTGTTTTTGCCCCCCCTCAGTTATGGGGGGGCAATGAGCAGAAAATACATCGAAAGAAGCAGCAGAGCAGACAATGGTCAGGTCAGATGATCTCTATTTGGACTGAACTCTCTACCAACAAAATCATATGACATCTTGCATCCTCAAAGATCTCATTCCTGAGTGCCTTGTAAAACTTGACCTGCCTCCCCAAGAATGACTTCATGCTGTGCTGTAACATAGCTCCTCTGGGACTGCAAAGTGCTGCCTGCCAGGGGGCATATTGCAGCACGAATAAAGCTGAAATTAATATTGGCTTGTCTGAGGTGCTCCAGGAAACACTTGGGTCAAGATTTTGGGACTGAATCCCCATTCAAACATAAAGGTTGATGGGATAATTAAGGGCAAGATGAGATCAGTTTTACACCCTGTCTGAAGAGTGGCATCAGTCCCATCCTTTTTCAGGGTATAATGAAATTGTTAATTCAGTACTCACTAATAATCACTGATATCTTAATTCTGCCAGGACCTGTGATTTTTTGAGGTTTTCTTGGAAGTTACTGATTCTAACACTAGCCCTTCTCCAGTTACCCTTTGTACATTGATAAAATCAGCTTTTGGTAACAATATGGTAAAAGTACACTTTCTTTGTGCTGTGTATCTTCTGCAGCTACACCAGCAACCAATCATTTATCATATAATCAGATTCTTGCTGAACTATATGCCATCTGTGATCAAATGAATGATGAATAAATTCAGAATGCAATTTCAGCTAGTCTATTTTTTGTTCATATTTCGTTCCTAGTAGATTTGAGTCTTTTTGACCTTGTGAAAAATAGCTGTATTTGAACTAAAAATGTGGGTTTTCTCTAGATAATGGACTGTGCCAACTTCTATTTCTTTTGGAATTCAATAGAAACTGTTTGGTATATCAGGACATTTTCCACATCCTTATTTACGTTTTCTTCCTTTCAGACTATACTCTTTGATATAGCTAAACTCCAGTCTTTACTCATATCTCCTGGCTCCAGCAACTCTTTTGTGATTTCCATCGTCTTCTGGGTGGAAGTAACTCTCACTATCAAGATTACATTTAGTTTTCCACTCATGTAGCTATGAGCTAACAAATTATACCAATTTCTTGAGGCCTTCTGAGCTAAGTGAATTTGGCTCAATATTTCTTAGTTATCAGCCCTTTCATTATCGTTAGGGAATGCTTCAGTGATATTTATTTGTCATTCTGGTAATGCAAGTTCTTTTGCTTTGATGCTGAGTCTTTGAAACCTGAATTCCGGACAACATATAACTTCCTTCAGAAAAAGACTAATTAAAATGTGTTAATGCAGTGGCCCTTAGTCACTTGCAACCCCTGAAGACATCTCTGACGGATGTCTGGTTTTGTTGTATGTCAGCTTTCAGCTAAGCAAAAAAGTGCTGGATTTATTCACCGTGCAGTGCAAGGGATGGTGCGGAACTTTACACAAGGCAACATCTGTGCATTCCAGAGCTTCTTGGATACAGGGTGCTATCTGTGGGCCCTGGGAATGATGCACACTGCTTCTGCCCCATGGCATGACTGCTGAGCTTTGTGCAACAGCTTATAAAACATTTTCTGCAACTTCTTTAATGAACTGACTTGCACGTTTACCTATATCGTGTGCACAGCCATAAACGTTGGTTTTGCTAAAGAGTGTTTTGGCAGAAGTAAACAGCATCAGATGGAGACTTGAAATGCTTGACAGAATTCCCTGGGGCAGAAACAGCAGATGTGGGGAGGCAGAAATTTCAGCAAGGCACATGGGAAGACTGGGCAAGCACTTTTGGGAAGACAGAGGCAGTCTGAGCTAACAAGGGAAGCCAGAGACGGATACAGTTTCCTAGCAGAAGGGAACCCTCCTGTGAGCTTTAGGCACATTGTCCTTAGCTTCAATAATACTTGGCATTTCTGCTGGATTCTGTTATCCATTCTGTTCCCTCATTAGGTTCTCAACTGCTTCTGCTTTTCTCTAGGTCTTTTCATTTACTTCCCATCAATATTTTCATTTCTGTTTTTCCTCAACATAAGACCTCACCGCATTTCCTCTACCTCTGATTTTCCCCATTGCCACTGTTGCTGTACTTACTTTCTTTCGTGGCTCCTATCTTTTCCTCTCAATTCCTCATCACATTTTTTGCCCTGTTAATGTGTGGTGGTGACACTGTTCATGACACTGCCACTGTCTCAACCTCTTTAGGACTGATGGAAGCCCACAGAGCCCTTTGGTGCCTGTTTTGAGCTCCAGTACCAATGCATGCACTTGCTGGAAGCCCAGTCAGATAAGAAGTATACAAGGAACAGCTTTGGTCACACTCTCAGTGAATATTCTTCAGTGGTAAAGATGGACACACAGCTCCACCATGGTTGTATCGCACAAAAGATGTAGAGATGACAGAGCCTGTCATGCTGAAGCCATCCTTCTACAACATAAAATAGCAGAAGAGGTGCCATGCCACTCCCCACCCTCTTGAGCACAGAGGAGAGGAACATATTTCTATGACTTGAGGTGCCAGGACAGCTGTGGCGATTTAAAGAACTGGTTAGGGCAACCCATAAACCCTTCGTACTTCGTGAAGGTGAGCCGCAGACACAGGGTTTTGCAAGCATGAAAGGTGACTCCCTGATGACTTAGGATGGCAGTATAAACTGTGCTAAGGCAGAAGAGCTGAACTCAATCCAAAAGATAAATACATACACTGTCTGATCAGCCAGTGTACCATATGTTTGTGAAAATGTCTCCTGAGGTGCTCCCCCCCCAGACTTTTCTTGAGGTGAGCGAGCTGTTTTCTGCCATTGCATGACATCTTGCATACACGTCTAAGCTGTGACTTCTGAGATTTTCCATCATAATGCTTCTTATACAGTATGTGACTGTCTGTAAACCGTGCCTTAGAAAAGATACACTCAGCGGTGTGAGTTCTCCAGATTCATTAGATTTAACTCCTTCACAGCAAAACATGTTCCACAGGCAAATTAGGAGAGTAACTTGGCACAACATTCATTGGCCAGCTAGATATGCTGAAAGATGGTGCCTTCTTCAACCAGCCGATGCCAGAAATGTTCTTTTTTACACTTCTGCATCATCATAGAAGAGTTTAGAAAGGAGAAAAAGGCAGTCTAATCCATCCTGTGACCATAAAGGAAGATGAACTGTATGTAATCAATCATATGGGTTGGGAGTTTTCCACTTCCAGTGTGTAAGAGGTTAGAAATTATAACATTGGCTTGTTAGCTGTTGTTTTAAAGGATATATGTTTGATTTTTCTGATAGATGGTGGTTGCTTGTTTAGGATGATGTATTATTACATCATTCTGCAAGAAACGAAGATAAATATTTTAAACAAAAGGTAAAATTACAAGGCAGCATCATAATATTAAAAACATTATCTAAAACTAATTTAACTGCTTCACAGATGACAGTTACATTAAAGTTTACAGCATCTTACTGAATACTACACTGCAAACTATGTTCAGCAAACTTCGCTCTTTTTAATGTCAGTTTTTAATCATTTGGATGTCTTCAAATGCAGACTTTGATAGACACTATTCACCCCATTAGTTTTATCAGGGGTAAGGATGAAAAAATAAACACACTTTTAAGGAGTGATATAATATGAAAAAGTTGTGTATGCTTTACTATATATTAACTATAATAGCAATCGATAAAACTTATTTTGGCTTGGGTCTTCAAGCCAAAATAAAGCCATTCCCATGACTTCTGGGACTGGATTGCAAGTTACTGATATACTGTGATCTACAATCATATGTCCAAAACTAAGAAAATAAACTTGACTTTAGGATTCTTCCTTCCTGTCTCTTGGAAATGGTGACAGGCAGTCTCTGTACATTGTAGATTGCTGGATATTTGGATCCAGCAGAAGTACTCGTGGGGACTGCAGTTTTAGTTCAGTCTCAAAAGGAATGGGAGATCTCTTTCTTTCCAGAGGAGTGGCTGCATGGATAAAGCAGGGCTGCAGATCAAATAGATGGAACAATAAGTGAGATGATGTATTTTAAATTGCACAATGGTATAATAGTGGGGAGGTGCCAAGCTGTCTTTGGAAAGTGATTTCAGATGTTTCCTACCCAGAACAATACAGATTTTGGAGACTTCATTTAAAAGCAATCACAAGGCAAAAGGTCACCATGCAAACTGACTAATTGGTCGCTGGCCAGATGGAAACCTCTACTTAGTTCATTTTAAGGACAAGTTGCTGTTGGATAATGTATGGCAGATGGGGATCCAAGGGAGTTTATTTTCATGAGTCACACTGCTGCGAGGGCTATTTAACTCTTTGTACTGGGGGTCAAGCCAGATCTTGTTTTTCTCATCTGAAGGGCAGTCTGTGCATGACCCATGGTAAGGAAGGACATGAGTATGAAGCATAAGCTGACATGTCACCACAGATTCCATTTCTTACAGCCTCAAACTGAAGTATCACAGGTTTGCTGATAAAGTACTATACAAATCTAACCCTTTTCATTCTCCTGGAAGACATGTGATGTTCTTCATCTACCATTTTGTCACTGGCTCCATAATACAGCACATAAATGGAAACATCTTTCCAGAACAATTCTAGAAGATGATTTATGATTTCTCTCTCTCTCTGATCCTTCCCAAAGACACACTTCAACTAGAAAATTTTCAGTCTTGCATGATAGCTTACTAAGGAATAAACCCTAGAATATTGTATTCGTAAGAAGGGCTAATTAGTATAGCTTGTAAATAATCTTAATAATACTAAAAAACCAGATTATTGTGTCGTCTGACACTTCAGTGAAGATCCACCCGTTCCCATATTGAACATGGACTCTTGTTGCATTTCCTTCCACATTTGTTGAGCATTCTTTGGATCAGTGTACATTTTTATTTGGTAAGATCTTTAGAATATGTCCTTTTTTCCTTTTTCTTTTTTTTTTTTTTGCTATGGAAGTAGATTCTGTAGCTTCAGGCAAAATGTGTGATCTGCTTCTTGGCTTTCAGAGCTTTGTAAAATTGCTTTTCAATTCTCTTGTGGTTTCCACTATCCTAGGAACAAAGACACATTAGTGTTTGAAACATCAAAACTTATCAGTCTTAGTTAAAATGCAAAAATACAAGATGTGCCAGGTAAAGAACAGCCAAGACTGCAAGTAAAGTCTTTGTAGGTTGTGTGGCCTTTATTTTGTTAAAATCCATCTTACTAAAGCACGGGATTGTCTCACATGCCTGTGTACAGAAAGCTCTCACATGACTTGCATTCACATTTGGCAATGCCTCTTCCTAATATAAATCCTTATCTTATGGGTTTTTTAATCCCCATCTCTTTCTATACAAAAGGCTCTCCAAAATGTGAGCTAACCACAGAGAACATACAATGCTCTGCATGCTCTGTGCAGGTGGCAGCTCTGGGCACAGCACCTCATGTTTAC
The DNA here is from genome assembly GCA_013400915.1 of Pardalotus punctatus. Taxonomy (NCBI): domain Eukaryota; kingdom Metazoa; phylum Chordata; class Aves; order Passeriformes; family Pardalotidae; genus Pardalotus; species Pardalotus punctatus. Next base: position 149,626 of record VZTX01017547.1, on the reverse strand, counting down.
ATTGCAGGGTAGGACTTCCATAAATATTTTTCTCTCATGACTCAGGTTGTAAATATATTGACGTGGAACAGGGTGCCAAGCTGGATAGCTCATGTGGGGAGACAGCTGCCAATATGGGTTGCTGTGGATATAATGTTTGATCTATGCCTCCAGAATTGACCACACTCAAAGGTAGCTAAGTGAGTTAACTAACTTAAGCAGCAATAAAGAAGGTTTCATACTGTTTAAACTTAGATGCAATTAGGACTAAATCAAGCATGAAGGGACAGGGAGTAAAATCTAGAAAGAAAAGCAGGAAATACCTTTTTTTTTTCCTGAAAATCTTGGTCAGCAAATTAAGATCTTAAATTTAAAACTTTACTCTGTTTGCAAAAAAAAAAAAAAAAAAAAAAAACCACAAAAAAAATTTAGAAAAGCCTCAGTGGTTCCACAGACTTTGTTCTAACTAAAAAAAAAAAAATATTTTTTAAAATTTAAATTAAGATTAACATTTTTAAAATCTGTCATTTTTAAATAGATCCTAGCTCTGCATTCAATACAATGAATTAAAATTGTAATGACTTCTAGTAGCAGGAAGAATTTCTACTTACAATATCAATCCCTAAAGAATTTAATTACTCTAAAAAGCAGGATTTTACAGAATATGCACAAATAAGGTGTTTCATTCAGCAGCAGCAGAGTTTTTTGTTTGGGTTTTGGGATTTTTTTTTATTATTTTATTATTTGCTTACTCATAAATGTATTGAAAAATGTCCTTGCAAAGTCAAGAATAAACAACCTACAAAGTCTCATACTCAGACAGCCAGCCTGTAAATACTAAGAGCTAAGCCCTGGGGAAAAGAATTCAATGCTTAGCTAGTTAGAGGAAGGGGGAAAACAGAAATAATTAAGTCAAACCAGGAAGAGATAAAAATAGATAGGAAGGCCAAAACAGAGGAAACTATTTTCACTCTGATCATTTCAATACTATCTTGATTCCTGTGGTTATGAGATTGCCTTAAAAGCTGTGAGTTGAACTTTTTTAAAACTCTAAAGAATTAATTCCTTTTATGTTGTTACCTTATTCCTGAGCTTTTAGGAGCAATATCTTGCAGAGTTTCCCTGAAAACATGAGGTCAGACATTTACTTTAAGAAGAAAAAATGCATTAGAAGTTATCCTGTAATCTCATGACAAAGAGCAAGCATTAATGGTACTTCTGCCTGAAACTCTCCCTGCAGGAATTTGTGACCCTGTGCTTTCGAGGGCAGCTGTCCCTGTGATTCTGCAGCCCAGGGTGAGCCCCAAACCTGCCAAGAGGTTCCTGCTCTGCAGGGTGGCCACGGCGGAAATCCTCATTTCCTTGAAGCAGGATAGGGCACAGAATGGCTTTGGAGTAAGGCAGCGTGTGGCTTTTCCAAGTGCTCCGGGAAGTGTGGAACAGACCTGTCTGGAGCTGCTGGTACCTGTGAGCAACCCAGGGTGCCCCCTCGGCGGTGTTTGCGCTGCTTCTGAGCTCTGCATACGAGAACCTGACCATAGTTTGCAGCACAGAGCAATGTGAAACACAGCAAAAAGCAATTTAACCTTGTCCCACACAGCACACAAACCCCCTGCTGCTCTGTCTCCCTTGGCCATATTGCTGCCCTCGTGGGGAGCTTTCCATGCTGGACTCTGCAAAAGGGTCAGTGGCCTCAATGCGTCCTGTATCAGGGCAGAGCAGGAAAAGGAAACTGATGGACTGAGCAGCAAAAGAGTTTTACAGTACTTGAAAGCTTTCATCATGTAAGGGGCTCCTTTGGCTCCATATTGATTTCATTGGGTTATCTTCAGGAAAGCACTGGTTTTAATTTACAGTTTATGCTCCAGTGGCTCGAATCCTGAGTCAGAAATCCTCCCCCACTCCCTCAAAATGAACAAAGGTAATATTAATCTCAAACATAGAAAGCGAATGAGCGAATGGAAAAACAAACATGCGACAACTGTGATTTAAAGATACACCATAAAAAAATTTTAAAATCTTTCTTTGCTGTCACCCTTAGGCCTTTGTTATCTCACTGTTGTTTAATCAAGAGCAAGCATTAGCTAGAGATTTTGATCAGATTTGGGAGAAAGTTAACTGGGGTGTGATCCAAAATTGTTCAGGAAATTCAATTTCGTAGATGCCAAAACTCATTTGAATCTGTTAGAAAACAGTTTTGGATGGAAACATAGAGGGAGAATTAAGCCATTCAAAGATTTTTTAAAAATAAAGGCCTCTTGTTTTGTAATGAGTCTATTTGTTCAAAACCAAAAAACAGAGAGAAAATATCAACAACAGTAAACCAGAGTACAAGCTCTAAAGAAACAATGCTGTAAGTTACCAAAAAAAATGTTTTATTCAGCCCAAGAGTATATTTCCTGCTTGGCGATTGTGGTTGTTGAAGAAAGTAGTCATAATTTCTGGTTTAGGACAACCTAAATAAAAATTAATGTTAGATTCTTCAGGTTAGCAGCAAACCCAGCAAAACCATTATTCACATGGATATGTTTTTCTTGACTTTTATTATAGTAATATGTTTTATCTGTACAGCATGCAGGCTGTTATTCTAATAACTGTTGTTATGCCTGAAAACATCTTGCACATCCTGATTCTGAAATTTTCCTATGCAAAAAAAATTGTTATTTTCATAGCTTAGGCTTGTTTTGTGATCTAATCTACCCTCTGCTGCTGACTGGCTTCAGATTTTCAGGGTAATTTCACTCACAACTTCGAGTGCCTTGGACCCAGGAAGAAGAATGAAAGGCAAATGTCTGAATTTTGGCACAGAGCTTTCAGCTGTGCTTCAAACTGCAAAGATTTAATGAACCCAAAGGATGATCTCAAGAAATGGTCTCCCACTACTGTCATAGGTCACTGGCCCTCCAAGAGGTTTGTGGCCTTTGAAAGATGAGCACAGTGAAGCTGTTAGAGGGACATAAAGGCAAAATATAAGCCATGTGTGTGACACTGGGGCAAGGTCAGTGCATAGGGGCCCGAAAAGGGGTGCTCTGAGCTAATTTGCAGCATGCGAGTTGAAACAGAGCATGGTGGGATGGAAGACTACTTCCTTAAAATCAAGTCAAATATTGTTGTTAGAAGATTCAGCATAAGGAAAGAGACAGTGGGATAGGAGAGCTTGAGGAAACTTCTGCCAACTATCTGTTGCTGGCCTGTCCTGCCAAGCAGTACAGCCATCTCAGCTGCTGGCACGTTCGTCTGTCTTCCAAAATGCCAAACTGATGAGAAAAAGAAACCGCTTTTCTTTCCTGCTGCTGGTGTTTCTGTTGAAATTGCAAAGGTTTTCCAAAGTGCTGACACTGAAGATTTGCAGCTGGGTACAGCTGTTGACAACTCCTTTCCCAAGTAATGAAGCCTGACAAAGGCAGTGCCTGCTGCTGCCCAGAGCCCCAGACCCTCCACTGAGCAGGGCGACAGCTGAAATCAGCACAGCAGCTCCTTTTATGACACACCGAACAAGCCACGGCACTTTCAGCCTGGAAACAAGGGAATAAAATATTGATTTAGGTATGGCAAAATAGTAAGACAAGCCAGGCTGCATCTCTCTTCGAACTGCCAATGCGCCATCTGCTATCCTTTCATTTCCCCTCGCACCACTGATGCAAGGAGTGTCCAAACTTCAGCACATGTTTTGCAAACAGCAGTGCCCAGTGGGCTCTTGCTGTAGGTCTGCCATCAGCGCCAGGCCTGTTCCAGCCTACTTAACCATTTAATTTGGTAAATGTCAATATGGCCTCTTTGTTCTCCTCGGCACCATATGCTATCCGATTAAAAGTCAATCAGGTTTCTCTCAGCTCCTCTTTCTCAGGAAGATCCTTGGCAGCTGACAGCCCCCCCTGGGAATCTGAGGTAAGGAAGAGCTGTGTTCTGTGAAAGTGCTGCTCTTCTCGTAGGCGTTGTGGCTCTGCTCCAGGAGCACTGATGTGATGTGGGGCATCATTGCACAACTCACTGCACATACCCTGGATGGAAACCCATGAATGCCCTGCAAGGTGGGTAAGGGGAACATTTCAGAGGTAAGGTAGAAAGTACAAGGATGGGTATGAAACTGTGGAGTTTTGTTCATAAATCAGGCAATAGGAAGGACACAAAAGTTGCTCACAGAAAAGTGCTAAAGAGTTTTATTAATTTCCCCCAATACTTCAGTCAAAGAAGTTACGCAAATCAATTTAGATTGGGCAAAAGTCAAAAGCTGATGAAGACTAGAGGTGAAAAGAGGGGAACAAAATAAAAATAGAAAGAGACAATAATAGATCCTAGCATCGTGCTCTTAGAGACATTGCTCACAAATATTCAAGATAGAAATCTCTCTTTTACAAATTCTGTGTTGCTTTACTCCTCTGGCTCATATGAATGCTCTGTGCACACACTTCTTGTTCTTTGAGGGCCATTAATTTATCTTCTCTTATTCATGGTCCTCTGAATCATCTGGTTTGATTTTTAAGTAGGAGCGGGTGGGAGTGCATGCAAGGCAGAGGAAACTGCAGGGTTTATTTGCAGAATGGGCAGAAAAATCACCACCATTAGACAGGAGGAAGGCAGCCTTAAATCCTGTTTCTGGCAGAGCCACTGACCTCTTGCACAGCCTTAACCAAACTTCACCTGTCTGATCAGTCACCCTATCTCCTATGACCCCGTCAGAGCTGTCCCAAGGAGCCAGCTCACTCACAATTGCTCTCCAGCTGCATGTTTGCCTAATCCAGCATTCAGCCCACATGGCAAAGTTCATCTTGGACTTTTCTTGCCTTCACACTGGAATTGAAAAGCTTCTCTTTCTCCCTACAGGTTTCTCTTTGCAGGGAAGAATGTCTGTAAGATTATTTTCCTGTAGATAAAAGTGATGACAATGACAGAGGGCAGTCCTGCACTCACCACACATGCCCTGGGGGCACTGCCAGGGAGACCACATGCCTGCTGCCTGCAAGAGATGGAGAGAGAAGCAGGGGAGGGACCTGACACAGCTCACCTGTCAGTCTGCTCCAGCCCTGCTTTAAACTTCACCCACCTCAGGACCCAGCCCAAGGTCAGGCTTGCAGCCAGCACGTGCTGGGGCCTGATCAAAGACAAAAGACTCAGGTCTGCAGCTACATTTGGAAAATGGCTTGTCATTGGTTTAGTAATATGAGCGAGCAGTGGGGAACTGGTTATAAAGATTAAGTTTTTCCTTTCCTGCTGTATTGAATTTGCTTGCTAACAGTGTTTTTTTCTTTTTAACTTGCCAGTTTGGGAAACGCAGTTCAACTCTGTTTCATCACAACTGTGCTGGCAGCTTCCAGCTGAAAACAGGGGTTTGAGCTCCTGCTTCAGGGGCTGGATCTTATACCTCAAGCTGAGTCATGAAGTTCTAGACAGTGGATTGTAAACATGGTGCTGGCTGCCAAGTCTGCTGGTTTTTTACTATGTGGATTGAAATAAGTGTCACTTTACGATTCCTTATACAGTGCTGGGCAGCCTTAGTGTGTCTCTTGGAAGGAATATTGGGATTTAGCTTCTGTAAAGGCAGTTTCATCTGAGAATTTTTGCTTGAAGATTTGTTGTTGTTGTTGTTCATTCCTACTGCTGTGGAAGGACCTGTGTATCTGGGTTATTATTATTTTTATTTGCTATCCTGTTTTTCCATGCCATTCTTTATACACCTCATCTTTTGGACTGTTCTTTTCAGGCAAAGACTAATGTCTCTACATTAAAATACTAAGTTTTCAAGAGGACTAATCAGGCTACAGCTCTTTGGATCCCATCACATTGAACTGTTTTCTATTAATTATTAGTAAATGATAGGTTAAAAAAGGTTATGCTCAAAATATGGAGGAGAACTTTTGTTACTCATTAATTAGTTTATATTAAACATCCTCTGTAAATTTAACAGTCATTATTCAGACCAAGATTTGAAAGTTGCTAGGTAGCCCATGTCATGCCATTAATCTAAAATGTATTAATAGGGTTTTTTACTACCTAGGTTGTTAACTTATATTAGTTAAAAACTCATTGTCTTGGGATGGTACCTGATTCTCTTGCTTGCACAAGAGAAGAGAGGTAAGTACATGCCAGTCTTGAAAAATTGAAGAGAAACCTTTTCCTTCTTTTTCCAAGGCAGGTATCGTACACAGTTGTATGATAGTAACACTGTAGTAACTACAATCATAAATTGGTAAAATATGAGCTTTTTGATCTTCTGAAGGTTGAGCAAGCCAAAGAAGCTGTCCTTGTACTTCTGTCATGGTCACTGCAACTCAGAACTGAGTTACAACGGTGTGGACTTGCAGAAGAGCCTTGTACTCCCTTTCAGCCTTGTGCCAGAGCTGTCACTCTAACGTCACCGAGTGCTGTTTCAATTCAGGGAGATGGAGCACGGTGCTTTCTGCTTCCTACAATAGCTTTATTGGCTCTGACTAATGCACTTTCTCACTTGGTAGTTAGTGTTCACTTGGTAGTTAGTGTAAACTGAGGGGCTAAGGGGAGAGGAGTGACTGAAAAGGTCAGGAGACAGGATTAAGTGCTCTTTCTATGAATGGATTGAGTGGGAAATTAGAACTCCAGCTAACCTGTTGGAGTAGAACATTGATGAAGCACACATGGAGCTGGTCTTCTTTTTCTCAGAATTAAGTGCTTGCCACTGACCAGCCACAATTAAACTCTCTGGCCTTTGATGAAGAGAGATGCTGTGGTTTGTTCTAAAATTATTCTGCTTTGGCCAAAATGAGAGGATGAGAGTAGATAATCACAGAATGCAACATTAACCAGCAAGACAAAAATGGATAGTCAATTTAGTGCAAAGCTTAGTGGTTCATTATTTCATATCACCAGGCTCTTCAAAAGAAATTGCAGCATTTACTCAGTACAAACTGGAGCTTGCCTGGTTGCAACTCTCCTAGATATTCTTCATCTCAAGATGTGTGTTGATATGTGCATTTTGCTTTGACAAATGAGGCAAATTGAATGCCCTAAGGGATCAATAGATTTTGATACTTTCCACATGCTTTTAAAATACAATCAGTAGCTACCAGAGAATCTGCAGACATCCTGCAACATAGGGGCTTGACTGAGTTGAGGTTGAATTAAACATATTTATTTAAAACATGAGCCCATGTAAGTAACACCCAAAGCTAAGCCAAAAGGAAGTGTGTCTGGAGCTCAGAGAAAAGGACTGCATTTGTCCCTGGGCAGGACAGTCTGATCTAAAGGACAACGGTGGCAACAGACCTGAATTAAATTAGGAAGTCTGCAGCTCTTGCCACAGCCCTTGATTAAGGGACTGAATCACTACTGGGAGACAGAGGTCATGAATTTGGTGTTTTTCAGTAGTGGAACTAAGGCTTAGTTGGTTGTTTTCTGGGTACCACAATAATGCTCTGGCATCACTGTAAAAACTCTGGCCATGCCTCTGCTCTTCCACTGAGACATTTACACTAAACCATAAATGGGGGAGGGGTAAGGAAGGAAGGAAGGAAGGAAGGAAGGAAGGAAGGAAGGAAGGACTTGCCTCTGTCAATACAGGTGTCTCACAAACAAGATTTTGTTCCCACTTTGAGCAGCTTCAGTCTAATCCCATGAAGGGAGCATTTATTGTCAGATGTGTCCAGAATAACATGACTGGGAGAGGTACAGGCTACTTGTCCTGTCTCTGCCCCACATTTCCCGATGCCAGACGGGGGGACCTTTGCTGTGACACATGGGGATTGCAATGAGCTCCACCTGGGAGGGACAACAAGATCTCACTTGAGTGATGAGTATTTACTCAGCTGGCAGATGTATGTTTAAAGAGGAGGAAACCTCAGCCCATCACACCACTCTCTTTTTGGCTGTCTGAACCTGCCCTGTGGCTCAGCCTGACTCCACACAGTCCTCGAGGCTGCTGAACATCCCCCAGTGGCTGCCTGTTTTTTGACATGACTGTCCCAGGAGCTCATCCAAAGGCTTCAGTTAGAAAACCTCAGCTGAAACCACCCATGTTGAGCTCAGTGTGGGCAGCATCTGCTCTGTGCACAGGGGGTGATGCCAGTGCTGAGACTGACACGGGCCCAGTGCAGAGCAGGAGGATGTCCTAGGAGAAACCTCTGCAGCAGCATGGAGAGGAGCTGGGTGATGCCAGGAAGCACATAGCAAAGGACACTAGATGTGCCTGCCTTTGCTGGCTCTGAAATCAGTTTCTCTCAAGAGGGCCACGTGCTGCAGCATTTTACTCTGCCCTTAATTGTAGGCTTTGTTTGATGCTCCTGCTTACCTTCCAGTAATGTTGACAAATGGGTAGTGCTTGTAAGTGAGCGTGGCCACGCACTTTCCAGGACCTTAACAGTTCATTTTACCCTCCTCAACCTGCTGCTGAAATTTTTAGACATTTTTTATCCTCTTGCTGGGCAACTTGAATGCTCACAGGTCTCCAGTGAGATGGCAGTGTGTGTCACTGAGGCAAGGAATCAGATGACATTTTTGTACCTTTTTCCTTCCACTTGCATTACTCCACCTTTTTCTTTACTACTCCTACAAATATTTCTATGCCACTGTTTGCAAAGCATCAGCATTTTTTGGTCTTTTTTTCTGACCTGTGGATACTGCACACTGTGTGATGTACTAGTGTCTCCATATTTTTTGTGATCCTATTGGGATATATAACTCCTTACTATGCACAACCCCCTTATGCTTTTTGGGGTATTTAAAAGGGGCATCAAACTTAGTAAAAAATGAAAAACAGTTCAGTGTAAGAGCATGACTCGGGAGGCACCCTCAGAAATATGAAAGTGTGGTATTCAGCTTATTACAACCTGTCTGGCTCCTGAAGCAGGGAAGCTGGAAAAGCAGGGTTGAGCTTACCCTGGCTAACACCCACTGCTCAGCCCAGATGGAAACTCTCATCTCCTCCACTCTTTTCATCCTCCCTACACTATTCCTGCATTAATGTTATTTGGAAAAATCTTACTCCTTGCTAGGAAGTAAAATGAGAGGATATAAATAGGGAAGGGAAACGGTATGGAAGGACAGTTCTCCAGAAAACGTATGTCCTCTGTACAATGACTAAACTGTACCATAAGGGTCTTGATTTCTTATTTCCGCAAGTGTAGAGACTTGAAATTTTTCTAAGGCAGCATGATACAGCTGGTTCTGCCTAGGAATTAGTTTTTCCCCAGTCAATAGAAACTGAGCAATAACCTTAATTAGCATTTGCATAATTGTGATTAGTAACTTACAAAGAAACTGTTGTAGTAACATTATAAAAGATTATTTAGCAGTTATTGAATTATGCTTTATTTAATTTTTTTTAAGTCATTGGGAGCAGCATCCAGGACCTGTCTAGTTGATTAGTAATTAAACATATTAAGTAGCTGTAAGCTCAAGTAATCAAGAGAAGTTTGAGCCCTGTCTAGGTCAAGCAAGATCTGCAAGTAGTCCAAGTGTTTCCTAAGGAGCCCAGCTAAAACATCAATGTTGTCCAGCTTGAAACTCAATTCTGGGTTGTTCGTCACTGTTCACTGATAGTTTCATATGCTTATTCTCAAGAAGTACTCCTCGAGCACTGATGCCCAATTCAATTAGATGGTGCAGTTCATTATTTACTGCTCAGCTTCAGCAGTGCTATGAGAATTGGGGCCTGGGATAACTCTTTTTTCAATGTCAAATTACCTCAAGTGTCAGTTGTGATGGATCCAGGACTAACTTCCGACCAAGATTAAAGCTCCATGACTTTGCCCTGTGCATGCTTTGAATTTTAATGTGGATGATCAGAAAGAAGCCAGCAAAGGGGAAGTGGGTAGTGAAGCAGAAGGGTGATAACACCTGCAGGTCCCTCCGGAAGACCAAAAGAAACTGGTTGTGATTAACAATCAGCAGCAGGTTACCAGAGACCAGAAACAAGGACAATAAGCTTCCAGATAAGGCACTGTGGGAAGTATCAGCTCTGATTTTTATTCTGAAGTTTGAAAGCACTGAGGTGATGGTGTTGAAAAATGCAGACCATTTTAAAAAGAGAGAGATCCGTATTTTGATCTTGCAGAATCCAGAATATATTATAATTTTCAAAAGATCAGAAGGTTAAAAAATACAGAAACTAAATGAAAAACAATGAGTGTCAAACACGACAAGGAAGTTCATTTCATTCCTTCAGCTCAAGGGTTTGCCATTAGAGAACCACTTATACACATGGAGTACTGACCTGTTTCTCCATCATTTACAGACACTGCAGCAAAGAAATAACTCAGTGCTGTAGGAGTTATTAATGGACTGATATTACTGCTACTTCCTGTTGAAGAACTTTCAGCAAATGAGACTTTACAGAAAGAAAATCAAAAGATAATGATAGGGCAGTTTCCCTTAAAGCTGCCCACCTTTGGATTTATTACAGCTTATCTGTACTTACAATCTGATACATGTTCTTCACATTCAGCCTTCTAGTCTTTATTCTACCTTTATCTTTCCTGGCCTTATTTTCCTCTTTCCTCTCAGCATTACAATGATCTATAGGATAGCACATTGCCAGAGTTGTAACTGGCTGCACCCAACTTCTCTGCCATCCCAAAAACCTCTACTCTTGCCCCTCTGGTTTTGTTTGTTCTCTCATGTTTTCCGGTCACATTAGAAGAGATTGATCTTTCCAGTCCCAGCATGCTAAATTATTCTCATTTTTGTAAGTTGAAAGTGACAAAAGGTGTATGTTTTCAATTTTTAAGACTTATTCCCTCTGAGATTGCACATCTCTAAACTTGAACTTCCTTTATGCTTTGGCAACAAGCTGAAAAGGAGGTAGCTGAGAAGGAAATGAATTAACTCTTTCAAACACTAAGACCATCAGCTAATGAAAACCCTGTATCTTAGGGAGCTTTGAGAAGTATGGTATATAGTTTAGAGAAGCCACAAGAGAAGTGACTGAAATATGAACTAGAAACCCAGAATATTTATGTCATGTAACAAGCTCCTAACCTAAAAATAAATAAAAAAAAAAAACAAAAACAAAAAACCCCTACATTATGTACCTTGAAAATAAACCACATTAGGGTATAAAAGACCACTATGTGCAATGATTACTAAATGCTCCAGTGTTAGACTAGAGGATCCACAATACTGTTACATTTTAGCATATAGGAGACCCACAGCTCTTTTTATTGCATGCTTTGACTATGCTTCTGTATGTTCCAGCTGTGAATTTTGACTGCACGTTAGGTATGGAATAATCCAATTTTGCACACCAAAACTTGGCTGACTCAAATGACAAGATGTTTTAGTTTTGCATAGATTTCACATCAGAATTGAAAATTCTTTTTTGGGCACTAAAGCTTCACCAAAACCAGACTGGGATTTTTCTGAAGCTAGTCACCAATCCATTAAAGTTGATTATCAGGAGAAAGTACAGTAAAAGCACAGTAAAAGAAGAAAAATGTACCACATCCATTGGAACAAATGAGAGAACAATGGCTTCTATTGACAGTTGCTTTACTACTGGAAAAATACTTTTCTGGGGCGCAGGAAGGGCTGGATTGCACAGAGCCATCCTGCAAGGCAAAGCCTAGCTGCTGTTAATCCTGGCCTTTGGCAGCTGAAAATCTGTGCTCTGGCTCTGTTCAGCCCACTCCTTTTCAAGAGCAGTGACAAAGATGATAAATTTCTACTCTGCTGCATCCCCAGCTCACAGTGAAAGTCTCCTGTAATCAGACACCTTCAGAAGTTCCGCCACTTCAGCGTTCCTGAGCCAGACATGACAGGGAAATCTGGTGGAATAAGGTTTTCTGCTTTAAGGAAGTCCTTCTTCTTGAGCTGGGCAAGTTGGGTCTATCCTTTCTCTAAGACGCAGGGGCTAAACTGGGCATCAACACACTGCAGCCAGTGCTGGGGTTTGGCAGGATCACTCCCTCCAAACCCTGCCATGTGAGGGCTGCTTCCTGTGCATTTCAGTGATTCCCTTTGGAGTCTGGGAGACTGATGAGTGAGAGGAGGTGGTTGGCACAGCTCCCCCAGTTCTGCCTGCCCATGCTCACACATCCATCTCACAAATCTATCTCAGTGTATTTACTGGAGCTGCTAGTGCTGGGGATTGCTCATTAACTTATATTCATGACAATTATCCCTGAGGAAGGGGGGGCTACAGCCTCTGCTTTCAGCATGCAAATTGAGTAAAGTTTGCAGCTACTGCTACACAAAATCACAGAATGCCAGGCTGTCATTACTGCAGTTGGTTTTCAGAACACAATTTTAATTGAACTAATTATCACAGACTTCCACAGGTATTTTGAGGTTTTAATGAACACTTATAAGAATTTTAATCATGCTCCCGTTGAAGGCAATGACAAAAACGCTTCAATGGCTTTGCATCAGAGTGCACGCATTGCAGAATATTTATTTTTCTTGTATAACTAAATAATGACATAGATCTGCAGCCTGTACAATGGAAAGCATTAAACTCAGGTACTCATGACTCATTCTACTTGGAATATTTAGACAAATAGAGCCTCAAATCAAAAACAGATAAAGCAAATTAATAGCTAATTTAGGATGTTACCAAGAATAACATCGTGAAGACACAGAAGATGGAAGCACCGCATTTCACATTCATACCAAATGATACAGCCTGCAAGTGCCAGCCCTGCCTCTGCAAAATTCTCCTGACAGAGCACCTGTGCAAAGGCAGAAAAACTCTGTCCAGCGCTCACTAAAGTGAGTGTGCCTAACTCAGTCGCAGTAATTAGGACTCCAAATGAATTAATTATAATAATCTTACTGATTTCAGCAGGATTACTTATCAGATAAGCAGCTAATATGTGCAAACAAAGGAATTTGCTGCCCAGAGGAGTGAATATGAATAGCAAAAATGTTTAGACCTGGTTTCCTGCAGGGTTTTATTTTGCACCTATGGAGAGGAGCATTCAGAATGCTCTTTTTTTGACCCGGCCAGCTGTTCCCTTTTGCCTGCTCTGCACATGATTGTGCAGTGTGCTGAATCAGGGCTGTCTCACCATCCATAGTGTCAGAACATGTGTAGGACAGTAGCTGTTGCTCTAGAGGAACAGAATTTTTAACTATAACTTGCAGCTACCAAAAAGCTGAGTGTGGAATTGCCATGCTGAGGCCTAGGGTGCCCTGGAGCATCTGGGATACTGATGCAGGGAACACAGGTATGGCCTGTGTCCTTCTGGACTGGCAGCTCGAGATCAGGCAGGGTGCTCTAGAAACAGATCCCCAGTGTAAAATGGGACTAAACACGCTGGTTTAGCCACATGAGCCTTTCCTCAAATATCTTGCTATGCTTCCCATTTTCTGGGAGCACTAAGGGAGGCTGGGGATGCAATCAACTTTCCTCAGCAGAAAAATGTGTGAACAAAAGGTAATGGTGGGTTCCCCATATGTTGCTTTAGTTAAAACATCTAGAGAGGAAATAAAGTAAGCTAACTTAGCCAAGCTTTCAAGGAATGTGTAGTGGGGAATCTAGTGGGGAATATAATATCCAAGGGCAATAAAAACATTGTAAAGGGCAATAAACAAGGTCTAAAAGCAGTTGTCTGGCCCTTCTCACAGACTCACCCGGATCAAATTTCTAATAGATGTTGGCATCACTTGTCCTTTATAAACAGCTTTTACACAGACAGAGTCCTCAGTTTTCCCAAGCAAGTCATTCAAGTGTGTCTCTATTGTTTACATTCCAAGGCACTCATTCTCTTCATTAATCTCCCTTGCCGTAGTTTAAACTCATTATATCTTGTCTTAGTTCCACTGGCTGTAGCTTTTTACATATCTGAAGACTTACTGTAGCATCTTTTGACTGTCGTAATCAATTAAATTGTGCCACTTTCTTTCTTTTAATCTTCTTTTTTCCCGCTGCTAGAACATATATTCTAGGCTGCTGATAACCCTTAGTGCTTTGATGTCGCTGCTCTTTGACTGCAGAAGCCCTGACTCTTCTCAGTCTCACCTTTTACTCCTTAGTGAATGCTTTGCAAAGTGTATGAGGCTGGTCCTACCCTTCAGTGCCTCCATCATTTTTATGAGTGGCATCAGGACAGCCACCTATGAGTTGTGTGGCTTATGCTGGCTGTCTCAAGGGTTTCACACGGTAATTGCTATCAAGAAAAAGGGTCAAAAAAAGATCAACTGATGAAAGCTGAGGAGAAATTACAGAAAAATCTGGAGTAATGGACACTCTATTTTACTCATTGTGTCTCCCAGCCGGTATAAAAGTTCATATTTGATTCTTGACATTGTTTGAACTTCAAAAGGTGTGAACTTTTTTCAGTAAGAAGGGAAGGTTTCCAAGATTTCATGTAGTTCTGCTCAAAGAAACCTCTTCCTTTTTCATTCCTCTGTTCAATATTTTACTCTTTTTATTTGACCTTGTGTCTAGTTCTTAGTGAAACACAGAGCAGGGTGGAGCAGTAAAATTGTTGCATGGTTACTTCTCTCTCTCCTGGAAATTAACATCACTGTCAACTCTGTTCTAGTGCACTCACCTCTAGAGGCCCATCAGTTTCTGACAGCATTAATTTTTCAGACTCTAAAAATTAAGTTTTTAATTGCAAAGGAAACCTTTCTCAATCAGAGCAGCACCATCCTGCTGCATCTACAGCAGACATACACAGTAGCTCAGAGAAGTGTGAACTACCTTCGTTTAACTCTGCGCACCACTGGCATCAGCAAGTCAAAATTCAAAATAAGACTGTGCAAAGTCCCCTAGGTAGGGGAGAGGGACAGCAGGAGGAAGGAGTATTGCAATTCCAGACAAATCTGGACCTACATATCCTTATTATTTTGTCCATGACCTCTCACAGCAGATATCAGAGTTCATAGCTGTCAATCTACCTGGCCACTAGTTTCCAAACTGGATGGGTAGGAAAATTCTCTGAATGGATTACTTTAGCAACTGTGTAATTTCAAGGATTTGTTTCTCTGGTATAGACAGTAATATGCATGTGATTGGTGTCTTGGAGCTGCAACAAATCATGAGAATTAAACATTTTCTTCCACATCCCAGCATGAATAGAGAATAGATTGATATAATATATATAATAATCTATGCATGGTGCATACCTTTAAAAATATCTCCTTAGAGGACTATCACCAAAGAGACAAAGAGTCATATTAACTTCTGGCATCCCACTTGTTCAGACTAACTGAAGTGATATTTGTATCTCTTCCAGATGAGATCTTAAAGCTGAAAAATTGTGATAGGTAAGAGAGCGTTGTTGAAATAGCTAAATTCTGTACTAGGCAATTTTAAAGCATCCAAATGGCTTATTTTTCAGCTGTGAAATAGAACTCTTTTCCACCGTTCTGGAAACATGGGATTCAAGGTGACTTCACAGGGTGTTAATGGACGAATGATCTGCACCCTGCTAACAATATTTCATGAGCAATGATGTAGCAAATAATATAGTCTATTACACTGTGCCACCAGATGCCATCTGAAAAACACATTGCTGGCTTTATCATCCCAGATTTAATCAACTTTCTGCAGAAATGACACTGATGCTGACTGTAAAAGACAATGTGTCCTCAGCCCTGACTAGTAGCTCCTTAGATGTGGCAGTTATGGTGTCTTCCCTTCCTAGTGCCTCTCCCACTGGCTGAATTTCCAATGGCAAATGAATGGTGATGGCATTATCTTCTCTTCAATATGTACACACCCCTATATGAATGGGGAATTTGTTCTGGTATGGGGCACCTTGGACAACTTCAGCACCACCTGGACTCATCTCCCTTTCAGGTTCAAAAGATAGGTAAGGGAAGGAATGAAACTGAGGACACATAGTCCTTTCTTCAAAATACACTGTCTCAGAATATCCCTCCTTTTGCTTTTTCAGTTGCTAGACACTATCATGAGCCTTTCATTGCAGATCACTTCTCCTGGAGCACCATTAGAGTGATGAACATTTTAAATGGAGTCAACCTATTCTGCAGAAGAATAGTTGCAATGACATGCATGCTCATGTTTGTTCCCAAGGGCTCACAGACTATAATTAAAGGGACAGACTCCCTGGGACATGAAAGGAATTTCCTCCAAGTAAATTGGCAAGTTATTTGTTTGAAGTTTGAAATATATTTTCAAGGGTCAAGCCCTTGCTACTTATCCATTTTGTTTTCAATTGCTGCTGTTGTTAACTTCCACCAAAATAAATTTGCCAATCAGCATTAGGAAAAATACTGCCTATAATACCTGCTCTATGAGCTAAGGGGAAAATTCTTAAATAAGAGTCTAGGCTCTCTGCTTAGACCTTGCCTAGGGTGACTGTTATATAGAAAATAACAAACTTTAATGACATTTTAATGGAAGAAAATGAAAACTTGTCTCTGATCTTCCGCAGTTCAGCCATTGGTAACTGTTGTAATTGTGTTCTTTTGAAGTTGCGTTACATCAGTATGAGTAAAAAGATATGTATGCTGCCCTGAGCTATCTGGAGGTAGGTAATGCAAATAACAGTGCCAATAATAGTTAGTCACTGGTGATGGGCAGAAATTAATAGAAATTCAGGAAGAAAGAGGTGAGGAGAATAGCTGAGGAGAAGGTAACTATAAGCAATTTATAAATTCTGAATTGCATATTACAGAAC
The DNA here is from genome assembly GCA_013400915.1 of Pardalotus punctatus. Taxonomy (NCBI): domain Eukaryota; kingdom Metazoa; phylum Chordata; class Aves; order Passeriformes; family Pardalotidae; genus Pardalotus; species Pardalotus punctatus. The sequence goes on along the minus strand of VZTX01017547.1, from coordinate 133,088 downwards.
ACAGTGAATATGGGGAATATTTTCTGTTAAATTTATTTTAGAGTTGTTTTTTGTCCTTTTCCTTATCTTTCTTTCTCCTGTATATATCTATAGAATTAAAAATATATATTTTTAAAAATACAAATATAATTAAAGTATATATATACATACATATATACACATGTACAGACACATATATATATGTATGTGTGTGTGTGTATACATATATATATGGTTCTCATTTTAAAAGAAGGTTTTGAACAGAAAGAGGAAAAAGCAGTAAAGAAAATAGTAACTCCAGGTTCCTTCTTCCATAACCACTATCTCGGAATTTTTAGAAGTATGAAACACCAGTGTGAAGATTTTTGGAGGGCTGACAAATACAGTGGCAAGTATGCAACCCCCTCAACAAAATCTGTCATTGCTCCTGCCTTCTCTCCCACTTAGATGCCAGAAGACTTTACTTCTCTAGGATAGCCAGTTGCACAGTGCCATAACCTTTCTGTCCATTTTAAAACATACTTATTAGCAGCAAGAGAGATTTTATTTTGGAGGCATCAATCCTTTTGTCTCTCTCCTCTTTCAACTTGTAGCAGAAAGCTTGGTGACCACCCAGTTTTTGCCTACCTTTTGTTCCAGTTCCCTGTCAACTTTCACCCTCAAACAGTTAACCTCTTCAGCAATAAAACAGAGCAGGAAAATTTTCAGAAGCAGCCAGGAAGGCAATATTTTCCCCACTCAAGTAAATTTCCCTTGGCATTTTCTTTCTCTGTTCCTCTCGATGCCCATGCAACCTGTTCCCCCGCAGGGCTCAGTGTGAGCAGCCGCCTGCCGATGCAGAATAACTGCATTTAGTCTGCAGCAGGAGTGCTCAGCACTCGGTGCTTTTCCTACCACTTGACTGGGAAAATTGGCTGGGGAACCAGGGACTTGATGCAAGGAGTGAATACAAGGTATGAGCAGAAACCTCCCTGTTTTAACACCCAGAGATGAAGCACACGCAGAGGAAGAGTGGGTTATTGAAAGGCTTCTCCAGAGGGGTTCTGCCCCATTCTGACCTATTCTTCCTGCATTACTCTTTAGTTATATATTGTCATTCTGTCTCCTGTGAAATGACAGTGCCTTGTCATGTACTGAGAGCACCAGCATCCCTGTGGGAAAAGAGGAGGACTGAAGTTATACAGCAGGTCCTGCCTGGCAGGAGGTCACTTCCTTCCGCAGCTGGGTAGGGTCATGATCACTGCTAGCTCATTGTCTTTCTCTGAAGTTAGTATTCTGACAGGCTCTGAGAAATAGCTCCAATACCTGCATTTTCTTTACTGTGAAGAGAGGAAAGATTGTCATTCTCTCCCCTGAGAAGCGTGTTATAAAGAATAATTAGCCCCTGTTTGTAAAGCAGTTTGTAAAGAAGAAAATATCTGTGGGAGGACCAAGTATGATACACTCATGTTACTGAATTTGGTGTTTAAGCTAATAGCTCTTTGCTAACTGAAGCTTTGCAGAGGAAATAGAAGAGACAAGTCTCCAGTCCATCACTTTGAATCCAAAGCATTTGTCCTTTACTCGCTGGATGAGCTCTCAGCTATTTCCCATCATTCTCCAAAGTTTCCCGCAGGCCATGTTTGCAGTGTGAGCTGCAGGGAGTGTCAGCTGGTATTGCTTCGAGTCACACCAGGTTACACAGAAGCAACTCCTATCCTGGCAATGCCTCAGTCCTGGGCCAGCTGCAGGCAGCTCTGTGGTGGCCAAGCTCCGTGCACAACACCAGACTTACCCTGGTCCAGCCTTTCTCTGAACTCAGCCTCAGCACATAGGAACAAGTGGTATGTTTTCTTTTATCTCTGAGACACTTGAAATTCATCCAGATCTCTTAATTCTGCTTTGCCCCATGTCTCACAGTAGGTCTTTTTAACTCCTGTCTCTAAATGAGGCAGAACTTCCCAGCCACAGGCAGTTCATTTAAATATAAATGTAAAAGCTGTGCTGGAGGAAATGGTTTTTGCTCAGCTATGTGGTTATGAAATCAAATCATTTCTCTGCTGTTTTCAAATTGGTGGCTAACGGATGGTAACAGTGAAAAGGGGGGACTGCAGAGCTGGGTTTACCTGAATTAAAGACATTCATTCCTCTGTGTGCTAAAATCTATATTGAAAGAAGTGTGTTTTCAATTATGACCTGAGATTATGGGATTTTTTTTCCTTTGATCTCTTGAACACCAGAGAGAAAAGCCCTTAACCCTCAGGAAATTGTTACATGTAGAATTATACACCAATACTATCAATTATTCTTTCTTATGTTCACAAATAATAACAAAGGGATGAATTGATGGGTAAGATCTCTCCTTCAGGCAACAGGAAACACCAGCTACAAGTAAAATAAAGTCATGGATAAAGGGATGGCTAGCTGAGCTTGCATGAAACACAGAAACAAGATGCTGAAAGCACAGAAATCCAAAAGTGATTTCTGATCTCTGATGTCACAGAAGATAACTCAAGGAGCTGTCTTTTGAGTGAAAAAAAGGTTCCTGTTCTTTTTCAGAGGAAGTCAAAGGGCAGCCAAAAATCAGTATTTTCTTCAATGTCCAAATGTGTTTGTGCTTTCAAACCTAAGCCACAACAGTGAGCTCTTCTTCCACCATAATTTGGGTTTTGGAAGGAGCAAGGTAACTTTAGAAGCACAGAAATTGTGAGTTAGAGTCCCCGAGTTCCTTGTCCTCTTATCTTGAGCTGCCTTGCTGCAAACTGCCCCACCTTCTCTCACGTACAAGTTACTCTTCCCTATGCAGTGTCTAAAACTCTTTCTTTCACCTTGTGAGAAATAATTAATTCTCCTAAATACATTCTCTTTTATCTAAATGTCAATATGCTGCAGGGACTCACAAAAGCACATAGGTGCATTCTCCATGCAGCTTAACATTTTGCAACCTTGCAAACCTCTGCTCTTTTCCTATCTGATGCCTATGTTAGCACATGCAGGTAATTTGTGCAAAACTCTGGTTATGGGATGTTGACTTCTTTTATTCAGCTGCTGGAGTGGTTTGCAGGAAGCTAAGTGTTAAGGATTTTTCTCATATTATTTTTTCTGTATAAACGTCCATGAGTTTGCCACAGGGATGATAGTCATTTACTATTGGGAATTAAAGGTGAGCAGAAAGGTGTATAAAAAAATATCTAGGTTATATAACATCCTGTGAATCTATGACCCAAATAACCTAAAGTGAATAGGAAGATTGCATATAAATGTATCACACGGCAGATGAGTAGAGATGATGTGGGTATTGTCTTGCTCCTGAAACTTCCATCTGTGAGCTGTAAGACAACCTTTCATTAATTTATAGTGCAATACCTTTTTGAACTAGAACTGTTTCAATCTTTGTAAACATTTTGCTGCTTAGGTCTATGAGCACCGAACAAATCGAGACTGGATAGGAAAGCTGGAGGTTGGGGGCGCTCAGTTTCCTTTTCCCTCCACAGCCTGTGGCAGTAGCACTGTCTGTGGTCTAGATTTTTGTCCATGATTCCTTGGACATATCAATGTCATTTCTAGTCACTTAACACATCCATAGTTCCTATTTCTACAACTGTCCTCTTATTCTCTGGTCCATCTTCTGCACTCTTCCCCAAACAGATGGCTTTCAGTCTACCTTCTGTCTGCCCCTTTTGTCTGGACTAACAAAAGGAAGAATAGTTTTTGTTACAAATCAGTGCTTCAATGTTCCTAGATCATCAGCAGAAAAAGTAATAAAAGCCACGGGAAAAAAAGGAGGTAAAGGCCATTTATGCTTACCTTTAAGCCATGTGTCAATACCACAGTTATTAAGAAACAGGGTTTATTCATATTTTGTTTTATAGCGATTTCTTTCATCATTCTATGGTATAATTTGTTTGGCTATAGTCTGTTCAAGTGTGTGTGTCTGTGTGTCTCTGTGTGTGTGTGTGTGTCTATCTGTTGTTTAGGATCTGTAGTTAGGCAATCCTTTGGGAAAAGTTAAGGCATGCAATCTGTTTGTAATAAACCCTTGGCTTAATTTGCTAATTCTGTGTTCTTGCTTTAAAGATCCAAACAGTGCCTCACATGCAGTAATATTGTGTTTCACTCACTGCCTCTTATAGGAGATGAATGTTGTACTCAGAGGAAGATTCAGACTTCATTTAGGCCCTGCTTCATGGTCAGTGGTTACAATTATCTGAAAAGGCAGCAGTGGGCATTAACCAGAGTCATACTGATGCAGCAAGTAGCCAGGTATGTTCTGTCTTGGTTCTGTCACTATACTCACACATGCTGTATAGCAACAGTATTTACTTTAACTGGATCTAGTTGTAATTATATATTGTTCAACAAAATGTCTTTTTTCATTTCTTCCATGCAGAGTTTCCTCAGTATTTCAGATTTCATTTCCCCTTTGCCAGCTAACAAAAAAAAAAAAAAAAAAAA